>JARQOD010000003.1:578849205-578865492 GCA_033576555.1 Oophaga sylvatica | reverse complement strand
GGGGTTTTTTGGGAGCAATAGGGGGGCCCCTTCTGTATAAAGCAAAGGGGGCCCATTTGTAAAAGCTTGTGGGGCCTTCTTTTTGGGAACATTATAGGGGGCCCTTCTTATGAACAATAGTGGGGCCCTTCTGTATGAAAAATTTTTGGGGGCCCTTTTCTGTAGGGAAATTTATGGGCCCATTCTGTATAAAGCAATTTGTGGGGCCATTCTGTGTAAAGAAATTTTGTGGGCCCATTCTGTATGGAACATTATATGGGGCCCATTCTTATGAAGCAATATTGGGGCCCATTCTGTATGAAGCAATATGTGGGGCCCATTCTGTATGGAACAATTATATGGGGCCCATTCTGTATGAAGCAATATTGGGGCCCATTCTGTATGAAGCAATATGTGGGGCCCATTCTGTATGGAGAATTATATGGGGCCCAGTCTGTATGAAGCAATATGTGGGGCCCATTCTGTATGAAGCAATATGTGGGGCCCATTCTGAATGAAGCAATATGTGGGGCCCATTCTGTATGAAGCAATATGTGGGCCCATTCTGTGTGAAGCAATATGTGGGGCCCATTCTGTATGAAGCAATATTGGGGCCCATTCTGTATGGAGAATTATATGGGGCCCAGTCTGTATGGAACATTATATGGGGTCCAGTCTGTATGAAGCAATATATGGGGCCCAGTCTGTATGGAGCAATATATGGGGCCCAGTCTGTATGGAGCAATATATGGGGCCCAGTCTGTGTGGAGCAATATATGGGGCCCAGTCTGTATGGAGCAATATATGGGGCCCAGTCTGTATGGAGCAATATATGGGGCCCAGTCTGTGTGGAGCAATATATGGGGCCCAGTCTGTATGGAGCAATATATGGGGCCCAGTCTTATGGAGCAATATATGGGGCCCAGTCTGTATGGAGCAATATATGGGGCCCAGTCTGTATGGAGCAATATATGGGGCCCAGTCTGTATGGAGCAATATATGGGGCCCAGTCTGTATGGAGCAATATATGGGGCCCAGTCTGTATGGAGCAATATATGGGGCCCAGTCTGTATGGAGCAATATATGGGGCCCAGTCTGTATGGAGCAATATATGGGGCCCAGTCTGTATGGAGCAATATATGGGGCCCAGTCTGTATGGAGCAATATATGGGGCCCAGTCTGTATGGAGCAATATATGGGGCCCAGTCTGTATGGAGCAATATATGGGGCCCAGTCTGTATGGAGCAATATATGGGGCCCAGTCTGTATGGAACAATATATGGGGCCCAGTCTGTATGGAGCAATATGTGGGGCCCAGTCTGTATGGAGCAATATGTGGGGCCCAGTCTGTATGGAGCATTATATGGGGCCCAGTCTGCATGGAGCAATATATGGAGCCCAGTCCGTATGGAGGACTGCATAGGGCCCATTCTGTATGTTGCATTATATGGGGCCCATTCTGTATAGAGTAATATATAAGGCCCATTCTGTATGGAGCAATATATGGGGCCCATTCTGTATGGAGCATTATATGGGGCCCATTCTGTATAGAGTAATATATAAGGCACACTATGTATGGAGCAATATACGGGGCCCATTCTGTATGGAGCATTATACGGGGCCCATTCTGTATGGAACATTATATGGGGCCCATTCTGTAAGGAGCATTATTAGGGGCCCATTCTGTATGAAGCATTATACGGGGCCCATTCTGTATGAAATATATGGGGTCCATTAGACTGTATGGAGGACTATGTGGTGCAAATAATACTGTATGGAGGACTATACTGTCAGATTTCTGCGCTATTGGAGAATTTACAATAGATATCACTCATGTAATGGAAGAAGTGAAGTGTTTGGCATGGTACTATACCTTTATTTCTCTGCCGTATCTGTGCATCATAAATCGTGGTATGTGTTAAAGGGACCCACTGAGACTCTTTCGCTCGGAGCCCATGAAAACCTGGAGCCGGCCCTGCCTATGAGGATGTCATTACGAAGAAGGGAGAGAGACACACTTATTTTACCTTTGGCTTTGTAAAGAATGAAATTCACGCCCACATCTGCAGAAAAAAATGGACGTGTCGCTCTTTATCCCGCAGCCTGTGTCAAATTTGCATAATAGACAAATTTCACCAATATGAAATCTCAGACGCTATGCAGCAAATATGTGTGGGGCTCATGCTGTATATGGGGAGGCTATGGGGGCTCATGCTGTATATAAGGAGGCTGTGTGGGGCTCATGCTGGATATGGGGAAGGCTGTGTGGGGCTCATGCTGTATATAGGAGGCTGTGTGGGGCACATACGCATATGGGGAGGCTTGTGGGGCTCATGGTGCATATGGGGAAGGCTGTGTGGGGCTCATGGTGCATATGGGGAAGGCTGTGTGGGGCTCATGGCGCATATGGGGAAGGCTATTGGGGCTCATCCGCATATGGGGAAGGCTATGGGGCTCATGCCGCATATGGGGAAGGCTATGTGGGGCTCATGACCGCATAGTGGGAGGCTTGTGGGGCTCATACCGCATATGGGGAGGCTGTGTGGGGCTCATACCGCATATGGGGAAGGCTGTGTGGGGCTCATGGCGCATATGGGGAAGGCTATGTGGGGCTCATACCGCATATGGGGAAGGCTATGTGGGGCTCATGGTGCATATGTGGGGAAGGCTGTGTGGGGCTCATGCCGTATATGTGGGAGGCTGTGTGGGGCTCATGCCGTATATGTGGGAGGCTGTGTGGGGCTCATGCCGCATATGGGGAAGGCTATGTGGGGCTCATACCGCATATGGGGAAGGCTATGTGGGGCTCATGCCGCATATGGGGAAGGCTATGTGGGGCTCATACCGCATATGGGGAAGGCTATGTGGGGCTCATGCCGCATATGGGGAAGGCTGTGTGGGGCTCATACCGCATATGTGGGAGGCGTGTGGGGCTCATACCGCATAATGGGGGAGGAGGGGGCTATGTGGGGCTCATACCGCATATGTGGGAGGCTGTGTGGGGCTCATACCGCATATGGGAAGGCTTGTGGGGCTCATACCCATATGGGGAAGGCTGTGTGGGGCTCATCGCATATGTGGGAGGCTGTGTGGGGCTCATGCCGTATATGGGGAAGGCTGTGTGGGGCTCATACCACATTTGGGGAAGGCTGTGTGGGGCTCATACCGCATTTGGGGAAGGCTGTGTGGGGCTCATGCCGCATATGGGGAAGGCTATGTGGGGCTCATACCGCATATGGGGGGGGGAAGGCTGTGTGGGGCTCATGCTGATATGGGGAGGCTGTGTGGGGCTCATGCTGCATATGTGGGAGGCTGTGTGGGGCTCATTGCCGTATATGGGGAGGCTGTGTGGGGCTCATGCTGCATATGTGGAGGCTGTGTGGGGCTCATGCTGTATATGGAGAGGCTGTGTGGGGCTCATGCCGTATATGGTGGGAGGCTGTGTGGGGCTCATACCGCATATGGGGAAGGCTGTGTGGGGCTCATACTGCATTGTGGGAGGCTGTGTGGGGCTCATACTGCATATGTGGGAGGCTGTGTGGGGCTCATGCCGTATATGGGGAAGGCTGTGTGGGGCTCATGCTGCATATGTGCGAGGCTGTGTGGGGCTCATGCTGTATATGGAGAGGCTGTGTGGGGCTCATGCCGTATATGGGGAGGCTGTGTGGGGCTCATACCGCATATGGGGAAGGCTGTGTGGGGCTCATACTGCATATGTGGGAGGCTGTGTGGGGCTCATGCCGTATATGGGGAAGGCTGTGTGGGGCTCATGCTGCATATGTGCGAGGCTGTGTGGGGCTCATGCTGTATATGGAGAGGCTGTGTGGGGCTCATGCCATATATGGGGAGGCTGTGTGGGCTCATACCGCAAATGGGAAGGCTGTGTGGGGCTCATACGATATGGGGAAGGCTGTGTGGGGCTCATACGCATATGGGGAGGCTGTGTGGGGCTCATGCTGCATATGTGCGAGGCTGTGTGGGGCTCATGCTGTATATGGAGAGGCTGTGTGGGGCTCATGCCATATATGGGAGGCTGTGTGGGGCTCATACCGCAAATGGAGAAGGCTGTGTGGGGCTCATCCGCATATGGGGAAGGCTGTGTGGGGCTCATGCTGCATATGTGCGAGGCTGTGTGGGGCTCATGCTGTATATGGAGAGGCTGTGTGGGGCTCATCCATATGGGGAGGCTGTGTGGGGCTCATACCGAAATGGAGAAGGCTGTGTGGGGCTCATACCGCATATGGGAAGGCTGTGTGGGGCTCATACCGCATATGGGGAGGCTGTGTGGGGCTCATACCGCAAATGGAGGAAGGCTGTGTGGGGCTCATACCGCATATGGGGAAGGCTGTGTGGGGCTCATGCTGCATATGGGGAAGGCTGGGTGGGGCTCATGCTGTATATGGAGAGGCTGTGTGGGGCTCATGCCGTATATGGAGAGGCTGTGTGGGGCTCATACCGCATATGGGGAAGGCTGTGTGGGGCTCATGCGTATATGGGGAGGCTGTGTGGGGGGCTCCCACAGTATAAAGGGGCTTTGGGGGGCTCATACGATATACAGAAGGTGCTGTACTCAAGGTTCAAACGACATATAGGGGTGTCAGCATACTTAATTCTGCTCAATATTAAGTGATACAATTTAATTTTAATATAATCATCAATAATATATTATAATATATTAATATTGAGAATTAATTTCGGCCCTCTACAACAATCATGGTCTCTCATGTGGCCCCTCGGGAAAATTAATTGCCCACCCCTGACTATATACAGTAGTACTCCAGTATTTCAGTATATAGGTAAATTTAGGTTCTCCTGTAGCTGGGCTTCATAGGAGGACCACCATTATAGCCATAGGGGCTTTCAGCAGGTCCCTTGCTGTGTAACTACCCATGAACACATGAGGGCTGACGGGTGTTACCTTCTGAATCCGCTCCATGCATCCTTTGTGCCCATGTGACGCGAATTTTCCTTATATGGTCACAAAGGGGTTAAAAAACCACAACAGGTGTATGAATGGATTTATTAATCTCCTCGGGCTCGATTCATTATTGCATTTGCGCTTTGTTTGATAAGTTTTTGGCGTTTTTCATTTTTGTCATATTGTTCTTTTAATTTGCACTTTTTTTTAAGTCTATTTTATGTTTTGGGGGGTTTTTATGGTCACATTTGTGGCTGACGTTTGGGGTTTTCAGGTGTTTGTGGCCGATTCATCACTGGCGACTTTTTAAAAAGTTGCTAAATATTTTTTATGTGAATGTCTTCCTCCTTCTCTGAGGTGATTATATTCACAACAGTTATTTTTGGGGCTAATTCTGTAACGTGACTTTTTGAACCAAAAGGAAAAAAAAAGTTGCACAAAGAAGATGAAAAACAAAAAATAAAAACATTTTTGATCCTGCAAAAAAAAAAATAAATAAATAAACGTATGAAGCTAATTCCTCATTTTAAAGAATCTGGTGCAAAAAAAAAACAAAAAAAACGAATACCGCAACACAAAAAATAAAAATGACTTAAAAAAAATGCAAAGGACGAATCAGGCCAGAGCCAATTTACCAGTATCGGCAGAAGTCCATACGTAATATTGGCGGTGCACAATCGCCCCGCGCCGCTGATGTCAGTACATATCCACACAGCGCAGTTTTCAGTCCAGTTATCTGGAATGTGTTCTGAAGAAAAGGAATTGTGGGGTCGTCGTGATGTGTGCCAGCTATCAGCACTACACCAGTGCAGGAGCAATATACACCAGTAATAGGTGCATGAGAGCAATGTCAGACAAGTCCAGACATCATCCTCCTCCCCATACACTCAGCTCTCCTCCTGGACTCCCTAAACTTATGGGACCCCTGTGAGGAGGAGCAGCAGCAGCTTGTCTGCCCCCCATCTTCCCTTACCAGCAGCTGCACCAGCAAACAGACAGCAGGAGATAAAGGGTTAAGAAAAGCGCAAGAGCCGCACTGCAAAACACCTTACCACACAGCAACAGCAGCACCTCCACACTGCTCTGCTCCGGGACTACAACTCCCACAATGCAACGCTGCACGGCGGCCGCAAACCTGTGCACGACTGCCCCGCCTACTTCCTGCTTCTGTACTGCAGGGACAGTAAGAGCACACAGCCAGCAGCAGTGAAAGTACATGGCTGTAAAGTTACATGCAAGAGAACTCTATCTATATATATATATATATATATATATACACTTATCTGTGTATAGATTGTGCAGGGTGAAATCTAATGGGTTGCTATGGGCAACTGCTTCATTCTTTTGCACCATACTAATATAAAATTGCCCAGTGCATGATAGTTACAGGTATAGGAGCTAGAGACAAGTAAAGTGGCGGTCCATAGCGGCCAATTAGAACATCAAAACAATAAGAACAGATTGGTTGCTATGGGGCATGTCAACAACATGCAATCAACAAGAGTAGATTGGTTGCTATGGGTAACTTCTCCATAGCAACAAATTGTGAAATCTAATAAGAGCTGATTGGTTGCTATGGGTGACTTCGCAACTAATTCGGAAATTACTGCTTCCAATAGGTGGCGCTAGAGTTCTAGTCCTCTTCCTCTCTGAAACGAATATTTGCATATTCAGTTTCCCAGAGGAGCGTTGCACGGCCTATAAGTCTCCTCACTCTGACATGCCATGCTTGGGTTATCACTAGAAATGAGTGAATTAGTTCGTTTTTTTGTCTCCGAATTTGATTTTGATATATTTGAGCCATATTCTAACACTATTCGTGACGAATGTATGTTTAATGATCGGTTCCGAACATATTCGGTAATTTCTACTCCCATTGACGTTGTGCTGTTGTTGCTGTGTTCGAAGAATATTGTAAAAACGATACTCGATGCCGATAGTTTTCGGAACCAAATCCGAACAAATTCGCTCATCTCTAGTTATCACTCTCCACAAGGAGAAACATCACCCCTTAGTCTCCAGTCCAGAGTCTCTCACCTAGCCAAATCAGATCTGATACTTTGCACTGATGAGGGGCATTCCCCCAAAACACCGTGTCTGCAAATTGAGATTTTGGTTTGGCTTTTATTCTAAGTCATATGACAAGGTTCATTAGAGGGTCGGATAATGGCTCTCACTGTGGTTTGCTTTATAATCTTTTCCAGACTGATAGATCTCAGTTACTTTGCTTATCATTTGTTACAGAATTTCTTTGGATGGCAACATTACGTCTAGCTTTTGAGGATCTTTTGGGCTACTTCACTTTGTCAGGCAGATCTTATTTAAAGGGAACCTGTCCACCCCCCAGGACCTATTAAAGTAAAAGAGCCACCTTCAGCAGCACTAAGGCTGCATTCTGTGAAGGTGGCTCTTATGTTTCTTATCACTAGGAACGCTGAAATAATAACTTTCATAATTTTCCCGCCATACCTCAATTGAGTCAGGGAGGTATGTATTCTCCCCTTGACTCTACGTCCTCGCAGCCGTCCATCATCCCCCTCTTGTTTCCGGCCCCTGCCTCCTCTCTTTCTTGCGACGTCACCGGTGCCTGCGCTGTCCAATCAGTTCTCGGGCATGCGCCTCGATAGCCCCATCCTGAGTGAAGTACAGATGTGCATGTGCGGGCAGGGTCCACTTATAGGTTATGTTACCGTCAAGTACATTGCTTTTGCAGACCCATAAACCATGAATGGAGCATGCGTGCCCCCACTCCATTCCTGACAGGTTGCAGAACCCCATTTTCAGGGTTTGAGATTCCCAATTTCAGGACCTGACCATTGGGACTACAAGTGATCAAGTTGTCCTTTACCTACTGTATAACTTGAATTTTGGGAATAACCCTTTAGTGGCCGCTTAAACAGGACGTTTGCATGGAGACTTGGGTTGACAATCAGACAATCAGAGGTGCTTGAAGGCCCCGTTATGATTTTGCTATGTGGCCCTCCTTCCTTTGCAAATATTTTCTTTTTAACGTATGCATTTATAAAAAAAAGAAAAAAAAAGCAACGTATAAATTCAAAAAGGTGCTAGTGAAGGGTTAAACCCACATATTTGTAGCAAATGATATTCACCAATCCATTCCTACTTGGGTTGCTATAGTAACCAAATAATTGGTGGGGGTCTTCTTTTTTTTTTAATATAAAGTCCCAACGGCCCAGGGTGTAATTATAAAATATACTTGAAATAACCAAAATTATCTTTACAATGCCCCATTTCCAATGCGATCAATACGTGTGCATCTCCACCTGGCTGTTATGACAGGAGGTATTATTGCTTCTGTCTACATTAACATGCTTATATACTCCAAGCTACAACCACCAATAATTATTTCAATCTAATCACCCTCTCCGAATCCATCAGGTAACAAACCAATGCTAATCTCGTCAGTAGGCTCTGTATACAGCTTTGAACATAATAAACTAATATATGCTATACCATTTTACTTCTGATATTGATTTCACAGATATACAGAATCGGTCTTTACTAATTATATTACCAAATGACCCCTCCGGGTTAATCATATTCGAGAAGGCTGGTTTTCCAAATTAAGTCATCATGGCCGCGCTGCATAGAGAAATAATGCATAATCGAATCATCACACGTACGGCCCTGTTAAATAAGCATGGAGAAGCCTGATATAAAAAATTAAACCATAATGTATTTTAAATTGTATAATGTATGTGCAAAATATCAAACTAATGATACAGAGAACCTCCCGGGTCAGGACTGGGTGATGTATGCACAGGTTATAATATCAATCTATATGGGTCCGAGATAATGAGGGTTTATGAGGACACTTCATTATTCAGGTCTAACGCTGATATTTTTTTAATGTATGAACTAACTGACAACCTATACAGCAGGAAAACCAGCGATGAGAGAACAAAGAACTCAGGCCGGGCTACCGGAACTGATCAGAGTCTAACAAGTTAGACTTCAAACTCTTATTCGGGGAAGTGGCGGCACAGCTCTTAGCACCGACAGCTCATCTTTACCATCATCTTTACCCTGTTTCCTAATAGATGCAGAATTGGTGTTTGTCACTGTTGGAAAACTGGGAACCAAACCCATGGGAAGCTATAAAAGAAATTAATACAAGGCATTATTTCATAGGACACAAGGATGTAATCTCTTGCAAGCCATTTTTCTAAGAATAATGTTGAGTGTTGTCTAACCCTTGAAGCAGGGAAGGACATACCATTGGTGCAACCTGTACCATGTTAAGTTCACCTGGTGAGGTGGATCCTCTAAACCCAAGATTCGGGTGGGCCACGGACATTGGTGTATAAGCGGGTGAGGCACATGAGAGACAGATAGCAGAGATACTGGAGACCACAGGTGGACAGGAGACTGAGGGACTGGAAGCCGTAGGCAGCCATGAGACATCCTGGAGACCGCAGACAGGGAAATGTGCACAGACATGCTAAAAGTCCTAATACTAAGTCACAGGTGTGTCTCTTGGTAGGCCTTATGAAGGCCTAGTAAGCTAATCCTCTGGGAGCACGCAGTGCTACTTGGAAAGACTGACTTGAAGAAGAAGATAGTTTAGCCAACCGGGGTGTAGGGAGCAGAGCCCAGACCCAGGACAGATATGTAACATAAAGTTGCTTGGGGGCTCAATAGGTAAGGTGGCCTACTTTCACTTCTAAATCAGTTAGAATTGTACAATATGACGAGCTACTGCAAAGGCTCATGTCTTGTTCTTGAATAGGACCCTCTTCTGTCTGTGAAGTAGGAAGGCCCTACAGGTATTAAGGACCAGTCTCACAGCTTATGTCTCTGTCATGTCATTTGATTAGGCTGTTATCCAAGAACCTTCCAGTTCTCCAGATATCATAGAGTTCGAAGAATCAGAAATCAATGGTTGTAGCAGGGGCATAGCTATATAGTGTGTGCAGGGGCACCTGGAGCTGGTGCCTAGGGGACACAAAAGGTCCATTTGCCCCATGTGAGAAGGCCAATAGTACAAAAGACTTGGAATAGTGGGGTCTCCTGTTGTAGATTTTACATAGGGTCTCACAAATTCAAGTTATTCTATTGGTCATAGAAGGTCTATATAAATTGCCCGAATGATTGAGAAAGGCACCTCTAAGGGCACACACTCTGAAAATCCTTGTGACATACAAATGTAAAAAAGTCAATCTATGGTGACATAAAATAAATGTGATAAGTGGCAAGAGTCTGACCAGAGTAACAATAGATTCCTGATATTCATCTAGAAGGTCAAAGCAAGAATAGAGCCGAATGCCCTTAAAAGTGAAAAAACAAAGTGTGTGGATGTGTGAATGATCAGTGGGATCCCATCCCAATGCTATACAGTAAGACACCCTACAGTTGCCATTACAAAGGCATTCAAACTTCTTACTCCATGGGTTGAGTTTGGTGGAAGTTGGTTGGCCAAGGAGGTGCTTTAAAGCCAGCGGAATACATCTAGTACTTTGAAGTCTGTTCCAATGGTCTTTCATCCACTGATAAAAGCAGGTGATACCCTTGAGCTCAGTGAAAAACCTGAGAAACTGATCATGAAGTCTAAAGGGCCCGTCTCACATAGCGATATCGCTACCGAGATCGGTGCTGAGTCACTAGTTTTGTGACGCAGCACCGAGCTCACCAGCGATATCGCTGTGTGTGACATTCAGCGACGATCAGCCCCCCTGCCGGGTATCGCTGATCGTCGCTGAATGTCCTGGACATTTTTTTGATCGCTGGTCTCCCGCTGACAGGCACGCATCGCTGCGTGTGACAGGCGGGAGACCAGCGATCCGCTGGTAACCAAGGTACACAGCGGGTTTCCAGGCGCGGGGCTGTGCCTAGAAACCCGCTGTGTACCTTGGATACCAGCGCCCTGATGCAGGGAGCTGGTATCCAAGGTACACAACGGGTTTCCAGGCACCACGCAGCGCTTGGAAACCCGACGTGTACCTTGGTTACCAGCTCCCTGCATCAGGGCGCTGGTATCCAACGTACACTGCGGGTAACTAAGCGATGTTACCCGCAGTGTCGCTGTCCCAGATCGCTGCCTGAGCTGCCTATTTGGCAGCTCAGCAGCGATCATGTAGCGATACACCAGCGATCCTGACAAGTGCATATCGTTGTCGGGATCGCTGGTGTATCGTTATGTGAGACCCAGCCTTAAAGCTGAACTCGGATACAAGTTTGCAGATTGTTACTGGAAACAGTCAAAAGCTCGTTGTCAGTCCCATCATAAAGGGATTTTCAAGGCTTTAACATTAATTGACTATCGTTTGAATAATCCGTTAATGTATGCTATTGAGAACTCTGCTATTAGAAGTGGAAAGGAAGAACGAAGACAAAAAAATCTAAATAATAAAAATATTGAAGAAAGAGAATGTTTCTATACAAACGCACAAAGCATGGGCAACAAACAAGGGGAATTGGAACTACTAACGCAGGAGAAGAAATATGATGTCATTGGAATCACTGAGACTTGGTGGGACGATACACATGATTGGAATACAAGGCTAGAAGGTTACAACTTATTTGCAAGAAACAGACTTGATAAACGAGGAGGAGGTGTCGCATTGTATGTTAGAAAAGCGTATATCTGCACAGAGATTGACGCTTCAGAGACAGAGTTCTGTGGAAACTGTTTGGGTAAGAATACAAGGAGCGAACAATGGAAAGGACACCATTGTAGGCATTTACTACAGGCCGCCTATGAAAGCTGAAGATATGGATGAACTCTTTATGCATCAAATAGCCAAGTTCTCCAAAAAATATGACATAGTGGTCATGGGAGATTTCAACTATCCAGACATTTGTTGGGAATCTCTCTCAGGCAAAACTAACAGGTCCAGGAAATTCTTATCCTCTCTTGCTGACAACTTTATCTTCCAAACGGTAGGTGAGAAAACAAGGGGATCTGCTACCTTGGATCTAATCCTTATAAACAGGGAAGAAATGGTTGAGGAGGTAAGAGTGGCTGGGACACTAGGAGGTAGTGACCATGCTATTTTAGAATTTTGGATAACTAGAGGAGGAAGACATGTGAAGACTCAGACTTCAAGGTTAGATTTGAGAAAGGCAGATTTTAAGGCACTCAGAAAGAGAATCGGAGGGATCCAATGGCTGGATATCCTTAAGGACAAAAATGTCCAGGAAGGATGGAAAATCTTGAAAAATTTGATTCTCAAAGCACAATCATTAACAATTCCAAAACTAGGGAAGAATAGGAAGCATTTAAGGAAACCAGGATGGATGAACACAGCACTTAAACACGTGCTAAAAAGGAAGAAAGAAATGTTTATCAAATGGAAATATGGAGGCATATCTAAAGAAGAATATAATGATGTCTGCAGAACCTGCAGAGCAAGAATCAGATTAGCTAAAGCTGACAATGAATTAAGGCTTGCAAGAGATGTCAAAAGCAATAAAAAAGGATTTTGGGGATATGTCAAAAGTAAAAGAAAAGTCAAAGATGCTATAGGATTTTTACAGGATGAAAATTATGAAATGGTGAGAAAGGATGTTGAGAAGGCTGAACTTTTAAATTCCTATTTTGCATCTGTTTTCTCTCAGAAAGGAAATGTAACATCAACTGATCTTCACTGTTCTATTAAGGGAAAAGAAGAATCCAGGATATCTATAAACAGAAAAATAGTGAGGAAACACTTAGCTAACATAAATGAATTCTAGTCTCAAGGTCCAGATGAATTACACCCCAGAGTACTGAAGGACATAGCAGAAGAAATTTTTGAACTACTCTCCATAATCTTTGAAAATTCTTGGAGAACAGGAGAAGTCCCAGAAGACTGGAGAAGAGCAAATGTTGTTCCTATCTTCAAAAAGGGGAAGAAGGTGGACCCAGGGAACTATAGGCCGGTGAGTCTGACATCTATACCAGGAAAGATCTTTGAACAAATTATTAAACAACATGTATGTAAGTACCTGGACAAGAATGAAGTGCTTAACCAGAGTCAGCATGGGTTTGTAACTATTAAGTCATGTCAGACTAATTTAATTTCCTTCTATGACAGAATCACTGACTGAGTGGATCAAGGAAATGCTGTAGATATATTATATCTTGACTTCAGCAAAGCATTTGATAAAGTATCTCACACAATCCTTATTAAAAAAATGACTAAGTATGGAATGGACAAGGCAACTGTTAGGTGGATTTATAACTGGCTTAGTGATAGGACCCAAAGAGTGGTAGTAAATGGCTGCACATCCAGTTGGAAGAATGTATCAAGTGGGGGTACCACAGGGCTCTGTCTTGGGCCCTGTATTGTTCAACATCTTTATCAATGATTTAGATGAAGGAGTTGAGGGTAAACTGATTAAATTTGCTGATGACACACAGGGTCGGATTAAGAACATGATGGGCCTGGAGCTGAAGGGGCGGGCAAGGGGTGGGGCCAAACACGGCAATTCCTCTTACAGAGATCATGTGACACAGTGTCACATGATCGCTGTAACAGTGACGTTCAGGCCGCTCCAGACCAGAGGAAATCCCACGCCGTGACACCGGCATCGGGACGCGCGCGGTGACGTCAAATAATACAGTGACATACTACACTCACTGCCCAAATAGAACTTAGCACATACTGCCCAAATAGTCTCCAGGCCAGGCCAGCCCCAGGCAGCGCTGCAGCTCAGGCAGCTAGCTGCTCACACACACAGTACCTCAGAGACTCTGCAGCTCTGCCTCGCAGCCTCTGCTCTCTCCTCTCTCTTCAGCTCCTCCTCGTGACTGAAGATGGCCGCGGCGCGCCGCTACCCAATCGCCGCACTGCAGAGATCAGTCCGCGGGGGCTGGGGCTGGCGGTGTGTTGCGGCCAGAGGCGTATCTAGGCTTTCTGGCACCCGGGGCAAGAATTTGTTTCGGCGCCCCCCCCCCGCACACATGCGATTTGCACCCTTAGTCATGTACCGATGAGCTGCTCTCCCTAATGCTCTCAATGTTCAGTGAAAAACTGAGAGAAGCAGGAGGAGAAGCTCGTTGTCACAGGACCATAAGTATGAAAATGGCATGAGTGAAGTGTCCATGTGATGACTGCTGGAACCTGCAGAGCTGAATCCTGACATTGCAGCTTCTGAATTCTCACAACTAATGCTCTGCACACTTTTAGGATTCTCCCTTACCGGTGGCGAGAGTACACGGTCATGTCAGCACAAGCATGTGATTTATATACTTCTGGCCACATTCCGACTAGACGTGCCCGGCCTCGCTCCGTTCATTTTCATTGAGTGAGGCCACACATGTCTAGTCAGCATGTGACCGCATGTATGTAAATCACCGGCACGAGAAAATCCTAACAGCGTGCAGAGCGCACTGTGAGAATTCAGAAATTGACTAATTCTCATGTTTTTATTTATGTTAGGAGCATTAAAGGGGTTCTCCAGGTTTGTGCTGAGTCTGCAGTCATTCTATGTGACACAGACCTGGAGAACCCCTTTAATTCTCCTAACAAATAAAGACATGAGAATTAGTCAATTTCACAAATAATATTTACATCCAGGTACCTTATAGATGACGCTGTCTCTGGAGTCGTTCTTCTTTTCTTCATCTTGTCAAGATCCCATGATGAGTTTTCTCATCCACAGCCGTCTCTGCAGACCTCCATCTTCTCCGCTCTTCTGCACCAACTCTCCGCACGATGCCCTTAAAGACAGAAGAGTCATTATAATGCCCCTAAATAAAAATATCTGCAATATACTGTCGCCTCACACTATTCCCCTCCCTCCTCACACATCCCCCCTGTTCAGCATACTGTCTCCTCATATATTTACCCCCTCACTATACTGTCTGCTCACACATACCCCACTCCCCATACTGTGTCCACATACATTCACCCGTTCACCCATACATCTGCAACCATCCCCCATACTGTTTCCTCATACATACATACTCTTCAGTACCCTCAAATCCCCCCACACATATTAAATACCCCCATCCCCACTCCAAATCCCCAGCCCCCACACATAAAATAGCCCCCCATCCCCACTCCAAATCCCCCACACATAAAATAGCCCCCCATCCCCACTCCAAATCCCCCCACACATAAAATAGCCCCCATCCCCACTCCAAATCCCCCCACACATAAAATAGCCCCCCATCCCCTCTCCAAATCCCCCCACACATAAAATAGCCCCCATCCCCACTCCAAATCCCCCCACACATAAATAGCCCCCCATCCCCACTCCAAATCCCCCCACACATAAAACAGCCCCCCATCCCCACTCCAAATCCCCCACACATAAAATAGTCCCCATCCCCACTCCAAATCCCCAGCCCCCACACATAAAATAGTCCCCCATCCCCACTCCAAATCCCCAGCCTCCACACATAAAATAGCCCCCCATCCCCAAATCCCCCACACATAAAGTAACCCCCCATCCCCACTATAAATTCACCCCCCATACACACATACTCACACATTATGCCCCCCCATCTTCGGTGGTATCTTCAGCTCCATATTGGAGCACACTTACCACCAGCGTTCCCCCACCTTGCCGCCGCCGGCCAGTGACGTCAGCAGCGTGATCACATGACCTGATCACGCTGCTGGCGTCGCTCTGACCCGCAGTCAGAGCTTCAATTGTACTGGCGTCTGTATAGACGCCAGTGCAATTGATCCCTGGGAGCCGGCACACAGCAGCTTCTCTGTGCCGGCTGTCAGCTTGACAGCCGGCACAGGGAACCGCCGACTCTCAGGTTTAAAATAGTTCCGGATCGCCGCTCTCATTCTCCCCGGTTCGGGGAATCGGCTGCTTTTTGAACAACCGGTTCCATCGAACCGGGCAGAACCGGCTGAATCCCACCCCTGGATGGGCCTATCTCTAACAAGGGGCCTGGAGCTGCAGCTCCATCAGCCCCTACATTAATCCGGCCCTGATGACACAAAGCTAGGAGGGATAGCTAATACTAGAGAAGAGAGAGGATTCAACAAGATATAAATTATTATTATTATTTATTTCTATAGCACCATTGATTCCATGGTGCTGTACATGACAAGAGGTTACATGCAAATTACAGGTATCACTTACAGTAAACAAACTAACAATGACAGACTGATACAGAGGGGAGAGGACTCTGCCCTTTCGGGCTTACATTCTACAGGATACATAAATAAACTGGAGCAGTGGGCAGCAACTAACAGAATGGTTTTTAACAGGGAAAAATGCAAAGTACTACATCTGGGAAATAAAAATGAAAAAAGCGTATACAGAATGGGAGGAATAGGGCTAAGCAACAGCACATGTGAAAAAAACTTTGGTATACTAATAGGTCACAGACTGAACATGAGTCAACAGTGTGATGCAGCAGCAAAAAAGGCAAATACAATTCTGGGATGTATTAACAGAAGCATACAGTCTAGATCACTTGA
>JARQOD010000003.1:578806439-578849105 GCA_033576555.1 Oophaga sylvatica | reverse complement strand
GAGATGTGTATGTCTATGTGGGCATGTAGCAGAGCTGTGTATGTCTGTATGTGCATGCTGCAGAGCTGTGTATGTATATACTGTATATATGTGCATATGTAGCAGGGCTGTATGTGTATCTATATTATCACATGTAGCTGAGCTGTGTGTGTCTATATGTGCATGTAGCAAAGCTGTGTGTGTACAACACTGCTGAGAGACTCTAAAAATAGATTTATTACCTCCCTATTCTACCCTAATGTATTAAAATTAGTGATAATAACCTCTCCCTCTCCACTTTAACCACCGGGGATGTTTTAATTAATAGTAAAAAATGTTTTTCCTATTTTCTGTTGTCTAAACTAGGGGTGTGTCTTATGTTAAGGCGTGTCTCATAGTCTGAAAAATCCGGTGTATATATATATATAAATATATATATATATATATGTGCTCAATGTGTTAGAATCTGAGGTATATATATACCATACACTTACTGTGAGTGCCCCAATAACCGGCCGAGTGGTGAAAACAGCAGCAGCCTCGTCCATCACTTGTCTGTAAATTGCGTAACTGTCCTGATGATTGGAGGCAGTGGAGTTAGGTCCCCTGACAAATCGGTGGCAGCTGTGGAATCTGCTGTTATTCCTGACATATACAGTGCCTACAAGTAGTATTTGTCATGTGTGCATCGCCACGAAGATCGTCGCGGTTGCACATTCTGACTTCTCACAGCTGAGTTGCTGTTTCTTTGTGTTTGGCAGTTAGGGAGTTAATTCTGTCTGTGCTCAGTTCTGGGACTGGGTGCAGTTTCTTCCGGCTGCAATTAATTATTTGTTGATTGGTTTCCTTTAAATCTCTGGTTGTCTGTGTTGGGAGTTGCCAGTGAAATTCTTCATGCAGACCACAGATAGGATTGTATCTGTATAGACTTAAGTTAAAGAGCTCCTTAGTTGTTTTAAGCTCACCTTGCTTAGAGTTTAATATCCCAGATCATTTATGTTCCTTCTGTGTTTGAGTGTGTATGCAAGTCTGTGTTTTCTCCAGTCTGTCTTATATGTCTAATCTGTGTATTTAGCAGAGATCAGCCCATATCCCTTTGGTGGTAATCAGAATCCTTCTTAGGACTGATTACAGGGTTCAGGGACTGATAGGAGACAGGGTTAGGCTGGAGACTTGGACCTCTGAACCATTATCAGTACCTCCAAGGTGAGGGATTAGTTAGGACCCCAGTTTAGGGTCAGGTTAGACCCCCGGTCCTCCTCTTTCCTGTGACAGTGTATCAAGTCCTCAAGATTAACCCTGAGTTCAACGGATATCGTGTCAGGTAAATCTATTCTATATTTACATGCTGATGTTGCTAATCTATATGTTGTATAGAGTGTTGTTCTTTTAAGAATAGTTTACTGACATCGTACACATATCATAAGACCGCGTGACAGTATTCAACCCCCTGCAGATTTAGCTGGTTTGATAAGATGCAAATAAGTTAGAGCCTTCAAACTGCAAACGAGAGTAGGATTTATTAACAGAAGCATAAATCTTAGAAAACAAAAAGTTATGTTGACTCAGTTGAATTTTAGTAAATTTTAAACATAAAAGTGTGGGTCAATTATTATACAACCCCTATGTTTAATATTTCGTGGAATAACCCTTGTTTGCAATTACAGCTAATAATCGTCTTTTATAAGACCTGATCAGGCCGGCACAGGTCTGTGGAGTTATCTTGGCCCACTCCTCCATGCAGATCTTCTCCAAGTTATCTAGGTTCTTTGGGTGTCTCATGTGGACTTTAATCTTGAGCTCCTTCCACAAGTTTTCAATTGGGTTAAGGTCAGGAGACTGACTAGGCCACTCCAACACCTTGACTTTTTCCCTCTTGAACCAGGCCTTAGTTTTCTTGGCTGTGTGCTTTGGGTCGTTGTCTTGATGGAAGATGAAATTACGACCCATCTTAAGATCTTGATGGAGGAGCGGAGGTTCTTGGCCAAAATCTCCAGGTAGGCCGTGCTATCCATCCTCCCATGGATGCAGACCAGATGGCCAGGCCCCTTGGCTGAGAAACAGCCCCACAGCATGATGCTGCCACCACCATGCTTGACTGTAGGGATGGTATTCTTGGGGTCGTATGCAGTGCCATCCAGTCTCCAAACGTCACGTGTGTGGTTGGCACCAAAGATCTCGATCTTGGTCTCATCAGACCATAGAACCTTGAACCAGTCTGTCTCAGAGTCCTCCAAGTGATCATGAGCAAACTGTAGACGAGCCTTGACATGACACTTTGAAAGTAAAGGTACCTTACGGGCTCGTCTGGAACGGAGACCATTGCGGTGGAGTACGTTACTTATGGTATTGACTGAAACCAATGTCCCCACTGCCATGAGATCTTCCCGGAGCTCCTTCCTTGTTGTCCTTGGGTTAGCCTTGACTCTTCGGACAAGCCTGGCCTCGGCACGGGAGGAAACTTTCAAAGGCTGTCCAGGCCGTGGAAGGCTAACAGTAGTTCCATAAGCCTTCCACTTACGGATGATGCTCCCAACAGTGGAGACAGGTAGGGCCAACTCCTTGGAAAGGGTTTTGTACCCCTTGCCAGCCTTGTGACCCTCCACGATCTTGTCTCTGGTGGCCTTGGAATGCTCCTTTGTCTTTCCCATGTTGACCATGTGTGAGTGCTGTTCACAAGTTTGGGGAGGGTCTTAAATAGTCAGAAAAGGCTGGCAAAAGAGATCATTAATCCACACATGTGAAGCTCATTATTCTTGGTGCCTGAACTACTTCTCAATACTTTAGGGGGACCAAACAAATTCTTGTGGTTTGAGGGGTTGAATAATAAATGACACTCTGAATTAACTTTTAACGTTTAAAAAAAAAAAAAAAAAAATTACAACAAAAATTTTTGCAGCAGTGCATTTCCCACTTCCAGGCTGATCTACAGTACAAATGTCACAATGCCAAGTTAATTCCGCATGTGTCAACCAGCTAAATCTGCAGGGGGTTGAATACTACTTGTAGGCACTGTATATACATACAATGGATGCTGTCCCTCACCCATTTTTCAGTTATAAGTCCTGTGTTACAAAATTATTATTTTTTATATATATATATATATATATACATTTTTTACTGAATGGCTGTGATTGAGACTCCGTATGGTAAACCATAAGATCTTTCGGCCGACAGCAATATAATGTGTTTGGTCGGCCTAAGGGTAGACAGTCACATCTGTACACTGGTGGAACCAGTAGACTTGAGAACATCGATGCAGAAGGTGATCCTGTCTTTTCGGGATGCCAATAATACCAAACACCTAATCTTCTTAATAAAAAAAAATGAGTAACCTTCCTCCATATCACTGGACAGCGAGTATAGTCCTTTGCTTGTCTGTACCTTGATTTCCTAGAAGACGTCCTTGGAATTGTGCCGGTATGAATAGTTTCTTAACTTGATGGGAAACTCTAATGTTCTATTTCTGCTCAAACAATCCTTGGTGGGTCATATACTGTCCATTGACCAGACGTTGGTAACTTCTGATCTACGGCATCATTTGGCATCCAGCTTTTTCAAATTAAATTTTCATTTTATGTCCTTGTCTGTGTGTGTTCATACACATTGAGCCGTGTTCTGGGGAGCTGCAATTGCTGGCATACTATTGTTCCTTGCATTCGAGTTTTATTCAGTGTAGTCCTTGTTACATATATTTTGATTTTAGTATGAAAAGGTCATTCTTTTTTTCTTACAAATCTTTTTTGTACTGACAACTTTATTAGAAGTAAAAGCCAAAAAGATATGTATGAAAACCTTATCGGGGACATAAAAATGAAATATAGCAACAGGAAAATATAACTCGGAAGGGTGAGTGGCACTGCACATAACAAAGAGTAAAAAACAAGAAGTCAAGTGGTAAGTACGTGAAATGCGTTGACTTGAAAAAAAAATCAAATATATTATTTCTTAATTTTGCTGTCCTTAAGACGGCTTAAAAATAATTTCAATAATCAGTAAAGCTCAACGTGTATATGGATAAAACGAGAGGTTATTGTACTAAAGGCGTGTGATTTCCTAGGTACAACCAAATTATAATATTTATGCTGACAAGCCGAAAATACTATTAACCACTCTATGGGCTTTTTAATTCATTTTTCTCTAAAAAATGTATATTTCACTGATGAATGATAACTTAATGTTGCATGACAAAAATACGTTTTAAGGCTTTTCTTCATCTACGGAAAGATTTCCCGGTTCAAGTGACTTTCAGGAATTGTCCTCTGTATTCCAAATGACTATACGTTCCAAGGTAGGAAATCATTTAGAGACTGGAAATAATGCAGACGTCATTAGAACGTTTTTTATATACCATTCTCATTTAATTCTATTGGTGTTCCAAATGACATTGAAGATTACTGCAGGCGTAGCCAATGTCTTTTTGATTCATTTGTATTCTTGTACATTAGAAGAATCCCTTCAAATGAAGTTACCTCTCACCCACGGCCTCCAACTACACATAAATCTACGTTCTCCATGAAATGTTGTAGTT
This sequence comes from Oophaga sylvatica, assembly GCA_033576555.1. Taxonomy (NCBI): domain Eukaryota; kingdom Metazoa; phylum Chordata; class Amphibia; order Anura; family Dendrobatidae; genus Oophaga; species Oophaga sylvatica. Next base: position 578,844,595 of record JARQOD010000003.1, on the reverse strand, counting down.
TGATGATTACAAAGGTTAATTTTATTTCATAAGAAAGGTAACACCCTGCCCATTACATTCCTCGTAGATGCTCCTTCAGCTATTTCTCTGTACAACATTTTGCTAGCTTGAGCTTTATTCGGGGAACATACTAATAGAACCCTGAACCTTTTTTGATAGTGAGTTTTTGAAAATTTAGGCAAAAGGCCCCTTCAGACAAAAGCTGGCTGTAAATTTTAAATAGTTCAGTCAGCGGAAAGCTATTCTGTTATGTTTTGGTAGCTGAGGAGAGCAGGCAAAAACGGCAATACACCAGAGAGGTTGGAATCTACTGGATTGCAGTACCCTGACTAACCACCACAACTAAAGGCAGCCGTGGAGCGTTCCTACGTTGGTCCTAGACGCCTCGTCACAGCCTGAGAGGCTAACTACACCTAAAGATAGAAAGAGGAAAGCTATCTGCCCCGGAGCAGATCCCCAAAGAACATAGGAAGCCCCCAAACATGTAATGGCGGTTAGACAAGAGGAAACACAGACACAGACAGAAAATAGTATGAGCAAACGCTGGGGCCCAATCTGCCTAGACAGAAAAGGATAGGAAGGATACTTACTGCAATTCCAAAAAACCCTAAAAAAAGCCAACGCTACTAATTGCAAAAACACCTGAGATCACACGACCTCTACCACCTAAATTAGTTCTCTGGTGTAACAAAACTAAGCCGCAGCCACAGAAAAAAACTGGAAAAGGCAAATGAACAAACAACAGTGGCTCCAGAGGAACCGAGAGGAGATCAAGCCCCCGGGGAGGGGAACCTGGCCAACCTCACAGAAATGCAGAGAAAAATGCAAATGGCAAGCACAAAAACAAAAAACAGAAAATATCTTATCTGAGAGTAGGAGAAGAGGCAAGACTCAGCAAGCTTCCAAGTGAACCAGGAAACAACGTTGAGACAAGAACAATTGATCACCGGCAACCATGATGGGGGGAAACCTCCCTTATATCCAACCAGTCTGTAATTCCTGATTGCCAATCCTCATTGAATGGTTCAGTACTGTTTGTAACCACCAGAGGGAGCTTCTGCTCAGAATTCATTTCTAAAACATTCATAACAGTACCCCCCCTTGAGGAGGGGTCACCGAACCCTCATTTGTGCAACCAGGTCGGTCAGGATGAGCTCTATGATACGCACGGATCAGTCTCCTAGCATGGATGTCCGAAGCAAACACCCAAGAATTGTCCTCCTGACCATAACCTCTCCACTTAACCAAATACTGGAGTTTCCGTCTAGAAAAATGAGAATCCAATATTTTCTCAACCACATACTCCAGATTGCCCTCAACCAAAACAGGGTCAGGGGGCGCAGCCATAGGAACCACTGGCTCGACAAACCTCTTCAATAAGGACTTGTGGAACACGTTATGGATCTTAAATGTCCCTGGAAGAAGTAAACGAAAGGAAACAGGATTAAGAATCTCCATGATCTTATAAGGTCCAATGAACCTAGGCTTAAACTTAGGAAATGCAACTCTCATAGGGATATTTCTTGAGGACAATCAGACCAAGTCCCCCACTTTAAACCGAGGACCATCAGTCCTATGCCGGTTGGCAAACCGCTGGGCCTTCTCCTGAGAGAGGGACAACCTCTCCACTACCTGGTCCCAAATCTGCTGCATACGCTCCACAACAGAGTCAACACCCGGACAGACAGAAGCCTCCGTCTGTACTGAAGAAAATCGAGGGTGAAACCCAAAATTGCAGAAAAATGGAGACATCAAAGTGGCAGAGCTTGCCCTATTATTAAGAGCAAACTCAGCCAAAGGCAAAAAAGAGACCCAGTCATCTTGATCAGCAGACACAAAGCATCTCAGATAAGTCTCCAATGTCTGGTTTGTTCTCTCAGTTTGTCCATTGGTCTGAGGATGAAAAGTAGAGGAGAAAGACAATTGAACTCCAAGTTTAGAACAAAAAGTTCTCCAAAATCTGGAAACAAACTGGACTCCTCTGTCAGACACAATGTTCTCAGGAATGCCGTGTAACCGAAATACGTGCTGAAGGAACAAAGGCACCAATTCGGAGGAGGAAGGCAACTTAGGTAATGGCACAAGATGTATCATCTTGGAAAACCTATACAAATCACCCAGATAACGGTCATTCTCTGAGAAACAGGGAGGTCGGAAATAAAATCCATAGAGATATGGGTCCATGGTCTCTTGGCACAGGCAATGGCATCAACAAACCACTAGAGAGAGAGCAAGGCTTGGAGTGAGAGCAAGTCCCACAGGACTGCACAAACTCCCTGACGTCACGAGACAAAGTAGGCCACCAAAAGGACCGACTGACCAAGTCTCTGGTACCAAAAATTCCGGGATGACCGGCCAACGCGGAACAATGAATCTCAGACATCACACTCTTCTTCCACTGGTCTGGGACAAACAATTTCCCAACAGGGCAGCGCTCGGGTTTATCCTCCTGACACCCCTCCAGAGCCAGTCTCAAATTGGGCGAGATGGCGGAAAGAACTACACCCTTTTCAAAATAACAGCAGGATCAGATAACTCTGGAGAGTCCGCTAGGAAACTCCTCGAGAGGGCATCCGCCTTAACATTCTTAGTGCCAGGAAGAAAGGAAACCACAAAATTAAAACGTGTGAAAAATGAGGCCCACCTGGCCTGTCTAGGATTAAGTTGCTTGGCTGATTCCAGATAAACCAGATTCTTATGGTCCGTGAGGACCACCACCTGATGTTTGGCTCCCTCCAGCCAACGTCTCCACTCTTCAAAAGCCCACTTCATGGCCAATAACTCCCGATTACCCACGTCATAATTACGTTCAGTTGGAGAAAATTTTCGGGAGAAAAAAGCACAAGGGTTACTTTTAGAGGTCTCAGGATCTCTTTGGGACAAAACGGCACCTGCCCCAATTTCAGAGGCATCAACCTCCACCTGAAATGGCAGAGAAACATCAGGCTGCCGTAGAACAGGAGCAGAAGTGAATCTCTGTTTAAGTTCCTGAAACGCAGAGAATGCCTCAGGAGGCCAATTCACCACATCAGAACCCTTTTTGGTCAAATCAGTCAATGGTTTAACAATAACAGAGAAATTACCAATAAATTTACGATAAAAATTGGCAAAACCCAAGAATCTCTGAAGAGCCTTTAATGAAGTAGGTTGGACCCAATCACAGATGGCCTGAACCTTGACCATTTCAATAACAGATGGAGACAAAATGAATCCCAGAAATGAGATCCTCTGTACGCCAAAAAGACACTTTCATCCCTTCACATACAGAGCATTCTCTCTCAAAATCTGGAACACAGTCCGAACATGTTTCACATGAGAGTCCCAGTCATTGGAAAAAATCAAGATATCATCCAAATAAACAATCAGAAATTTATCCACAAAATCCCTGAAAATGTCATTCATGAAGGACTGGAAGACGGAAGGAGCATTAGTGAGCCCAAAGGGCATCACTAGGTACTCATAATGCCCCTCTGGGGTATTAAATCGCCGTCCTCCATTCATCCCCGTGCTTAATGCGAATAAGGTTATACGCCCCCCTGAAGTCAAGCTTGGTAAACCAAGTAGCACTTTTCACCCTGGAAAACAGGTCAGAAATCAAGGGTAACGGATATTGATATTTCACAGTGATATTGTTCAAGAGACGATAATCAATACACGGCCTTAATGAACCATCCTTTTTGGCCACAAAGAAAAAACCAGCACCCAAGGGTGAAGAGGATGGTCTGATATGACCCTTCTCCAATGACTCCTTGATATAAGACCGCATAGCTTCATGTACAGGTACAGACAAGTTAAAAAGGCGACCTTTAGGGAATTTACTACCAGGCACTAATTCAATAGCACAGTCATAGCTCCTATGGGGGGGCAAGGATGCAGATTTACTTTCGCTAAACACATCAGAAAAATCAGTCAAAAAGTCAGGCATTAACACATTGGCAGCCCCAACTGGTTACAGACAAGATTTCCAATCCAAAACAGGATTATGAGACTGCAACCAAGGGAAACCTAGTACAATAATGTCATGCAGATTATACAGCACCAAAAATTTGCAACTCTCCTGATGATCAGGTTCAACCCTCATTATCACCTGAGTAGAGAACTGGGGTTTATTCTCAGCCAAAGGGGTAGAATCAATCCCCAGTAGGGGAATAGACTTCCGTAAGGGTATCAAGAGAAACCCACAACGTTTAGCAAAATCAAAATCCATCAGGTTAATAGTTGCTCCCAATCAACAAAATCCTGAGCAGAAAATGTGGACAGGGAGCAAATCAGGGTAACAGTCAACAGAAATTTAGTCTGAACACTACCCAAGACAACTGAGCGTGCAAAACGTCTTCCCCGCTTAGGGCAGACTGAAATAGCATGAGAGGCATCATCACAGTAGAAACATAACCCATTGCATTTTCTAAACTCATGACGCTGTGCCCCAGAAGCCACTCTATCACACTGCATGGGTTCAGAAGCTGGTTCACAAGGCAACACCATTCCACGCATACCTCTACGCTCACGCAAACATCTGTCAATTTGAATCGTCAATGACATAGAATCATTGAGACCAGAGGGAGCAGGGAAACCCACCATTACATCTTTTACATTCGCTGACAGACCCTTCCGAAAAAGGGCTGCCAAAGCATCATCATTCCATTTGGTCAGAACTGCCCACTTTCGGAATTTTTGACAGTACAACTCAGCGTCCTCAAGCCCCCGATTTAATGCCAACAAGGTTTTTTCAGCTTGATCAGTGACATTAGGTTCATCGTACAATAACCCCAGAGCCAGAAAAAATGCATCAACATTACTCAAAACAGGGTCCCCAGGTGTCAGGGAAAAAGCCCAATCCTGAGGATCGCCGCGCAGGAGAGATGACAATTTGAACCTGCTGTGCTGCGTTCCCTGAGGACTTAGGTTTTAAGGCAAAAAACAACTTACAGTTATTTTTGAAATTCAGAAATTTAGCTCGATCCCCAAAAACAATCTGGCATGGGGATCCTAGGTTCCACAACCGGCAACCCTGCAAGATAGGTAGCAATACTCCGAACTTCAGTGGCAAGCTGATCCACATGGCCAGACAACTGTGCAAACTCCATTGAGAGAAAAAAAAATCCTCCTCAGCACCCAGAGAAAAAGAGGGAAAAAAAAATGCAGAAAAAAAAAAAAATCTCTGACAACTCTGACAACTTTTTTCTTTCCACACCACTTTTCCCTTCTGTGAGTACCATATAATTTTCAGTTTGGGCCCGTGATACTGTTATGTTTTGGTAGCTGAGGAAAGCAGGCAAAAACGGCAATACACCAGAGAGGTTGGAATCTACTGGATTGCAGTACCCTGACTAACCACCACAACTAAAGGCAGCCGTGGAGCGTTCCTACGTTGGTCCTAGACGCCTCGTCACAGCCTGAGAAGCTAACTACACCTAAAGATAGAAAGAGGAAAGCTATCTGCCCCGGAGCAGATCTCCAAAGAACATAGGAAGCCCCCAAACATGTAATGGTGGTTAGACAAGAGGAAACACAGACACAGACAGAAAATAGTATGAGCAAATGCTGGGGCCAAATCTGCCTAGACAGAAAAGGATAGGAAGGATACTTACTGCAATTCCAAAAAACCCTAAAAAAAGCCAACGCTACTAATTGCAAAAACACCTGAGATCACACGACCTCTACCACCTAAATTAGTTCTCTGGTGTAACAAAACTAAGCCGCAGCCACAGAAAAAACTGGAAAAGGCAAATGAACAAACAACAGTGGCTCCAGAGGAACCGAGAGGAGACCAAGCCCCCCGGGGAGGGGAACCTGGCCAACCTCACAGAAATGCAGAGAAAAATGCAAATGGCAAGCACAAAAACAAAAAACAGAAAATATCTTATCTGAGAGCAGGAGAAGAGGCAAGACTCAGCAAGCTTCCAAGTGAACCAGGAAACAACGTTGAGTCAAGAACAATTGATCACCGGCAACCATGATGGGGGGAAACCTCCCTTATATCCATCCAGTCTGTAATTCCTGATTGCCAATCCTCATTGAATGGTTCAGTACTGTTTGTAACCACCAGAGGGAGCTTCTGCTCAGAATTCATTTCTAAAATATTCATAACACTATTCCTTATTGGCCCTGGAAGGGAATTGTCTACTGATTCCTGCTGCCCGAACTATGAGCATCATGAATCAGAGACCAGCTCCATAATTGCAGCCAGGTATGTTTCAGACATTGCGCCACAGAATACATCCATTGAAGTAGCGTACGGTATGAAGTGACTAGGATGACTTGTCCAAGAAGCATGTCCTTCCACAACGCCTTTCCTGAGGCTGACCGGTCTTTTCCTATGTGTATGCTTGGAAAAGACCTTTCAATCAATAAGATCAGGGCAGGAACCATCCTGTTGTACAAATTATTCTAGTTGCATCATCAGCGTATTAAAGAAAAGTTTCGGAGTGAAACATGCATGGCTACAATAATGGAGCCGATCACTGATTTATTCTGTCGTTGGTATCGGCAGCATGAATCATCCGCTGACAGCTTCAATCTAAAGGAGTTGTCCACATCTCAGACCACCCCTTCTCATTTGCTATATTCCCCCATATAGAAAAAAATAGCCTATCCTCAACCTCAGAGACGGTACAACTTCAGCGATGTTGCCGCCAGGTCTCCAGGGGCTTGTGTGATGTTGTTATGCCACGTTTGCCAATCAGTGACCACTTGACTCTACTGACATTCGGAGGATGTCAGAGAGCAGCAGCAGCTCACTTCTTCCATGTATGTTTTATCCAAAGGAAGTGTGAGCGAAGTGACCCATTAGTGGCAGCTGATTGCCTGCAGGGGTCATGTAACATAACATCATCTCAAGAGCCCCGTGAGATCCAGTGCTGGCACTGGAGGTGAGTATCGGCTGTTTTAATTTTACCCAGGGGAATATAGCAATTGGGTTGCCTGAGAAGAGGACAACCCCTGTAATACCCATGCAAACTCATGTCAATGGGGCATGTATTTTTTCACAATGAGGAAAGGGCGGCAAGCTGACGACAGACATCTATGGCTTCTGCTAAACTCCGTTGAGAACAAGGTATCTGGCATATTGAAATGAATTATTCTAATGTTCATGGCCACAGTTACAATTGCCTGGACCTCATTAGGGGCATTTCTAGACTTTTAAATGACCTGCAACACCTTGACACCCATGACCGCCACAGCCTGACCCCATGACCACTGCATAGTGTCACAATTAATCCGCTCAGTGTGTCTTGGATGCAGTAATTGACAGATCAGTCTTCCAATCTAGTACAAGGGAGTGCTGACCTATCAGTATTTTGATTGGCTGCTCAGTCGTCTAATCTAGTGCAGGGGTATGCTGCGCTGACGGTATTTTGATTGACAACTCAGCTATCCAATCTGAGACTGGGAGGTGCTGAGCTGCTTTCAGGTGTTCCCTGTTCCAAGTGATTCATCAGCTACTTAGCTAAGCTGCCAATCCCAGATTTCTTCCAGATGAAGCATTTACTCAGTGGTTTACCTTGTATTTCTGCACTCTGTTTTTTGATGTATTGCTGCCTGACCTTGGACCTCTTCTATCTGTTTGTCCAAACCTTTGCTCTGATTTGCTATCTTCCTAGTATTCTGAACTTGGACCGTGACCTGACTTCGCCTTTGTCTTTCCCCTTTAGCTTACTACATGCTCTCTTAGTATCTAACCCTGTAACGTTTGACTACCATGCGGCTTGTTCGTGAGTAGTGACTAATGTTACACATAGTAACTATAATCCAATTTACCTGTCTTTTTGTAGATGCTCTGACCCATTCATGTTATCACAATTTAGCCCTTGTCAACCTTGTTCCGAACTTTAGGTTTGCTAATTTTTCCATCTTATAGCGCATCAGCTGCAAAAACTGCCCTGTTCAGTTGCTGCCTATTATTTCTCAACTTTTGACATATCATCTGTCAGTGGTTATAATGTTATAGTTGATAATGTATCCCACAATACAAATGTGATTAAAACATACACAAAACAATTGGTATGGCAGACAATCCCACTAATTTCCCAAAAATTAAGCTAAAACAAGTGCAGAGACCATTTATTCAGCACAAATCCGTGACTGCTAAATGGTACATAATTGGCCTAATAAAGACTTACTGTTCTTTCAGTTTGAGGCTAGATTATCATCGATTCTGCTGAACTGAAAATCGATTCGGACAAACAGAGACACTGAGAACATTATTGGAATATAGACTCCCGAAATTCTGGTATGTTTTGGTCTTGGCCCTACAAGAAAAGACAGTACCGTTTTGCCTGAATTTTTGTCTAAAAATCATTTTTGCCATTGGGTTTTCATTTAACCTTTAATTACTTGTATGGGATCCATTGGACCCCAAACAAGTTTGTTTTCGGCATATTTCCGCATGTATGAAAGGTAGATGACTGTCCGTTTTGGTAGTTTAATAGCTCAAGCACCCCTCCTTTCTCAGTGCAACGTGAGATGTGGCGCGGACTATGAGTGCTACAGTGAGGTGCGTGTGACTAATAGTTTAAGTATTTTGGAGTGACTACCTAAAGGTTAAATGTTGCACCACTTACCTTCTATAGTTTTTGGATTAGACTGTCCAATACTGGCTGCAGAATGAGTCAGCAGAGTTAGCTCAGATAGGAGAGCTCCTAAGGACAGATTATTTCACTGTCCAAGTTTGTTTCAGCAGACTCATGGTCAATCCAGGCATTGAGGTCTCCATACACACAAGCCTGAAATACACCTGTTTGATCCTGGCCTAACTCTTATCCTCCTACTTCTAAAGTCCTCTCAGCTCATTTTTGATCACATGAAGGTTCAGCTTCAATGTATGATTATAAATTACCGTAACTAAGAAGTACTCATAAGATGACTAATTCTCATTTAATCCTTCTGCAAATGAAACGGTGCAAATGAAACCCAATTGCATAAATTATTTTTAGCCAAAAATTCATGTATTTAAGGAAGAAATTAGCTTTTAGGTGTTTATATATATTTTTTGCAGAGAAGCTGTCACCAGATCAAGTGAACAGTTGTTGCTCTTGTTTTATTCCCGCTACTCCCGGAATATTCTCTTTTTGTTTTACCTTTCCAGAGATATGGGCCTTTTTATTTAGTGCTAATCTTTATAGGTTTTGCCAATGGCTTGTGGCTCACAGGATCCTCCAGGGAGTGTCTTTAGGCTGCTTTGCATAATTACTATTTGAGCCACACCCCTTGGTAAAAATAATCATCGAATAAAAACGTTCACATCTTTTGAACTGTATGATGATATACAATATATATATAAAAAAACAATATTCAGGGCAGCAACAGGAAAAAAAATTAAATAATTTAATTTACCGCTTTTCACCTAGTGACAGGTCCTCTTTAACCTAGTTTTATCATTATTATAATTGGTGGTATATTGTAATATTTGGGGTTGTGCCACTATCTCAGCTTATCATCTATTCACAAGATAGGTGTGGAGCCCCAAGGTCAATGGGTGTTCTCGTCCACTGGACCGGCTGTCTTTAGACCAGGGCTCATCCCACTGAATGCCCACACTCCTTTCCCGTGGGCATAATACTACTCAGACAATACAGGGTGAGGGTAAAAGAGTATGGCAATACTTTAACGAATCACCAAACAGACATTAACATATAGAACAATCCCAGCATATACACAAGATAGTGCAAATTACAGAGTCTCACCCTTCCTCTGACTTGCTAGGATTAGAGCAGCTGCGACTTTGGGGCTTCCAGGGCCCCCAGCAGTGACACCTTGCTTTTGGCAGGCACCCACAGAGAGGAGGTAATGACAAGCTTAGGAAGTTGACAGACCATTGAGGTATGTGGCAAGGTGACTGGCTTCTCCGAACGTCTCCATGGAGCCAGCTGACTGGAGGGTCTCGAACTTGCTTCTCTGAACGTCTCCATGGGGAAAGGTGACCATAGGGTCCCAACCTGGCTTCACCAAATGTATCCATGCCACCAGGTGACTGGAGGGTCCCAACCTGTATGTCAAATCAGTGTTCCCCTTGATGGAGCCATGGTGCCTTGGCTGTTGTTCTGTAGTCTCTCTCTTTGCAAATCCCATTTTAAATTTATAGTTGTTGTCCTCCAGACTATCATCCACAGGTCAGCGGGAAGGTGCGATGAGATTAACTCTGATTGTTTGGGTATTTAATCAATCTGCACAGTTTGTCTTCCACTGTTTTGCAGGTAAACAAGCTACCTGAACTAATATGATGGATAATCAACATATTAGGAAACATCAATTGTTCAATGTTCCTGTCCTCCACAAATAGCAAACAATCACCTGTAGGGGATGATATAATAGGTAAACAGCAGCCATTGAACAATTCACAAACATCAATTCAGGAGTCAACGTTCAGACATTAGGAACAATAGTCTATGTTTCTTGACCTACTCCAAATATATGTCTGGCATAATTAAGATTAAATGCTTTGTTGTCACAATAGGTGATGATAAGTTGCTGATCACTGCCAAAAATGGCATTTTCTAGTGGTATGATACAAAATTCTATGAAGCATATATCTCTTTAAAGGAGTTGTCCAGTACATTTTAACATGAGTTGTAAACGTGATTTTTGTATTACTTACTAATATATAAATATTACAGGTTTGCCTTTTGCACTTTGCATTAATTTTATGATCTTAAAGTGTTTGTCCACTTTTTTTATTATTTTTTCATGTAACTTAAATGTATGTATTTGGGACTAAAAATCATTTTTTGCTTTTTTTTTCTTAAAACATTTTGCACTGTTTGGCTTTTCAGACTCTTCTTTTTCCTGCTCATTCAACTATGATGTGGTCTGTGGTCATAAGTCAGTATAGAGGAGCTTAAAAATGGACATATAAAAATCAGAAACTCCCTGTCAGACTATCATGCTGGGCTGATGCACAGAATCTCAGTTAGCTCATTCTACAGCTAGCAATAGACAGTGAAATGCTGAGGCTATAGAAGGCAAACTGTGCAAAATGAAAACCAATTGCAAAAGTGATTATTAGCCACAATTACATGCATTTAAGTAAGAAGAAAAAAACTATGTCCAACGGTGGATAACCCTTTTAATGTCCAAAAATATCATTACGTCACACGGCCTATCTCTGCCGAATGCAATTTTATTAATAGTTTTCACGATTCCTCCGCTCAGTGTGTCTTCGACACGGTAACTGACAGCTCATTTGTCCAATCTGGTGCAGGGATGTGCTGTGCTGTCGGTGTTTTGATGGACAGCTCAGCTGTCCAATCTGAGTATGGGAGGTGCTGAGCTTCCTACAGGTGTTCCCTACTGTTCCAGGTGATTACCCAGTTACTTAGCTGAGCTGTCATTCTCAGATCACTGCCAAACATAGCATCTGCTAAATGGTTTACCTTGTATTTCTGTGCTCTGTTTATTGATCTATTCCTACCTGACCTTGGACCTCTTTCTAACTAGCTGTTTGTCTATCCCCTTTGCTCTGATTCGCTATCTTCCTAGTATTCTGACCTCGGACAGTGACCTGACTTCGACTTTGTCTTTCCCCTTTCGTTTACTACGTGCTCTCTTGGTATTTGACCACAAAACATTTGACTGCCCTGCCTCACGGCTTTTCCATGAGTGACATAAAAGGGACAGAGCAAGATAACTTTGTGGATAACATATTTTGCTATTTTGCACAAGGGTTGAGTTAAGAAACCATGGATGCCATGAATGGTGCCTCCTGTAAAGGTGAGTTTAAAAGGTAAGCACAAATGATATTTTTGTCGAAAAGCCTAGCCTAGAGGACCTAGGCTTTAAGAACAGAATTTGGAAAAATTTGATCTTACAATTCAAATTTTTCATAGACCTCTAGACCCTTTCCCTCTAAGAAGTAAAAGGGGATATCTCTGTAACCACAACCGGTAGATCTACTGAAGCTTCAGACCATGCTCCAGAATAATGCATAGCAAATATATAATTATCCTGGGTAAGCAATGCACATAAAATTGAATATTTCTCCATCCCTCCTCTGGATTTGCATTTTTGCTTTGCTTTACAATGTATATGAGGTTCACCTTCAGTGGCGTGCAATTTTTGAAATGCCAAATAACGTTGTATATTTTACCAAAAATATCTATAGAGGTGACAGGGACATGATGCATTTCATTTTCCTCGATTTTGTACTGAAGGAAAGGGCTATCATGAATAATTCAAAAATAATGCTGAGACTGTTAAGATTTAGTACTGGAGAGTAGAGGTCATTGCAGTTGGGAGAATGGAGGTAGAAGAGTATTACTATTCCTCGATCTTTGAGTCTCAAGGTGACATCATTATTATTTCTCTATATCTATAATGTGGAGCCGCATCCAACTTATTGCAGTGTTTCTCATGTAGGGGAAGAAAGATCAATTACATACAGACCTCAAAATGTGAACTATAAGCATAGCGTCCAATAAAACTGTCATTAACAGTCACCACAATTTTAGCTGCTCGCTTCCAGGTCAAGCTGTTTTAGAAATGATAACTGACATTGGAAGGTTGAATCAAGCGAATTCTCATTCCAATGGGAGCAATTCTGTAACCAAACAAGTGAAACTCTTTTATTAAATCACATGGTAATTCCTCTAGTTTTTTTTTTTTTTTTTATTCTGATGATTTTCCTGCGTCGTTCTGTAAATTACTTCCAAACGTAAACAGTGCACCACTTTGTTGCGAGCAGGTAATCGTGACCGATAGCGGGTCCGTTCGGGTCTTTCCTCAATGCCTCGTTCTATTTAGATCTCGTCAATACGTTACGAAGGTTCAGAATAGCACAAATATCTGTGTGCGCTCGGTATTTGTTTTGTGATTAGCGGAGCTTCAAAGAATTGGCAGCGATGTTGCATAATAATAGTTGATTTGAAAGTAACCCTAAAGGCAGTTAATGGAGAACATACTGCTTTTTATAATACCATTACATTCATATCCCAGAGCATAAATAATCATCTCCTGTCCTTTCTTCTTATAATACCGTCTGTTTCCGCTTGGATACAAAAAAAAACACAGAATATAAGTAAACAGTTAAAGGGAAAATGTAGTTTTCCAAATGGAAGTAAAATGTCCGTTGTGAATAAATCTATTGATCTGGATATTTCATGCAGAGAAGTAGTGAAGAGAGAAGGTAGTTCATGGGGTTTTTCAAAAGATTGAAAGTTTAAGGGAATCTGTCAGCAGGTGTCTGATATGTAATCTGACAGCTGCATGATGTAGGGACTGAGAACCTGATTCCAGCGAGGTATCACTTAGGTTACTGGGTGCGCCAGTTTTAATTGATAGCTTTCTGTGTATATTGGGGCTTGGTTGGACCAGGAGGCACGAGACAACTAGTCATAGAGTGATAATCTCCTACTGATTAGTTTATTGGGTGCAGCAGTTGTGATTGGCCTCTTTCTGTGTACATTGTATATTGACAGAAAGCTGCTAATCAGTGCTGGGGGCAGGGTTGGACCACGAGGCACAAGACACCTAGTCCTGTAGTGATAATCTCCTGCTGATAAAACACTGATTGTATTGCAACAGCAGAACACAGCCCCGTAAGTGACACATCTCTGGAAATAGGGTCTCTGAGCCTACATCATGCTGCTCTCAGATTGCATAGCAAATACATGGTGACTAGGGTTGGGCATTCCGATACCGAAACTCGGTTCCGATACCTGAAATCCAATGTAAGTCTATGGGAACAAAATATCGGAATTAAAAATATTCCGATATTTTGTTCCCATAGACTTACATTGGATTTCAGGTATCGGAACCGGGTTTCGGTATCGGAATGCCCAACCCTAATGGTGACAGATTGCCTTTAACATAATGGATAACTTACTGATCCCTGGGACCCCTAATAATTTTGAGTGCATGGCTTGTAGCCCCGACTGAATGTAGTGGAAGTCGGCCATACACACCTCTGCTCTATGTCAGGAAAAAATTGCTACATCCGTATTTTTAGGTATAAAGCGGCTAAGCCTGTGCCGATACCTTATGCTTTCCATTCAAAGGAAAAAGTCAATCTTAAGTTTACATTCAGCAGTGTTATTCAACAAGATCATTGGGACTATGGAAATAGCGGAGCGGTGTGCTTGACATTATCCGTCAGTCTCAGAGAAAATGAATGGCTTTCATATAATACCCTGAGGATAGGGAATACAAAAGGGACAGCACCGCGCGGGATCTAAGAACAATATTAAAAAATCACAAATAAAAGAGCAGAGCTGATACACTCACCAGAGTTAGGTGGAAGAAAAAGCGTAATGGCCTTGGGGGAGGATCACGACCAAGGCCCTAGTCAACCTGATGAAGGCTTTTGCTCTCTCCAATCCGAAACGCGTTGTTTTTATTTTGTTTTTACTTTGTATCTTTTAAATAAATAGCTTTCTTCAATTTAAAAAAAAAAATAAAAAAAAACAAACAAAAAAACTTTTTTTTTAAGCTAATATAGCACACTATACAATTCTCGGGAGCGCCGGCATTAGACTTTTTTTTTGTATCCTTTCAGAAAATGAATGGCGTAAAGGAGCACGTGATCGACCTTGACTCCATTCAGATGGGACTTAGCAGTTGAAATCTCAGTGGTCACTAAGTTATTCCCAATGCTATGGATAAGGGATAACTTTCAATCTTGAGAATATTCTTTTTTTCTCCATCACCAAATAATTTGGAATTTGTGCTAATATTATTGACCCACTAGTCCCAGTTTCAAACTAAGAGGAACTGACCATATACAGTAGTTCAGCTTTTCGTAATATCATATTTCTGCAATTGTGAATCTGCTAGCCTCTGATGGTCTTAAAAGGACCTAATGCGCCCTCTTGGACTAGCTTCTTAGATGAGTCATTCGAGAAATACTTCCCGACTGCCAGCTTCTCACAGCATGTTTTTTCTGAAATGCCACCGTGTTTCACAGTATAAAGTACATGGCGCAACAACACAACTGGTCTCTGATTCATGCTGCCTGTGGTTTGAGCAGCATGACTCTCCTCTCAGATTCCCTTTAAAGCTCTGTTCACATCTGCATAATTATTTAAGTGTTTTCAGAAATGCCAGACCCCTTTATGACGGACACCACCGGTGGCAGACTGACCCATATTGTCTTATATGCCCACTGTCTTGTCTAGGATATTTGGCTGACTTACGATGGAGCCTCCAATGTGAATGGAGCCTAAGCTGACATTTGGCTTGTGATGTGTTTGCTATATCATAGTATGTAAAGTGTTGAATGTCAAGTTGATACTTTCTACATCTGATACTCCTGTGCCACTACCTCCCGTTCTCCATCCATGGGAAAATGTGTATAGTAGAGACTGACCTAAGTTTACCTTTATCAGAGGTTACCAGTGCTAATCAATAGGGTCAATTTTGGTCAGTGGTAGTTCAGCTTTAAATCAGCATTTAGGAGCCTCAAAAGATATCCAGGGGATAATGTGATCCTTGAGCTGAGATGAGTCACTGTTGACTTCCGATAGAATGATTTTACTGATAATTAGTCTTGGTTCCAGGTATAAGAATTTTTATATTAATATTAAAGTTCTTGTCTCACATATCACTAGTTTCTGGCATTGGTAAAATTAGGATTCCCATGACCATGGATGAGAGCTGCAATGTCATCTGAAGCATAGTCCTTAATTTCGTTACAGTGGTCCAAAATCGGCACATGTGACTGATGATGTTGAGGAGCAGAGACAGATTGACCCATAAGCCCAGAAGACAATGCCTATAGGAGTCTTCTCCTGACCATGTCCTCAAACATTTCTGATGCTAAAAGATTTGTTAATGGCATGTTTTCCAAGGGGGTGTAAGGTGCACAGGGTGGTAGTCATGGGTTAGGGACTGCTGTATTGCCACACCCTGGCACCCCACAAGTACTTTGTGCTTTGTGTGACTTGTAAAACACTCACATTTTCACTGGGGGCCTCCGCTGTCTCCATGATCCCTATTCTGGGAGCAGCCTAACAGTCAACAGGAGACACTTTTCGCATGTGAACAATGGTGCAGCGGTCTCAAGGGGCGCCAAAGGAATAATGGACAATTTAATAAATGTTAGCCAAACTTTATTCTTCCTCCAATACCACTGCCACAACACGTTTCAACGGTCCAAACCGTCTTCATCAGGTGGGGTAAAGGAGAATATTACAATAGCAACTTTATAAAAGGGTGGTAATTAACATAATTTAGACCACATGTTGTGTTCATTTTAACCTTTTCATTGCAAAACTCCATATAAAACATTCATTGTCAATTAACCTCTTATTTCCCCTTGAAACTCCTATTAAAAACCCTACATGAACTCATTGGCACTATTTTTAAAAAGTAGCTCTGTGAGTCTACACATGCGCCCTTTTTCTTTTCTTGTTTTAACAGGAGACACTTTGTCTTTTCAAACAGTTTACCTTTACTGAGCAAGTTCAATTGTTGTTACAGCACAAAACGCTGTCATCGTTACGGTACTTTCAGCCTGAGCTATCCCTCTCCCTGCTGGCATTTCTGACCCCTGGGATACTTCAACCAGCTCCGCAGCTCCCACGAATACCGTCCCGACTTCTGTAAGTGGTTTCCCATCTGACTTCATCTTCTGGGAAGAATAAGGCAGGCCCCTCCATACCTAGTTCGGGCCTTAGACCCCGGACCTCCCGGGAAGATCCACTGAAATATGTCACGCCCGTTCTCATGCTGCACACACTATCCATAATCTATCATGCTCTCCAGCCCTCTGGCCTTGTACTCTCTACACTTTTATCTAATGTCCTCATCTAATCTAATGCAGGAAATGTTCCCCTTTTTAACTACCTTTGCCCCTCGCAAATTTCAACTTCAACTGTTCCTATACTGTCTACTTCCTGAATCTATCTTGCCCACCACTGCACTGTTCTCAGACCTATCTTACACCTAAATCTAAACCCTTATTATATGTCCAATACTTAATCCTTATCCTTTCCCTATATCTAATTCAACAGTACATTATATCTTCATCAAAACACATTTGAGTCATCCACATCACCAAATATTTATAAAACTCTACAGAATTACACATACTATACTTATTACATTACAATACATTAACCGTGCAACTTGGTGTCTATAAGGTTCTATGCATATAAAATCACGTGTTCTTATACACAAGTTATGACCATTTTATTTTTAAGGGGGAAGCACATGACCGTCCCCTTTAAACTCTTACAGGGGCAGCGCATACAACCCCTAAGGGGGTTCGACAAAGAGGAGACCCAGTTCATGATGATCTTATCTCCATTTTAATGGATGGTGAGAACTTGAATATGAATGTGATCTTTAAAAATACTGGAAAGTTAGCTAAGTAGAAAATGTCATAAACATAAGATATTCTCCTGTCCTAGAAGAAGTCATCCCTGAGATATAGGATACTGCATATTTTATGCCTTAAAGCCAACCTGTACTCATTGAACTCTACGGTACATACAGTGGGTTCAGAAAGTATTCAGACCCCTTTAAATTTTTCACTCTTTGTTTTATTGCAGCCATTTGGTAAATGCAAAAAAGTTCATTTTTTTCTCATTAATGTACACTCTGCACCCCATCTTTACTGAAAAAAAACAGAAATTTAGAAATTTTTGCTAATTTATTAAAAAGATTAACTGAAATATCACATGGTCATAAGTATTCAGACCCTTTGCTCAGTATTGAGTAGAAGCACCTTTTGAGCTAGTACAGCCATGAGTTTTCTTGGGAATGATGCAACAAGTTTTTCACACCTGGATTTGGGGATCCTCTGCCATTCTTCCTTGCAGATCCTCTCCAGTTCCGTCAGGTTGGATGGTGAACGTTGGTGAACAGCCATTTTCAGGTCTCTCCAGAGATGCTCAATTGGATTTAGGTCAGGGCTCTGTCTGGGCCAGTCAAGAATGGTCACAGAGTTGTTCTGAAGCCACTCCTTTGTTATTTTAGCTGTGTGCTTGGGGTCATTGTCTTGTTGGAAGGTGAACCTTTGGCCAAATCTGAGGTCCTGAGCACTCTGGAAGAGGTTTTCATCCAGGATATCTCTGTACTTGGCCGCATTCATGTTTACTTCAATTGCAACCAGTCGTCCTGTCCCTGCTGCTGAAAAGCACCCCCATGGCATGATGCTGCCACCACCATGTTTCACTGTTGGGATTGTATTGGGCAGGTGATGAGCAGTGCCTTGTTTTCTCCACACATACTGCTTAGAATTATCACCAAAGGTTCTATCTTCGTCTCATCAGACCAGAGAATCTTATTTCTTATAGTCTGGGAGACCTTCATGTGTTTTTTAGCAAACTCTATGCGGGCTTTCATATGTCTTGCACTGAGGAGAGTCTTCAGTCGGGCCACTCTGCCATAAAGGCCCGAATGATGGAGGGCTACAGTGATAGTTGACTTTGTGGAACTTTCTCCCATCTCCCTACTGCACCTGTGGAGCTCAGCCACAGTGATCTTGGGGTTCTTCTTTACCTCTCTCACCAAGGCTCTTCTCCACGATTGCTCAGATTGGCTGGACGGCCAGGTCTAGGAAGACTTCTGGTGTCCCAAACTTCTTCCATTTAAGGATTATGGAGGCCACTGTGCTCTTAGGAACTTTGAGTACTGCAGAAATTATTTTGTAACCTTGGCCAGATGTGTGCCTTGCACAGTTCTGTCTCTGAGGTCCTTGGCCAGTTCCTTTGACCTCATGATTCTCATTTGGTCTGACATGCACTGTGAGCTGTGAGGTCTTATATAGACAGGTGTGTGCCTTTATAAATCAAGTCCTATCTGTTTAATTAAACACAGCTGGACTTCAAAGAAGGAGTAGAACCATCTCAAGGAGGATCACAAGGAAATGGACAGCATGTGACGTAAATATGAGTGTCTGAGCAAAAAGTCTGAATACTTATGATCCATGTGATATTTCAGTTTTTCTTTTTTAATAAATTTGCAAAAATTTAAACATTTCTGCTTTTATCAGTCAAGATGGAGTGCAGAGTGTACATTAATGAGAAAAAAAATTAAAGGGGTCTGAATACTTTTCGAACCCACTGTGCATAACACTTGCATAAAAGCTGCAGTAGAGGAACAGTGACCAGATTTTCTACATATAGTGCTCTATATTACATAGCAGGAGCCGTTTAATCATTGTACTGTACCATTTACATGTGGATGCCCTTTAATAACAAATCTGTCGGCAATTTGTTTGCAGTGATGAGAGGTTGTGTGTTATACATTTATTGATCAGTTCATCTTATCAGTAAGTGTCATACCCTGGCCTTTCTAATAGTGTAAATCCAATAAGAGCGTAGATCCCTCTTGTCCGCGGCTGTCATTTTACACGACGTACAAGTACATGAACAATGCGGAAATAACGATAATGTGTCCACTACTGTTATGTCTGCAGAAATAATGAAATCCGTAAATATCAGATGTGACTATAAACAATATTATCCCCCATGTTATACTCACAGGAGTCCAAGAAGCTGAGATAAGGAGAGTTGTTTGCTGGAAAGACTCCTACTGCAGAGCTGATTCAGTCATCTGCGAGCCTGCAGGACCAGTCACTCATAATCACTGTCTGCAGTCAGAAGCTCTGTCCCATGAAGTCTTCTTCAGACATCGCAAAAATGTGATATGATGAACTCTATAAGATATCCATACATCTTAATAGCTTTTGGTGGACACTGCTACTCCTCCTGACTTCCACCTACACATGCACACCCAGTTTGGCTGAGCATGCATGTAATCTCAAAGAGAAAAGAGAAGTAAGTCACCAGCAGACTCCTCTGATGATGGCTTATCTCCCCTAAGAAAAAGATCATTCTTAGAAATTCAACACACCAGATCCTGACATTATCTGCTTGGGGAATTTCTGGAGGCCCACATACATATAAATAGAGTATTTACTAATATTTCCACAACAAAACCTTGGACATTGTAGTCCATCCCCCAAAGCCACCAGTAAAATGCATGGTTTCCTTACAACAAATCTGTCAGTAGGATTTTTGTCTCCCAAGCCATGTACATGTAGCTCTTCCAAAGCCAAGTCCAGCAATACCTTTACACAGTCAGTGCATTACTGAGAAATCAGTGTTTGAATTGATAAGAAAATGAGGCATAAGAGCTGTAGTAGATCCGAAGCCTCTGTCACTCCAGCTCTATTAATTGCTCAATGCCTCATCCGCCTGCTTGACTGACTGCTACTTTGCCTGGAGTCACACAGAATAGAGGCTGTCAGTCAAGCAGCAGGAGGAGGCGGAGCTTATAGGGGAATAGAGCTGGAGTGACAAAGGCTTCAGATCAACCATAGTCTTTCAGCCTCATTTGCATATCAATTCAAACGCTGTTTTCTCAGCAACAGAGTAACAGACTGGACATGTAAAGGTATTGCTAAACTTGTCTTTGAAAGAGCTACATGTACATAGAAATAGTTTGGGGGGTGAAATCCTGCTGATAAATTCCCTTTAAACCTTACTGTATTGACTTATAGGATTTCTACCTCCAATAGGGGGCACTAGAGACCTTGCTCTTTTCCTCTGTGAAAAGTTTATTTGCTTAGTTCAATAACTTAAAGGGAATCTGTCACCCCATTTTTCGACCATCAGCTGAAGCAACCGCCATCAGGGGCTTATCTACAGCATTCTGTAATGCTGTAGATAAGCCCCCGATGTCACCTGAATTAAAAGAAAAACAAATTATATTATACTCACCCAGGGGCGGTCCGCCATCCGGTCCGAGTCCGATGGGTGTCGTGGTCCGGTCCGGCGCCTCCCATCTTCTAGCGAAGCCCTCCTCTTCTTAGCTTCCCGTCGCGGCTCTGGGCAGGTGCACTGCTCTGCCCTGGTGAGGGCAGAGCAGAGTACTGCAGTGCGGAGGCGCCGTACCTCTCTGACCTTTCTCGGCGCCTGCGCACTGCAGTACTCGGCTCTGCCCTCACCAGGGCAGAGCAGTGCACCTGCGCCAGAGCCGCGACAGGAAGCTAAGAAGAGGAGGGCTTCGCTAGAAGATGGGAGGACCGCGATGCCCATCGGACCGGACGGCGGACCGCCCCTGGGTGAGTATAATATAACTCGTTTTTCTTCTCTTTCAGGTAACATCGGGGGCTTATCTACAGCATTACAGAATGCTGTAGATAAGCCCCTGATGGCGGTGGCTTCAGCTGATGGTCGAAAAATGGGGTGACAGACTCCCTTTAAAGGGGTTTTATATAAACCCAATTACAAAAACTATTTTACCCCCAAAAAGCATGCATTTAAAGAGAACCTGTCATATCAAAAAATGCCATTAAACTGCTGATATGGGGTTAATATGTAGGTTAATAATGCTGCTGCTGAACTGAAAGCCCCTCTGCCGGGAGGAAATTAACCTTTATTTTTCCCGGCAGACTCCAGCTTTCAGTCAAAGAGGCGCGACAGGGCAGTTTCAGTACACAGTGAGCAGCCGATGTAACCGCCCCAACACTGACTGACAACCGACTCAGCAATGCATCAGCACAGAGCCGGTTGTCAGATTAGTAGCTGATCTGCAGTGCCCAGCTGCAGCCACTAAACAGTGCTCAGAGCTGTGCTGTTCTGCTTCATACACTGTTTACTGGCCCCTGCTGATCGACGGGGCACCATGTGTCAGCACCCCACTATTCTGATATTGATAATCTTTCCAAAGTCAATCAGCCTGTATTAGTTAAGATTCAGAAGCAGCAGCGAGGAGGACACTGAGGAGCTGTCAGTCAGCTTAGGTGGGCAACTACTGAGGATAAAATTTCAAAAACGATCATACAGCCAATCTGACATGGATTTTCGAAGTTAGTACATAAAACTCTTCACGTCTAAGATATCTATTTAACCCCTTAACGACTGCCGATACGCCTTTTAACAGTGGTAGTTAAGGGTACTTAAACCACAGAACCGTTAATTAACTGCCCTGTGGAAAAAGTGTGTAGCGCCCCCCACAGTCGCATTTTTTCCGGGATCTCGGCTACCAGGGGTAGCCGAGACCCCAGAGAACATGAATGTAAGGTTCTTTGTCTCTGTTGACATGTTCCTTGAAACTCAGTTTTTCGTCAGCCATTTTGCTTTCTGTCTTTCTGCAGCTCTTGCCCTCAGTTAATATGGAGTTTCCAGTTTTCATGTTCCCGCCCTGATTCTTCCCTCTTGCTTCTTAAGTAGCCTCAGCTGAACAATCAGTGCTCCTGAATCAAGCCTCAGTCAGTCTCTGACCTGACTCCTGGAAGCCTTGGACTTGTACTCCAGCTATTCCCTACTGAGGAACCTTGGAACACTTTTGGACTCTGGAAACCTGCTGTTTGGTGAATGCCATGTTTGCAGAGGAATTACGGTACAGAGAAGAGATCCTGAACCTGCTTTGGAGATTTATTGTAGTGCTTGAAGTTACTCTGGCCTGCTGTGTTCTCCTGCCTCTGTTCCTGCAAACTGTGTGACCTTTTCAGCATGCTTGTATGAAGTAATACAAGTCATTTCATTTCAACCTATGTCTCCTGTGTTTTCCTCGCACCCAAGCACAAGACTCTATAGGAACTGTACACTATACATGACAAGATTCAGGAGACAATGTTTAGTGTCTGCTGGGTCTGGGAAAGCCGTGTCTGCTGTGACTGTGGATATCAGATGTCCGTTTAATACCTTATGTGATGACAGTGGTTGTGACTTCTCACAACCATTCCAGGTGAGCGCATTCCCTTAAAATTTTACTCTGGAGTGTTACCACAGGTAAACACTATTGTTTTTTTTTTTTTTTTTTCCTTTCCTCTTCCAGCACTTCTGCCTTAAAAGATCTGGAAGATGGAGGCCCGCATAAAGGAACTTTGCGGAGTGACTGATACAATCCTTTCAGATGTACAGACTTTAAAAACCGTTTTGCAAGCCTACAGGACCTCACTAATCGTAATTTGCAAGTGTTTGGACAGACTACCCAGGAATTGCGAGCCAGGATTGAGGCTCTAGAGGAATGAGCCCAGGCTCCTGCCATAACCCCGAGTTCTGGGATCCCCAAATTACCTCCTTTTCGTTTTGGCGGTGAACGTGAGAAATTCAGGGGATTTATTAATCAATGCAATTTATTTTTTTCTGCACATGCTTCACAATTTCCCACTGAACGATCCAAAGTGCTTACTATAATCATGTTGCTTACCAATAAGGCTTTGATGTGGGCAAACCCTCTAATTGAGACTGAGGATGATTGTTTGAATCACCTTGATGCTTTTATTTCAGCCATGGGGCAGGTGTTTGATGACCCCAATCGAGGTGCAACAGCTGAAGCAGCCATGTTAACTTTGTGCCAAGGTAAGCGTTCAGTAGCCGAATATGCCCTGGATTTCAGGAGATGGGCTCTTGATACCACTTGGGACACTTCCGCTAAAAAAATCTATTTTTCGGAAAGGGTTGTCTCCACTGATTAAGGATGAACTTGCTCGTGCCGACCCTCCCACTGCGTTAGGTGACTTTATTAACTATTGTATCCGTATTGATGCTCGTCTGACTGAACGCAGACAAGAGAGATGGTTCGAAAATAATCGCAATAACCTTTTACTACCTCCCTCCTCAGCTAAGGAACCTGTGAGTAGGATCACAAGGGAACCAGAACCTGAACCCATGCAGGTGGACTCTTTCAAAGACGGGTTAGTGATGCACGCAAAGAACATCGTATAAAGGAAAATCTATGTTTCTACTGTGGTAAGTCAGGGCACTTCATTATAAACTGCCCAGCCGTTCTCGTAAGACTACTGCAGCAGTCATTCACTGTGAGTGTTGCGAGAGGAGGTCTGTCATGTCCGAGCCTCAGGCTCCAGAGAGATCTGCTGCAAGAGATCTTGATTTCTCGGACTTAAGGGTATGCCACACTAAACAACATCGCTAACGGGATCGCTAAAAAACGTCACTATTTAGCGATCCCGTTAGCGATGTTGTTGTGTGCGGCATCTGCCAGCGACAAGCTTCCTGCTGTGATCTCGATCGTCGCTGGAATCGTTCCGGACCCTATTTTCGTCGCTGGCGCCCCGCTGGGTAAGTATATATCGCTAAGTGTGGCACCTTTTTTAGCGATTTAGCGGTACTTTTGTACCGCTAAAGTCGTTAAGGAGATCGCTAACCGCGATAGCGTCCTAACGACATCGCTAAAATAGGTAGCCACTAGCGATATAGAAACAATCCCGCTAGCGATCTCATTAGTATGCAACGCTAACGAGATCGCTAGCGGGATTGTGTAGTGTGGCAGTACCTTTAAACTCTGTTAGTTCTGGGGACGATGACGGTATAAACGCTGCAATTTTTCAAGTTTCCTCAGCGGTGTCCCAGCTGAGTTGTAAAAGAAACAATTCTCATTGCTTCCTTTCCATCAAACTCTGGGTTGACTCAGTCTGGGTGTCTAGCTCTGCTATGATCGACTCAGGAGCAAGTGGAAATTTCATGGATATCTCCTTTGCTCTGAAACAGGGGATACGTTCAGTGAAGAAGGCTACTCCAGTACAGATGGAGACTGTGGATGGCTCTCTACTGACTTCTGGACCAGTGGATCAAGAAACAGAGCCTTTGAGGGTCCTTATGGGTAAAGATCATCAGGAGAAAATGTCTTTTTTGCTTATCTCTTCTCCCCACTTTCCCATTATTCTAGGGCTACCATGGCTGCAGGCGCAGAATCCTACGATTAACTGGGAGACCAAGGAATTACACTTTCCGGAGAAACAGATGAGTCAAGGAGTTTCAGCTTGCTCTGTTCCTAAAGGAACCATGTCAGTCCCTGAACTACCAGCTGTATACCAGGACTATGTGGATTTATGTGACAAGAAGAACGCTGATCAGCTTCCTCCTCACCGTCCATATGATTGTCCAATTGAATTATTGCCTGGAGCCGAGATACCTTTTGGTAAGATCTACCCCCTAGCGGGGCCCGAGCTAAAAGCTTTGAAGGATTATATAGACGAAAATTTAGCCAAGGGCTTCATACGCCCCTCTTCATCTCCCGCAGGTGCACCCATCTTCTTTGTGAAGAAGAAAGATGGATCTCTGAGACCCTGCATAGACTATAGGGAACTCAATAAGGTTACTATTAGAAACCGTTATCCATTGCCTTTAATCCCTGAGTTGTTGGAGAGAGTGCGGCATGCCAAAATTTTCTCTAAATTGGATCTCCGTGGGGCCTATAACTTGGTCCGTATTAGACCTGGGGATGAATGGAAGACTGCTTTCAGGTCACGCTATGGACACTTCGAATATCTAGTTATGCCTTTTGGTCTGAGTACCGCCCCAGCCACTTTCCAACACTTCGTGAATGATATCTTCAGGGATCTCCTAGATACATTTGTGGTGATTTATCTGGATGATATTCTAATTTTTTCTAACTCCACAGAGGAACATCATGGACATGTGAGAATGGTCTTAGAACGCCTAAAGGGTATGCCACACTAAACAACATCGCTAACGGGATCGCTAAAAAACGTCACTATTTAGCGATCCCGTTAGCGATGTTGTTGTGTGCGGCATCTGCCAGCGACGAGCTTCCTGCTGTGATCTCGCTCGTCGCTGGAATCGTTCCGGACCCTATTTTCGTCGCTGGCGCCCCGCTGGGTAAGTATATATCGCTAAGTGTGGCACCTTTTTTAGCGATTTAGCGGTACTTTTGTACCGCTAAAGTCGTTAAGGAGATCGCTAACCGCGATAGCGTCCTAACGACATCGCTAAAATAGGTAGCTACTAGCGATATAGAAACAATCCCGCTAGCGATCTCATTAGTATGCGACGCTAACGAGATCGCTAGCGGGATTGTGTAGTGTGGCAGTACCTTAAGAATGGTGTGTGGATTCAGGGACAACGTTGTTATACCTGAAACAGTCAGATTGAGAGTATTGCAATCATCCACGATTCCAAGTAGCAGGGCATAGGGGAATTCTAAAGACACAAAGAATTTTTTCTCGTTTCTTTTGGTGGCCCACTTACAGGAAAGATGTCTTAAACTATGTCATTCATGTGAAGTCTGTGCAAGATGCAAAACACTCGCTCTCCCAACTGGTCTGTTGCAACCTCTTCCCACCCCGTCCCGCCCGTGGGGATCCATTTCTATGGACTTCATTGTGGAGTTTACCAACCTCTCAAAGGGAAGAACACCATTCTAGTGGTGTTGACCGTCTAACAAAGGCAGCTCATTTTATCCTTGTGTCGGCTTACCCTGCAAAAACAGACATCAGACTTGATGATTAAGAATGTGTTTGCTTACATGGAGTACGGATGAGGTCATTTCGGATCGAGGGGTGCAATTCACTTCAAGGTTTTGGCAAAATTTCTTATGCAGCATTGGACATTAAAGTAAACCTTTCTTCTGCTTTTCATCCCCAGACTAATGGACAGACAGAACGAACCAATCAGACCCTGGAGCAGTATCTCCGCTGTTTTATCTGCCACCTACAGGATGATTGGGTGGAATCTACTTTCACTGGCTGAGTTCTCTTATAACAACTCAGAGCGCCTCACTAGCAGTCTCCTTTTTACTCCAATCTAGGTTATCATCCTAACATTCTTCCTCGATTTCCCATAGATACGCCCTTGCCGGCAGTGGCTGAAAGAATCACTTCTTTACAAAAGAATATGGATCTTCTAAGGAAAATCTAGAATTGGCTCAGGAAAGGTACAAGAAAGCAGCAGATAATTTCGTAAACTGCACCAGCTTTCAAGGTAGGAGATTTGGTCTGGCTGGTCAACCAGAAATCTAAATTAAAGATTCCATCGTCTAAATTGGGGACATAAGTACATTGGACCTTATAAGATCAATAAGATTATAAGTGTGTTGCTTGTCGTCTTCAACTGCCAAACTATGAGAATCCACCCTGTCTTTCATGTATCCCTACTAAAGGCTGCAACACCCAATACGTTTCCTGGACGTTCTTCTCTTGCCTGACCCAGTGCTGGTCGATGGTCAGGAAGAATTTATGGTGGAAAGGATTCTAGATTCCAGGTTGTACAGAAATCAGTTGGCATATATTGATTAAATGGCAGGGCTACCCAGTGGAGGACAACTCATGGGAACCAGTCAATAATGTAAATGCTCCTCGCCTGCTCCGCCAGTTTCTTCAGAGGTACCCTGACAAGCCTGGTTTGAGGTCATCCAGAGGTTGTCCCTAAGGGGGGAGTAATGTAAGGTTCTTTGTTCTCTGGTGACATGTTCCTTGAAACTCAGTTTTTCGTCTGCATTTTGCTTTCTGTCTTTCTGCAGCTCTTGCCCTCAGTTAATATGGAGTTTCCAGTTTTTCATGTTCCCGCCTTGATTCTTCCTCTTGCTTCTTAAGCAGCCTCAGCTGAAACAATCCAGTGCTCCTGAATCAAGCCTCAGTCAGTCTGTGACCTGACTCTGGAAGCCTTGGACTTGTACTCCAGCTATTCCCTATGAGGAACCTTGGAACACTTTTGGATCTGGAACCTGCTGTTTGGTGAATCCATGTTTGCAGAGGAATTACGGGTACAGAGAAGAGATCCTGACCTGCTTTGGAGATTTATTGTAGTGCTTGAAGTTACTCTGGCCTGCTGTGTTCTCCTGCCTCTGTTCCTGCAAACTGTGTGACCTTTTCAGCATGCTTGTATTGAAGTAATACAAGTCATTTCATTTCAACCTATGTCTCCTGTGTTTTCTCGCACCCAAGACAAGACGCTATAGGAACTGTACACTATACATGACAATGATCAGGTCGGTATTTTCCGACCTCGATGTTGCGATCGCGTTATTAACCCTATAACGGCGATTGCAACAAAAAAATAAAAATTGATGTGCCATTTAATTTCTCTCCTCTGATGTGATCGGACATCAGAGGAGAGAGAAAAAAGGGTCCCCGATCCCCCCCTTGTGGCCCCCGATCCCCCTTTGTGGCCCTAGGGCCCTTTTGCCCTCCGGTGGGCGCCACAATCTTTAAATGGCGAGAAATGGTGGGCGCATGCTTAGTGCGCGCCGGGATGTGCCGTGGGGGTTGGGCAATTTTCCGGGGTCTCGGTTGCCATGGGGTAGCCGGACCCCAGAGAACATGATCGGGTCAGTATTACCGAACCGGGTGTTGCGATCGCTGTTAAACAGTATAACAGCGACGCAAAAAAAAAAAAGATTTCTCTCCCCTCGATGTGATCGCTAGTGTTGAGCGATACTGCTCGATATCTAAAAATATCGGATCGGAATGGTATCGCGATATCACTAAATATCGTCGATATCCGATTCCGATACCGGAAGTCCAATGTAAGTCTATGGGAACCAAATATCGACATTAAAAAAACATTCTTGCCTTGTTGGTTAATTGTACATGAAGGAAAACAAAAAGACTAATGTAAATGTTTGGGGGAGGTTGAGGAGACAATAAAGGCATACATGTTTAACCCAATGCATTGGAATAGCATTAATATATATTTTTTTGGAATACGTTTGGATTGACTAACAAATTGACAATGTTGTTAACCTTTTTTCTATTTTTGGCAAATATGTATGTTTCAAACTTCCATGTTTCATTTTTAATTTTTTGCCAGTGCCACACTTTCTCCTTCATAATCTTCAGCAGCAGATCATTTTCTATCAAATTATTTTCATTTCACCTTAATCTTCTTCTTAAATTCTTGCTATTCATGTTTTTGTTTACATTACTCCTATTGTTATTATTAAATAATTAATCTTTTCATATTTTCAAATTCTTCATCTTTTCCTCTTCATTTCTTCATCATATTCTTATTTGTGACAGAGATTCCTGTATTGTAATCTGTAAAAGTATGAATTGTTCACCCTTTTCCGTTCTTGCTGTCACAAAAGATTTAAATTAAACAGTATTTGTCCGTGTTCAGTTTAGCTGCAGCAGCAGGCTTTTCCAGGGGCACCACGAGGAGGAACGGACTCACCCCCATACATGCTTAGTCTTTTCTGCTTAGAATTTAGAGATATATTTTGCTCTTCATTTTGGTCTTTACTTCATGTTCTTCTGCTTTTTGATCTTCTGCTTATTGTTCTTCTGTTCTTGTTCTGTATCTTGTAGTTTGTCTTAATTTTCTTTGTCCTTGGTGATTTTCTTCTGGGTAATCTTTTTTTTTTTCTTTGTGATGGTGTTCAGGCTGGTTGGCTTCATGTCGTGTCCTTGTTGTCGTCATCTTCTTCTGGGTGGTCTTTAAGGTCGTCTAATTTCCGAGAAAAGTGGTTTACTGGAACCCTGACGGGTATCAGATGGAGCAAGAGACAATGGAAGTAACGAGAACCAGCTGACTGTGCTGGAACCCGGAGGGTTAGCAGAAGGAAAAGAGGCAATGTCAAAAACCGAGTACCAGTGACGTTACTGTGACAGGTTTTACTAAGAGGAGGTACCTGTGCTCAAAGCATACCAAGGACCAGCAGACGTTGGTGGAAACTCGGATACGGAGATGGAGGCACCTAGGCCAAAGGCATGGGGAGAACCAGTTGACGGTACTGGACCCCGGAGGGTGCAGAAGGAAAAGAGGCAATATCACAAACCCGATTTACCAGCTGACGTTACTGTGACACGGTTACTAAGCAGGA
Source organism: Oophaga sylvatica (assembly GCA_033576555.1). Lineage (NCBI taxonomy): Eukaryota > Metazoa > Chordata > Amphibia > Anura > Dendrobatidae > Oophaga > Oophaga sylvatica. Next base: position 578,815,126 of record JARQOD010000003.1, on the reverse strand, counting down.
GGTACCTGTGCTCCAAAGCATACCAAGGACAGCAGACGTTGGTGGAATCGGATACGGAGATGGAGGGACTAGGCCAAAGGCACTGGGGAGAACAGTTGACGGTACTGGACTCCGGAGGGGTAGCAGAAGGAAAAGAGGCAATGTACAACCGAGTATCAGTGACGTTACTGTGACACGGTTACTAAGCAGGAGGTACCTGGCTCCAAAGAATACCAGGACCAGCAGACGTTGGTGGAACTGGATACGGAGAGGAGGCACCTAGGCCAAAGGCACTGGGGAGAACCAGTTGACGGTACTGGACCCCGGACGGGTAGAAGAACGCACCATAAAAATGTAAGTTGACAGGACGCAAGCCGTCCGAGTTACCGAATCAAAAGTCCTACAGTGGGTGCTTGTTATTGTCAAATGGAAACTGCCTTTATTTACTATCCCACAGCACAATAGGAATCACCTAAACTGCAGGCACCATAGAGTCGGCTAACCCGAATGCAACAGACAGACAACTTATTGGAGGATAATTGACGTTCACACTGCCAGGGAAACAGCTGTCGTGTGTAACCAGGCTGGCCAGGAGTCAGTACCCTGCCAATTAATTACGAGCAACAAATGGCGGTGTTGTAGCCCAGGGAGTAGAATTCAGGTGGTAGAAAGATGAACATAACAGGAGACATGGAAAACGTTGCCAAACAGTTATTTAATCTGAAAACGGGACAGGCAAATTCAGGTGAGATCCATGCCTTGTTCATTTCAGAAAAAGTAAGCCGGTCTACATTTCTCTGAGGTAGTCGCATGCGACGGTCTGTTACTACACCACCTGCAGCACTAAGACACGCTCAGATAATACACTGGCAGCAGGGCAAGCCAGCACCTCCATGCATACGGCTAAGCTCTGGCCATGTATCCAACTTAGAGACCAAAATTTGAAAGGGGAAGAGGCATCTGGGAGTACACTTAGTTTACCCCCATTTGAGGGGCCATCGCGACGTGCCGTTTAAAACGGCATGGTTAGAGTGTCGTATTCATGCGGAGCCCGGACTCGGCCTGCAGCATCGGACTCCGTCACCGCTAGCGCCAGTGAATCATCTGTGATTTGTTTGCGCTCGGGTTATAGCATAACCCCGTCGCTTTGTATACCTTACCACCCCTCAACGCATTGTTGAAGGGCTGGTTAAAACGAATATGAACCTGCCTTAGGTTTAGGGTTATAATTAGGGTTAGGGTGGAATTAGGGTTAGGGTTTTAAATTTGGGTTAAGGAAATTAGGGTTAGGGTTACTTTAGGGTTTAGGGTACAATTGGGTTGGGAATTAGGGTTGGGATTGGGTTAGGGTTGGATTAGGGTTAGGGGTGTGTTGGGGTGGAGCTAGAATTGAGGGGTTTCCACTATTTAGGACTCAGGGGGTCTCCAAACACGACGTGGGTTAAAAGTCAAATGGCGCTCCTCATTCGAGCCCTGCCATGCCCCAAACATTGGTTTACCCCAAACATAGGGGTTCAGGTACTAGGCAAATGCCACCAATTTTGGGGTTTAATTTTCCTGTTACCCTTGAGGGGAAAATAAAAAATAGGGCTAAAAAAATATTTTGAGGAAAAAAAATGATTTTTTATTTTCACGGCTCTGGTTTTAAATTTTGGAGCCTTAGGGGTTCAAAGGTCACCACACATCTAGATAAGCTCCTTGGGGGGTTGTTTCCAAAATGGTGTCATTGAGGGGGTTTCTACGTTTAGGACATCAAGGGTCTCAAAAAAACAAAATGATGCCCCCCAGAACTTCCTCAAATCGATTACAAAATGGTCTCGTTCCTTCCAAGCTCCCATGCGCCCAAACAGTGGTTCCACCCCACATATGGGGGTTTCAACGCTCAGGAAAAATTGCACAACAATTTTGGGTCCAATTTTCCTGTTACCCCTTGAGAAAATAAAAAAAGGCGGGTCTTAAAGAATCTTTTTGAGGAAAAAATGATTTTTTATTTTCCGGCTTACGTTATAAAATTCTGTGAAGCACTTGGGGGTTCAAATGCTCACACAATCAGATAAGTTCTTAAGGGGGTCTAGTTTCAAAATGGTGTGTTTGGGGGGGTTTCACTGTTTAGGGCATCGGGGCTCCCAAAGCGAATAGCTTCCAATCTCAATTCCAGCCAATTTGGTTTGAAAAAGTTCAAACGGGCTCCTTCCTTCAACCCTGCCATGCGCCCAAACAGTGGTCCCCCCCACTATGGGGTTTCAGGTACCGGACAAATTGGACAACAACTTTAGTGGTTAATTTCTCCGTTACCCTTGGGAAAAAAAAAAATTGTGGATAAACAAACAGGTTGTGGAAAAAAAAATATGATTTTTTATTTCCAGCCTGGGGTTTTAAACTTCTGTGAAGCACTTGGGGGATAAAAGTGCTCACCACAATCTAGATAAGGTTTTAGGGGGTCTTAGTTTCCAAATGGGGTCACTGCGGGGTTCCCTGTTTAGACCAATCGGGCCTCTACAAACGGACATGGCGCCAGCCAATTCTGCGTGAAAAAAGTCAATCGGCGCTCCTTCCTTCAAGCTTGCCATGCACCCAAACGTGGTTTACCCCCCTCTGTGGTATCGCATGTCGGACAAATTGACAAAAAACGTTTGGGTTTGTATTTGGGAAAAAAAAAATTGGGGGAAAAGATCTTTTTGTGGAAAAAATATGATTTTTTATTTTTCGGTCTCGTTAAAACTTCTGTAAAAGCACTTGGGGGTTTTAAAAGTGTGCACAATCTAGATAAGTTCCTTAGGGGGTCTAGTTTCCAAAATGGGGTCACTTGGGGGTTCCACTGTTTAGACACCAGGGCCTCTACAAACGGACATGGCGTCCAGCCAATTCTGGTTGAAAAGTCAATCGGTGTTGTGATGGGTTTGAGAGAGTTCTGAGAGAGGTCCCTTGGTGGTTACAAGCGGTATAGTGAAGATTTGAGGACTGGGAATCAGGTGTTATGATGGTCTTTATAAGGGAGTCAATTTCCATAGGGTTGCCGGTGATCAATTGTTCTGGTCTGAATCTTCATTTCCAGTTTCCCTTGTAGCTGCTGGTGTGCTGCTCTCCTGTACCAGATAAGGAATTTTTTTCTTTTGTGTTTTGTTGCTTATTTTTGCATTTTGTCCTGTTTCTTTGGGGGGCTTTGGGCCCCCTCCGGGGGCTTCTGCCTTCTGTTTAGTTCAGCCATGGTTTTGTTCTTTTGTTTTTCAGTTTTTTCAGGGGCTGCTGTTTTGATTTTGTTACCCGAGAGCTAATTTAGGGTTAGAGGTCGTGTGACTCAGGGATTTTGAAATTAGTAGAGTTGGTGTTTTTTTAGGGTTTTCTGGGTTGCAGTAAGACCTTCCTGTCCTTTTCTATTTAGTTAGTTTGGGCCCAGGTTTGCTTTTTTTTCTTTCTGTGTCGTATTTCCTCTTTCTAACCGCCATTAATGTTTGGGGGCTTTTATTTTTTGGGGTTTGTCCGGGGGATAAATTTCCATTTCATCTTTAGGTGTAGTTGTTTCTAGGCTGTGAGAGGCGTCTAGGACCAAGTAGGAAGTCCACGGTGCCTCTAGGTTTGGGTGGTTAGTCAGGGTACTGCAATCCCTAGATTCCAACTTTGTGTATTGCCTTTTTTACCTGCACTCCCCAGTACGAAACATAACAATCGGCGCTCCTTCCTTCCAAGTCTGCAGCACCCAAACAGGGTTTACCCCACATTTGTGGTATCAGATGCTCAGGAAAATTGACAAAAACGTTTGGGGTTTGTTACCCTTGGGGAAAAAAAAATTGGGGTGAAAAGTCATTTTTGTGGAAAAAAAATATGATTTTTTTTTTCAGCCTGGGCGTTATAAATTCTGTGAAGATTGGGGGATTAAAGTGCCCCAAATCTAGATAAGTTCCCTTAGGGGGTTAGTTTCAAAAAAGGGGTACTTGCAGGGGTTCCATGTTTAGACCATCAGGGCCCTACAACGCGACATGGCGTCCAGCCAATTCTGCGTTGAAAAGTCAACGGGGCCCTTCCCTTCCAAGCTCTGCCAGCACCCAAACAGTGGTTTCCCCCACTATGTGGTTAGCTGCTCAGGCCAAATTGCACAAAAACGTTTGGGGTCTTGTTACCCCTTTGGGGAAAAAAAAAAATTGGGTGAAAAGACATTTTTGTGGAAAAAAATATGATTTTTATTTTTCGGTCTACGTTAAATTCTGTGAAGACTTGGGGGTTTTTAAAAGTGCCCACACATCTAGATAAGTTCCTTAGGGGTTTAGTTTCCAAAATGGGGTACTTGTTGGGGTTTCCATGTTTAGGCACATCGGGGTCTCTAAACGCAAAAGGGGGGCCAGCCATTCTGGTTGAAAAAGTCAAACGGCGTCCTTCCCTTGCAACCTCTGCCATGCCCAAAAGTGGTTTACCCCCCCAAAATTGGGTATCGGCGATTAGGACAAATTGCACAACAAATTTTGTGGTTCTTTTTTCTTTTAAACTTGTGAAAAAAATAAAAAAAAATTGGTTCCGAAGTAAAGCTTTTGCAAAAAAGTTAAATGTTAATTTTTCCTTCCACATTGTTAGTTCTGGAAGACGTAAGGGTTAATAATTCTTGAATGTGATTTTGAGCACCTTGGGGGTGCAATTTTTAGGAATGGTGTACTTTTGGGTATTTTCTATCTTGGACCCTCAAATGACTTCAAATGTGATGGGTTCTAAAAAAAAATGGGTTTGTTGTGAAATGAGAAATCGTGGTCAATTTTTTACCCTTTAACTTTCTAACGAAAAAAAAAAATTTGTTCCCAAAATTGTGTGATGTAAAGTAGAATGGGGAAATGTTATTTATTAAGAAATTTTTTGGGATATCTCTTGATTTAAGGGAATAAAAATGTAAATTTGAAAATTGCTAAATTTTCAAAATTTTCGCCATATTTCTGTTTTTTTTTCAAAATAAAACGAAGTCATATAAATTTTTTTTTTCACAAGTGAAGTACAATATGTCATGAAAAATCATTCTCGAATCAGTGGATTCTTTAAAGCGTTCCGAGTTATAACCTATAAATGACAGTGGTCAGGAATTGTAAAAATTGGTCGGTCATTACCCTTATGCCATGGACGTATATCCCCCTGGTACCTGGGCCCGTATGACCGGGAGGGGATGAGTCTAGGCGATCAGTGCGTCCTGGGGGAGCGCGCTAACGCCGCCGGGTGTCAGTGATTATCCGCTGACACCCATGACTGTGTGTCAGGAGCGGTCACGGACGTCCCGGACATTAACCCCTAGACACCGCGATCAAACTGATGCGGTTTTTTATGGGGGCACGGGGGGATCGCGCAGGGGGGGGCTCCCGCGCGCCCCCCTGAGACCCTCAGAGCAGCCGATGTGATCGCGCGTTCTGGGGCTTCCCCCTCCCAGGACCCGGATCCAAGATGGCGCGGGGTCGGGGGGGCGGTACCTCTTGCTGCGGAGAGGCAGAGAAGCCTGATTATGCCTTTGCGATCGCTGGTGTGAAGAGTGCGTGCACACTGCCCACCGCGATCGATAAAATAATGTGTGCCCACATGGGCAAAGTAAAAGTTAAAAAAGAAAAAAATTTAAAACATGTGTAAAAAAAAATCAAAATAAATAAAAAAAAAAAAAAATTTCCCCAATAAATTCACTTCTTTGTAAAAAAAAAAAAAAAAAACAATAAAAGCCCATTTTGGTTCGCGCGTCCGTAACGACCCCCCCTATAAAATTGCCACTAGTTAACCCCTTTGTGAACCCCTTAAAAAAAAAAAAAAAAAAACGAAGCAAAAATCAATTTTTCATATACCGCCGAACAAAAAGGGAATAACAGGATCAAAAAGACCGATATAAAATAAGGTACCGTGAAAACGGCATCTTGTCCCGCAAAAAACGAGCCATATAAAGATCATAGCGAAAAAAATAAAAAATTATAGCTCCAGAATAAACGATCAAAAATAATTATTTTTTATTAAAATTGTTTTATTCTATAAAAGCCAAAACATAAAAAAAAAATTTTGATATAAATGGGTATCGCCATAATGTACTGACCCGAAGAATAAAATGGCTTTATCAATTTACCAACGCGGAACGGTAAAAACCCTCCCCCCCAAAAAAAATTAGAATTGCTATTTTTGTTCATTTAACCTCCCAAAAATCGAAAAAAAAGCGATCAAAAAACGTCACGTGCTCGAAATAGTAACAATAAAAACGTCAACTCCCGCAAAAAATAAGCCTACATGACTTGTGGGCCAAAAATGCAAAAAATTATAGCTTCAAAATGTGATGATGCAAAAACTTTTTTGCAATAAAAAGCGTTTTTAGCGGAAAGGGCCATCATAAAAACCGTATAAATAGTAAATCAAACCCCCCTTTTCACCCCCTAGTAAGGGAAAAAAAAAAAAAAAATTTAAAAAAAGTATTTATTTTTCCTTTTCCCATTAGGGTTAGGGTTAGGGTTGCGGCTAAAGTTTGGGTTGGGTTGGCGGAAAGTTAGGATTGGGTTAGGGTTGGGTTAGGGGGGTGTTGGGTTAGGTTTGTGGTTAGGGTTGGGCTGGGTTGGGGTGTGTTGGGGTTAGAGTGGGTTAGAATTGGGGGGGTTTCCGTGTTTTGGACATCAGGGGCTCTCCAAATGTGAATGGCGTTGTTCAATTCCCAAATCGGTTGAAAAAGTCAAACGGGCTCTTCACTTTCAGCTCTGCCTTCTCCAAACAGTGTTATCCCTATGGGGTATTCGGTATTGGACCCCAAGGTTATTGTGAATTTGTCCTTTTCTTTGCTACCCTTGGGAAAATAAAAAACGGGGGCGAAAATATCTTTTTGTACAAAAAAAAATATTTTTTTTTTGTTTTTATGGCTGTCTTTAAATTTGTGAAGCACTTGGGGCTTATGCGTCCCCACATCTAGTAAGTTCCTTGTGGGGTCTATTTTCCAAATGGGGTATTGTTGGGGATTTCCAATGTTTAGGCCATCAGGGGCTCTCCAAAATGCGACATGAGCCCCAGACCCTTCCATCAAGTCGCAATCCAAAAAAGTCATTTCCCTTCCGGCCCCCCAAGTGTACCCATACAGTAGTTTTCCCCACATATTTGGATATCAGCTACTCGGACAAATTGGACAACATCTTTTGGGGTCCAATTTTCCTGTTACCTTGTAAAAATAAAATATTGGGGCAAAAAAAAATCATTTTTGCAAAAAAAAAAGGATTTTTTTTTTTTGGCTGTGCGTTATAAAATTTGTGAAGCATTCGGGGTTCAAGTGCCACCACACATCTGACAAGTTCCTTGTGGGGTTATTTTCCAAAATGGGGTCACTTGTGGGGGGTTTCATTTTAGGGATCGGGGCTTCCAAATGGACATGCGCCCCCAGCCCATTCTCAAAGTCTGCAATCCCAAAAGTCATATTCCCTTCCGAGCCTGAGGGCCCATACAGTAGTTTTTTCCCCCTATTGGGTTCACGTACTAGGAAAAGGACAAAAAATTTTGGGGGTCCCAAATTTCTCCGTTCCCCTTTTGAAAATAAAAAATTGGGGGGGAAAAAAAAAATCTTTTTTTTTAAAAAAAAAAAAGATTTTTTTTTTTACGGTGTACCCTTTGAAACTTCTTGAAGATTCGGGGTTCAAAGTGTCCCCCCATTAGTAAGTTCCTTGTGGGGTCTATTTGCCAAAAATGGGGTACTTGTGGGGGGGTTTCATGTATAGGTGTCAGGGGTCTCCCAAAATTTACTACGCCCCCGACCCTTCTAAAGTCTGCAATCCAAAACGTCCCATTCCCTTTGAGCCCCGACGGCGCCCCTTTCAGTAGTTTTCTCCCCATATTGGTTCGCGAATAGGACAAATTGGCAAAATTTTGGGGTTCCATTTCTTCTGTTTCCTTGTGAAAAAAATATTGGGGACGAAAAAAAATCATTTTTGTAAAAAAAAAAAAGTTTTTATTTTACGGCTGTGTTATAAATTTTGGAAAAACACCTGGGGGTTAAAAGTTTCACCAACTCTAGATAAGTTCTTGAGGGGTTGTTTCCAAAATGGCGTATTTAGGGGGTTTCCACTGTTTAGGCAGTCAGGAGCTTCCAAACACGGGAAAGGCGTCCAGCCAATTCTGCGTTTTAAAAAGTCGACGGGTCCTTCCCTTCAACTTGCCATGCACCCAAAAAAGTGGTTTACCCCCACATTGGGGGATCAGCGCACTCAGGACAAATTTCAAATAACTTTTGGGTCTTGTTACCTTGGAAAATAAAAATTTGGGGGGAAAAGATCATTTTTTTGGAAAAATTGTTTTTAAAAATTTTTGGCTCTACGTTATAAAATTGTGTGAAGACTTGGGGGTTCAAATTGCTACCAAAGATTGAAAAATTCCTTTGGGGGGCTAGTTTTCAAAAAGGGGTCTTTTTGGGGGGGGTTTCCTGTTTAGGGAATCAGGGGCCTCCAAATGCAACTGCATCCAATCTCAATTCCCGCCCAATTTTTGGGTTTGGGAAAAAATCAAAAGGGCTTTCCATTTCCGAGCCCGCGTGCGCCCAAAAAGTGGTTCCCCCACTATGGGGGATCAGGGCCGGCAAATTTTACAACAATTATGTGGTCCTTTTTTCCGTTACCCCTTTGGAAAAAAAAAAATTAGTGACAAAAAATAATTTTGTGGGAAAAAAATAGGATTTTTTTTTATGCCCGGGCATTTTAAAATTTTGGTGAAGCACTTGGGGTTCAAAGTGTCACCAAAGATTA
>JARQOD010000003.1:578736307-578806339 GCA_033576555.1 Oophaga sylvatica | reverse complement strand
AGTTGGCAAACCCGATGAAGCGCTGTACCTCCTTCACATTTCTAGGACTTGGCCAATCCTTGATGGCTTGGGTTTTGCTTCCATCCATACTAATTCCTTGTGTAGACAGTACATACCCCAGAAATTGAATTTCGGTCCTATGGAATTCACACTTTTCAAGTTTGATGTAAAGATGATTTTGTCTTAGACGTTCCAAGACCATTCTCACATGTCCATGATGTTCCTCTGTGGAGTTAGAAAAAATTAGAATATCATCCAAATAAATTACCACGAATGTATCTAGGAGATCCCTGAAGATGTCATTCACCAAGTGTTGGAAAGTGGCTGGGGCGGTACTCAGACCAAAAGGCATAACTAGATATTCAAAGTGTCCATAGCGTGACCTGAATGCAGTCTTCCATTCATCCCCAGGTCTAATACGGACTAAGTTATAGGCCCCACGAAGATCTAGTTTAGAGAAAATTTTGGCATGTCGCACTCTCTCCAATAACTCAGGGATTAAAGGCAATGGATAACGGTTTCTAATAGTAACCTTATTGAGTTCTCTATAGTCTACGCATGGTCTCAGAGATCCATCTTTCTTCTTTACAAAGAAGATGGGTGCACCTGCAGGAGATGAAGAGGGGCGTATGAAGCCCTTGGCTAGATTTTCGTCTATATAATCCTTTAAAGCCTTTAGCTCGGGCCCCGCCAGGGGGTAGATCTTACCAAAAGGTATCTCTGCTCCAGCAATAATTCAATTGGACAATCATATGGACGGTGAGGAGGAAGCTGGTCAGCGTTCTTCTTGTCACATAAATCCACATAGTCCTGGTATACAGCTGGTAGTTCAGGGACTGACATGGTTCCTTTAGGAACAGAGCAAGCTGAAACTTTTAGACTCATCTGTTTCTCTGGAAAGTGTAATTCCTTGGTCTCCCAGTTAATGGTAGGATTCTGAGCCTGCAGCCATGGTAGCCCTAGAATAATGGGAAAGTGGGGAGAAGAGATAAGCATAAAGGACAGTTTCTCTTGATGATCTTTACCCATAAGAACCCTCAAAGGCTCTGTTTCCTGATCCACTGGTCCAGAGGTCAGCAGGGAGCCATCCACAGTTTCCATCTGTACTGGAGTAGCCTTCTTCACTGAACGTATCCCCTGTTTCAGAGCAAAGGAGACATCCATAAAATTTCCACTTGCCCCTGAGTCGATCATAGCAGAGCTAGACACCCAAGCTGAGTCAACCCAGAGTTTGATGGAAAGAAAGCAATGAGAATTGTTTTTCTTACAACTCAGCTGGGACACCGCTGAGGAAACTTGAAAAATGGCAGCGTTTACACAGTCAACGTCCTCAGAGGTAACGGAGTTTAAGTCCGAGAAATCAAGATCTGTTGCTGCAGATCTCTCTGGAGCCTGAGGCTCGGACCTGACAGATCCCCTCTCGCAACACTCACAATGAATGAGTGCTGCAGTAGTCTTACGAGAACGGCTGGGGCAGTTTATAATGAAGTGCCCTGACTTACCACAATAGAAACATAGATTTTCCTTAAAACGATGTTCCTCGCGTGCATCACTAACCCGTCGTTGTAAAGAGTCTACCTGCATGGGTTCAGGTTCAGGTTCCCGTGTAATCCTACTCAAAGGTTCCTTAGCTGGAGAGGAAGGTAGGAAAAGGTTAGTGCGATTGCTTTCGAACCATCTCTCTTGCCTGCGTTCAGTCAGACGAGTATCAATACGGATGCAGTAGTTAATAAAGTCACCTAATGCAGTGGGAGGGTCGGCACGAGCAAGTTCATCCTTAATCAGTGGAGATAACCCCTTTCGAAAAATAGATTTTTTTGGCGGAACTGTCCCAGGTGGTATCAAGGGCCCATCTCCTGAAATCCAAGGCATATTCAGCTACCGAGTGCTTACCTTGGCGCAAAGCTAACATGGCTGCTTCAGCTGTTGCACCTCGATTAGGGTCATCAAACACCTGCCCCATGGCTGAAATAAAAGCATCAAGGTGATTCAAACAATCATCCTCAGTCTCAATCAGAGGGTTTGCCCACATCAAAGCCTTGTTGGTAAATAACATAATTATAGTAAGCACCTTAGATCGTTCAGTGGGAAATTGTGAAGCATGTGCAGAAAAAAAAAGATTGCATTGATTAATAAATCCCCTGAATTTCTCACGTTCACCGCCAAAACGAAAAGGGGGCAACTTGGGAATCCCAGAACTCGGGGCTACGGCAGGAGCCTGGACTCGCTCTTCTAGAACCTCAATCCTGGCTCGCAAATCCTGGGCAGTCTGTCCAAACACTTGCAAATTGTGATTAGTGAGGTCCTGTAGGCTTGAAAAACGGGTCTTTATATTCTGCAAATCTGCAAGGATATTATCAGTCACTCCGCAAAGTTCCTTTATGCGGGCCTCCATTTTCCAGATCTTTTAAGACAGGAGTACTGGAAGAAGAGGAGAGGAGAAAAAAAAAACAATAGTGTTTACCTGTGGTAACACTGCAGAGAGAAAAAAAAATTAAGGGAACTGCTCACCTAGAATGGTTGTGAGAAGTCACAACCACTATCATCACAGAAAGTTCACCCGGACATCTGATATCCACAGTTACAGCAGACAAAAAAGAGAAAAGAGAAAAAAAAAAAACAATAGTGTTTACCTGTGGTAACACTTGCAGAAAAAAAAAACACTTAAGGGAATTGCTCACCTGGAATGGTTGTGAGAAGTCACAACCACTGTCATCACAGAAAGTACAACTGGACGTCTGATATCCACAGTTACAGCAGACACAGCCTTCCCAGACCCAGCAGACACTAACGTTTTGGCTTCAGAATCTTGTAATGTATGTGGTACAGTTCATATAGCGTCTTGTGCTTGGGTGCGATGAAAATACATGAGACACAGGTTTGATATAGAAGGTCTTGTATTACTTCATACAAGTGGCAAAAATAGTCACACAGTTTGCAGACACAGAAGCAGGAGACACAGCAGGCCAGAGTAATCTAAGCTCAGCAATCACTCTCCACAACAGGTTCAGGATCTTCTTCTCTGTTACCGTAAGTCCATGCAAACGTGGGTCTTTCAAAGAGCAGGGTTCAGAGTCCACAAGTGCTTCAGAGTTCCTCAGTAGGAATAGCTGGAGTACAAGGTCCAAGGCTTTAGGAGTCAGGTCACAGGTTCACTGCAGGCTAGATTCTGAAGCACTGATTGCTCAGCTGTGGCTGCTTAAGAAGCAAAAGGAGAGAATCAGGGCGGGAACATGCAAGCTGGAAACTCCATTTTGACTGAGGGCAAGATAGCTGCAGCAAGACAGAAAGTAAAATGGCTGACGAACAAACTGAGTTTCAGGAACATGTACACAGAACCTTACAGCTCCATTTGTCTCGTGTTTGAAGGTTGTCTTTTCCAGATGGCATGTTTCAGCTTTTTCCAAAGATGTACAATTGGATTTAGGTCAGGGCTCATAGAAGCCACTTCAGAATTGTCCAGTGTTTTCCTCTTAGCCATTCTTGGGTGTATTTAGCTGTGTGTTTTGGGTCATTATCCTGTTGCAAGATCCATGACCTGAGACTGAGACCAAGCTTTCGGACACTGGGAACACATTTCTCTCTAGAATCCCTTGATAGTCTTGAGATTTCATTGTACCCTGCACAGATTCTAGAAACCCTGTGCCAGATGCAGCAAAGCAGCCCCAGAACATAACAGAGCCTATTCCATGTTTCACAGTAGGGAGTGTTCTTTCCTTGATATGCTTCATTTTTCCATCTGTGAACATAGAGCTGATGTGTCTTGCCAAAAAGTTCCATTTTTGTCTCATCTGTCCATAGGACATTTTCCCAGAAGCTTTGTGGCTTGTCATCATGTAGTTTGGCAAATTCCAGTCTGGCTTTTTTATTATTTTTTTCAACAATGGTGTCCTCAATGGTCATCTCACATGAAGTCCACTTTGGCTCATACAACGATGGATGGTGCGATCCTACACTGATGTTCCTTGAGCTTGAAGTTCACCTTTAATCTATTTAGAAGTTTTTCTGGGCTCGTTTGTTACCATTCGTATTTCTTTGATTTGTCATCAATTTTCCTCCTGGGGCCACGGCCAGGGAGGTTGGCTACAGTCCCCTGGAGCTTAAATTTCTGAATGATATGTGCAACTGTAGTCACAGGAACATTAAGCTGCTTGGATATGGTCTTATATCTTTTACCTTTAACATGTTTGTCTATAGTTTTCTTTCTAATCTCCTGTGACAACTTTCCTTTGCTTCCTCTGGTCCATGTTGAGTGTGATACACACCATGACACCAAACAGCACAGTGAGTATCTGTAGCCCTCTACACAGGCCCACTCACTGATTCCAAGATTGTAGACCCCTGTGATACTAATTAGTGGTCACACTGTTGTGAAAGTGTTGGGGACGACTTCGGAGCTGAGGCTCCCTCTGGTGGTTGCTGAGGGTATTGAACCTATATTGAACAGCAAAAGTCCACCACCTGCAATTGATGAATGGTGGGACTGACTGGCCTGATATAAGTGAGCTGACCTCCCATGATCCTTGCCGGTGATCAATTGTTACTTCCTGGTCTTGGTTGGAATTCAACTTGCTTTCTGCTGTCTCCTGCTATCATTCAGATAAGTTACTTTCTGTTTTTTTTTGTCTGTGGTTTGATTTTCCTTGTTTTGCTGCCTTGCTTTTTGAGTTCAGCCGTGTCCCCTTTGGGGGCTTGTGCTGGTCTCTGTTCTCTTTTTGTATTTGTTCATTTGCTCAGTTTTTGTGATATTTTACGGCTGGGTAGCTGCGTGTTCACACCAGAGATCTGATATAGGTGGTCAAGACCGTGTGGTCTCAGCATTTTTGGATTCAGAAGTGTTGGAGTTTTTCCTAGGGTTTTTCTGGGTTGCAGACAGTATTCTCTCCTGTGCTGTCCTATCTAGACAGTTTTGGGCCCCAGCGTTTGCTCATTCTATTTTCTGTCTGTGTTCGTGTTTTCATCTTGTCTAACCGCCATTATATGTTTGAGGGCTTCCTATTCTTTTGGGGCTCTACTCCGGGGCAGTTAGGTTTCCTATTTCCATCTTCAGGGATAGCTAATCTCTCCGGCTGTGACGAGGTGTCTAGGGCACCGTAGGAACGTCCCACGGCTGCTTCTAGTTGTGCGGTTAGTTTAGGGGTCTGCAACCTATTAGTTCCCAACCTCTCTGGTGTTTGGCTGCCTTTGCGGTTTTTTGCTCCTGCCTCCTCAGCTACCAAAACATAACAGTCACCGGCCATACTGAAATTCTATGGTACTCAACAGAAGGTAGAAAATAGTAAAAAAAACAAAAAAAACCCAGAAAGTAACTTATCTGAATGATAGCAGGAGACAGCAGAAAGCAAGCTGAATTCCAACCAAGACTAGGAAGTAACAATTGATCACCGGCAAGGATCATGGCAGGTCAGCTCACTTATATCAGGCAAGTCCGTCCCACCTGAAAACCATTCATCAATTGCAGGTGGTGGACTTTTGCTGTTCAATATAGGTTCAATACCCTCAGCAACCACCAGAGGGAGTCTCAGCTCAGAAGTCGTCTCCAACACGTTCACAACATCACACCTTGATTTAACACATCCCTTTTGTCACATTACTTTCACGGGTACCATCATTCATTTCTGTCCAGGTGTATGTCATGAGTTTTATTTTATTTTTAATTCTGTGGAAGCATGGTTGAAAAGCAATGTCTGACTTTCATTTGTTATTTTCATAGATTTTGTGTTTATTATTACTTTTGTCAGATTCAAGTTATTTCTGTCACATTGCGGCTTTTTCTGTCATTAAACGACCAACAATTTTGACCACGTGGGTATGTCATCATTTACCAAGATAAAAAACACCTTACTATAAATATTTAAATAATCAATTTTAATTAATGAAAGTTAGTAAAGCCTCAGAATACACACCCTTGAGTAACCTAAGTTTCACCCCTAAGCTGCAGAAACTCCAGATCAAATGTCAAAACCTTGCTTTGAGCTGTTTTAATCTGCCCACTCTCCATAACCTTATTTTTTTTATAAAAGTATTCCTACCTACTTTATACGGTACCTTACCCAAACCATTAATGAAAGTTTCAAAACCTCAGAATACACACCCTTGAGTAACCTAAGCTCCATCCCTGAGCTGCCCAACTCCAGATCAGATGTCAAAATCTTACTTTCAGCAGTTTTAATCTGCTCATTCTCCATACCCTTATTTTTTTTTTATAAAAGTATTCCTACTTACTTTATACAGTACCCTACCCTAACCTAACCTATTTTTTTTCTTAAAAACAAACCTGTAACATTCTACTATCTGTTAGTTGACTTTCATTCTACGAGGAGGCAGTGTAAAATAATTGCCAAGGTCCCATGTAATGTATTCACTATACCTCTGGATTTACATGACTGATCTAGTAGAGATGTATATCTTCGTACCGTGTTAGCCAGTATTTTTCATGACAATATTTTTCATGACTGATCTAGTAACTTTAACCTCTACCATAAATCTTGGAATGTAAATTGTTCCAGGGGGTGAGGGGGTTAATTGGACTCATCACAATGACACAGCTGTCTCTCTACTTTCGTACATGCCGCAATTCCTTTTCCATAGGAATATATTGTACGTCTTCAGCTTCATTTATTCTCACCTATTTTGCTCGAGGAATTCAGGATGCTGAAAATGTATTGCAAAACTCATTTCAGCCTCTCTGCCAACAGCATCCTGGGGATAAGAGAGACAGCTTCTGGCATTCTGCATATACCAGACAAATCACAGCCACAATGCACTGCATCTTCTGAGGCCGCCACTCAATTGTTATGGTATTGGGAGCAACTGAAGCAAACAAAATCTCAGGGTGAAATGTTGTAGTTACTTTAAAGCATGCTGTTTGTGCTGGCTTCGGTTGTGTGTGCACAGTGAATGGTGCAAACTGCTTACAAAACCATAGTTATCATGACAAAATAAAAAAAAAACAGAAAAGAAAAAAACAGATTTTTTTGCATTCTGAAAGGTTAAAATAGCTGTCTGTCAATTGAAACAAACTACGTGTAGGAATACCCAAGAAGACACCTTGTCAAGCAAAACAGGGCACCAAGCATTTGTATGCCAGAAAACAGGGCTCCCTAAAGACATGTGCCGTGTCTTCCTTAAAGCCAGTCCCACCTCTAGGGAAGCAGAAGATCAAACTACTAATGTGACAGAACATAAAAGGGTGGAGAGGCCCCATACAAAGCCAGCTCAGTACAAGTACTATCAGTACGTGTGTATCGGAGACTCCAGGCTCATTTCTACCTTTTTTCTTGTAAAATACTGCTGAATTTCATCTGTTTTTTTTAGTTATTATCATTGCAATTACTAACTCTCCCAGAACGTCAGAGGGACTCCTGGAAAAAAAGAGGAAATCTCCAAGAAGAGTTTGAAATTCTCCTGAGAACTGACAACACCACCTACAAGGCAGAGCTCCTCCATCTCCCAAATATTTCCAGCACAATGAAGATGCCGCTCCCGTCCTTCCTTGACCACATTCTTAAAGGTTATTCCCAGAATCAAAAATTATCCGGTGTCCATGGAGGATAACTTAAGTTAATTGTTTGGTTTCCAACCGCTAGGACCCAGAGTGATCTTGAGAAAGGGGCAAGAGCAGAAGTGTGCATGCTTGACCTCTGCTCAATTCATTGTCCATGGGACTGCTGGAAAAGCCAAACACAGAATTCAGATATTTCTGCCTCTGATTCCAAAATGCACAGCCCCATCTTGGATGGAGCAGAGATGCGCGTGCTGAACCTTCTCTCTGTTCATTGTCTATGGAACGGGTGGAGGAATCAGAGTAGAGCAGTCGGATATTTCTATCAGTCTACAGACAATGAATGTGGCGGAAGTCAAACATACACACCTTGGTTCCAATCAGAAACCAGTTCCTAGTACTCAAATCCCCATTTTTGGGATTACTGGGGTCCCAACAGCTGGACACCTGGCAATAAGTGGGTATGATCCTAGGCAATGTATTAGGGATAACTTATGATTCTAGACATAACCTTTGAAGGAGGCTAAATGACCAGGTCAAAAAGAGCTCAGTTTTTGCTCTTATTTTATTCCCGTTGCTCCCCTGAGTGTTCTGGTTTTTATATTTATCAAAACTCGCCATACGTTTCCAAAGATATTGTCTTTACCAAGGGGTGTGTGGCTCACAGGATCCTCTGGGGCGTGTCTTTAATTTGCTCTTCATATTTACATTGTAACCAACGCCCCCTTAGTAAAGAACATAAAAATTAGCACTAAATTAAAAGTCCCATATCTCTGGAAACGTATGGCGAATTTTGAAAAAACAAAAACCTGAATTCTTAGGAGAGCGGCTGGAATAAAATAAGAGCAAAATCTGGTAACGTTTCAAGTGGTGACAAATCCTCTTTAGCAATGTGGATTCAAAATAATATGACAATGTTGCTACCTGCCTTGTTTCTCAACACCTTCTCTGTGAAGGAGGCAAAGAGATGATGACATTGTGTCACCTGCAGCAGAGAGATGGTTTGGATCCGTTGATAACTTAGATAAATGATTTCCTGACTAGTGTAATGTTGAGGGTCCACAGTGTGCAGGCTCGGACTGGTCCACAGGAGAACGGGAGAATCCTCTTTTAGGCCCCTGTGAAAGAGTATTAATGAGCAGTGCTATTACATTCATTCACAATTTTCAGAAATACTGTATATACTCATGTATAAGCCGACTCGTGTATAAGCCGACCCCCCTAATTTTGCCTCAAAAAACTGGGAAAACTTATTGACTCGTGTATAAGCTTAGGGTGAAAAATGATTATGCCCCCATATGATGCTCCACAGATTATGCCCCCATATGCTGCACAGATTATGCCCAATATGCTCCAGATTATGCCCCATATGTTCCACAGATTATGCCCCATATGCTCCAGATTATGCCTCATATGTTCCACAGATTATGCCCCCATATGCTCCAGATTATGCCCCATATGTTCCACAGCTTATGCCCCCATATGCTGCACAGATTATGCCCAATATGCTCCAGATTATGCCCCATATGTTCCACAGATTATGCCCCCATATGCTCCAGATTATGCCCCATATGTTTCACAGATTATGCCCCATATGCTCCAGATTATGCCCCATATGTTCCACAGATTATGCCCCCATATGCTCCAGATTATGCCCCATATGTTCCACAGCTTATGCCCCCATATGCTACAGATTATGCCCCCATATGTTCCACAGTTTATGCCCCCATATGCTCCAGATTATGCCCCCATAAGTTCCACAGTTTATGCCCCATATGTTCCACAGCTTATGCCCCCATATGTTCCACAGCTTATGCCCCCATATGTTCCACAGCTTATGCCCCCATATGTTCCACAGCTTATTCCCCATATGCTCCATATTATGTCCCCATATGCTCCATATTATGCCCCATATGCTGCACAATTATGCTCCATAGTATAGGCCTCATATGCTGCTGCAAAAAAAAAATAAAAAATTACATACTCACCTCTCGTCGCTGGGGGCCAGGTGCCGGGGTCCTGAGCAGGCGGTGACAGCGGCGCGCTATGGGGGACAGGTGCTGGTGTCACCGCTCGCTCAGGACCCCGGCACCTGAGATATTTACCTGTCCTCGCTGCATGCTGCGTCCTCGGTCCGACTCCTCTGGCTGTAAATGATCTGGCAGGGGGCGGGGTGCGCAGTAATGACGTCATCGCGCCCTCTGCCTGAACATTCACAGCCAGGACCGAGGGAGCAGAGCGCAACGGTGGCACGGGGACAGGTAAATATAGTTATACTCACCCCTCCGCCGCGCGTGCCTGCAGCCTCTCCTCTTCTCCCGGCGCTCTCCACAGCGCTTCAGTCCTGCAGCGGTCACGTGCTACCGCTCATTAAAGTCATGAATATGTGCATATTCATGACTTTAATGAGCGGTGCCATGTGACCGCTGCAGGAAGGAGCCGGAGATCGTGGGAGAAGCGGGGGGGCTGCAGAGACCGCGCCGGCGGAGGTGTGAGTATGATCCGACACCCCCGCTCCCCCTCCCCCGCCGACCCCCGTATATGACCCGCGAATAAGCCGAGAGGGGGACTTTCAGCCCTAAAAAATGGGCTGAAAATCTCGGCTTATACATGGGTATATACGGTAGGTATAATCTAATCATTCATTAAACAAGCTAGGCAAGTCAATATTACATAGACGCAGAAGTAAATTTGTGTACTACTGTCAGGTTATCATAGAATCCTAGAATGTTAGAGCTGGACGGGACCTCCAGGGTCGTCGTGTCCAACTCCCTGCTCAATGCAGGACTAACTAAACCATCTCAGACAGATGTCTGTCCAGCCTCTGTTTGAAGACTTCCATTGAAGAAGAACTCACCACCTCTCGGGTTCAGCCTGTTCCACTCATTGATCAACCTCACTGTCAAAAAGTATTTTTCTAATATCTAATCTGTATCTTCTCTCTTTCAGTTTCATTCCATTGCTTCTTGTGTTTCCATGAGCAAATGAGAATAATGATCATCCCTCTACACTGTGACAGCCCTTCAGATATTTGTAGACAGCTATTGTCTCCTCTTAGCCTTCTTTTTTGTAAGCTAAAGATTGCCAGATTCTTTAACCGTTCCA
Organism: Oophaga sylvatica; assembly: GCA_033576555.1. NCBI lineage: Eukaryota > Metazoa > Chordata > Amphibia > Anura > Dendrobatidae > Oophaga > Oophaga sylvatica. The sequence goes on along the minus strand of JARQOD010000003.1, from coordinate 578,795,730 downwards.
AGAATTTTTTGCATGTAGCTGAATGGTGAGCCCGAAGAATCAATCAGTGTTACAGGTGGGCCTTTGCAACCCAGTGTGGCTAGTTAAATAGTCAAGGAGCATAGTGTGGCACTAGTCAACCCATCTAAAAGGTGTCCTCAAACGTGCAAATTCTCCAATATACAATCTGTGTAGATCTGCTGCAAATTTGTCATGGATTTTGACAGACATTTCCTAGTATTTCAATCCATGCATTGCAAAGGGTAAAATTTGCAGCAAAAATAAAAAAAACTTCTCTAATTGAAATGCCATGAACTTAATACCCATAACAGGTCATTTTTTTGGAATCAATATTTTTTATAACATTTTTCTTATTAAAGCATGTTGATCAGATTTTGTTAAATCTCACCCACTTTGCCCATGTTTTGGTGCACTACAATGCCCGAAAATCTGGCTACAACATCCACAGTATACCCGCCCTGAGAACGTATCCTAAATATTAACATTTGAGTCATTCAAAACTTTACTATAAAATTAACTTCAAAACTAAACACAAAAGCGGTGTATGCTTATCTACGTCCTAGACAAATGACATGCCTCTGAAATATCGTAAAATATAACAGGATTTCAGCCAAGGTCGGACGCAGCTGATGAGCCGTCAAGCAGATCGGAGAAGTGTCACTTATAATAGTAAGAGGCAGTAATGGCGATGGCGATAGTGTAAGCTTATTATCAGATCTATTTTGGACATCACGCACTGCTGTTAATGACACCTCCGTCTCAATGTGAATAAGAAAAGTCTGTAATTAGTAATTAAATTAATTTGTATAAAAGTAACTGTGCCAAGATGGCTGGAGCGGTGTATACGTGTGTACATTTGATGCATTGCAAATTTAGACTACAAATGTTAACTTTGCTCTTAATTTATTGTCCTTTTGTTGCGAGCATTACTTATAGCTTGACTACATTATTACTTATATGAAAATTGATAGGGTAGTGTTATATTGCACATCAATCACCTCCGATGCCATAAAACACTGCGGCAAGAAACACTAGTTAATTATCCTCGACTTCCAGGGCCGTGCATTGCATTTAAAAGTATGATTTTTTTTTAAAAGCATAAGTGATGAAAGCGGTCGTGTGCAAGCAAAGCAAGAAAAAATGGGGGAAAAAGGGAAAATGGAATTAGACATTACTTATACGAAAATGATCTATCTTTCTATCTATTATCTATCTATCTATCTATCTATCTATCTATCTATCTATCTATCTATCTTCTATCTATCTATCTATCTATCTGTCTGTCTGTCTGTCTATCTATCTATCTATCTATCTATCTATCTATCTATCTATCTTTATCTATCTATCTATTATCTATCTATCTATACTGTGGCATGTAAAAGTTTGGGCACCCCAGGTCAAAATTACTGTTATTGGTAAACAGTTAAGCTAGTTGAAGATGAAATGATCTCTAAAAGGCCTAAACTTAAAGATGACACATTTCCTTTGCATTTTAGGCAAAAATATTTATATTTTCATCTTTTACATTTTACAAATTACAAAAAGGAAAATGGGCTGATTCAAAAGTTTAAGCACCCTGCATGGTTAGTACCTATAGCACTCCCTTTTGCAATTATCACAGTTTGTAAATGCTTTTTGTAACCAGACAAAAGTCTTTCAATTCTTGTTTGAGGGATTTTCATCCATTCTTCCTTGGAAAATTCTTCCAGTTCTGTGAGATTCCTGGGTCATCTTGCGTCCTCTGCTATTTTGAGGTCGAGCCACAGATTTTCAATGATGTTCAGATCAGGGGACGGTGAGGGCCATTGTAAAACCTTCAGATGGCGCCTTTTGAAGTTGTCTATTGAAGATTTTGACGTGTGTTTAGGATCATTATCCATTTGTAGAAGCCATCCTCTTTTCAACTTAAGCTTTTTCAAAGATAGTGTTATATGTGCATCAAGAATTTGTCAAAATTTCATTAGATCCATTCTCCTCTCTACTCGTGAAATGTTCCCCCGCCCATTGGCTGCAACACAACCCCAAAGCATAATTGACCCACCCCCATTCTTAATGGTTGGCGAGATGTTCTATTCTATGCCCTTTTTTCTCCACACATACCTTTGATTATTGTAGCCAATGAGTTCGTTTTTAACCTCATCGGTCCACAGGACTTGTTTCTAAAATTCATCAGATGTTCTTTTGCATACTTTTGATGTTGAATTTTATGGTGATGATGAAGGAGAAGTTTTCTTCTGATGACTCTTCCATGAAAGCCCTATACTGTATGTGCAGGTGTCTCTGAACAGTAGACCAATGTACCACAACTCCAGAGTCTGCTAAATCTTTCTGAAGGTCTTTTGCAGTCAAGCGGGGGTTCTGATTTGCCTCTAGCAATCCTAGGAGCAGCTTTCACTGAAATTTTGCTTGGTCTTCCATACCTTATCTTGATCTCCACTGTTCTCTGTTAACTACCATTTCTTAATTACATTTCAAACTAAGAAAAAGGCAACTTGAAAACGCTTTGCTATCTTCATATATCCTTCTCCTGCTTTGTGGGCCTTCACCATTTTCAGAGTGCTAGGCAGCTGCTTAGAAGAACCCATGGCTGCTGCTTTTTGACACAAGGTTAGAGGAGGCTGGGTTTTTATAAAGCAGGGAAATTTGTATCATCTGACCGTTCCTAATGATGATAGTGAACAAGTTATAACCCTAGCAGGCTAATTAAGGTCTGAAACATTGGTCAAAGTTATCTGAGCACATAAATCTTCAAGGGTGCCCTAACTTTTGCATCTTCCCATTTTCCATTTTGTAATTTTTAAAATGTAATAAATGAAAATAATTTTTTTTTGCCTAAAATACAAAGGAAATGTGTCATCTATCTCATATGTATCATCTATCTAAACTATTCACAATTTCTGACATGAAAAACATTATTACTTGTTCTTTCCAAACTCACTACCTTCCTTTGCACTGTAAGAAACCAGCAAATGCCTCACTGCACGTCCTGTAGTCTTTTTCAGCAATGAACTAGTTAACCTGACCTTATCCTTTTTTTTTTCTTCTATCGAATGCATAATACAGGAAAATAAGGAAAACATTGCCCAAAATATGAACAACAGTAACACATGTACAAACAGGAAGCGCTTTGATTAAGTTCACTAATTCAAAATTAGTACAAGAGTCTTTTTTTACTGGTGGCCGCACAATCCATTGTGTTGAGAATAATTCCAGCTATTTTGGCCTTTTTGGAGCAGAATTCCACGGATAACGGCTCTTCCTTTGATTGTAAATTACGTTAATGAAAGGTGTGGCACACTGTCTGTTTTGGCAGTGATAGTTATATCTTTTGTTTAAAAAAAAACTCAAAGTGTTGGCTTTCCTGCGCGGCCTTCCTTAGTTATTTTCTGTTTTGGTGATGTGATGACAGACTTTAGTGTGCGTTTCCTTGTGTGTATGGTAACAGATGTTTATGTGAATAACAGACTTTTTTATGAAGGCATATAGTTTATAGCCAAATACTAATTAAAAATAATTGCATGTAAGCATTTTTGTTTATTCCCCGTTGTGCATCTTTAATCATTTCAAATCACCTGCAGTTGAAAACCGAGGCACAGATTTGATACCGCAATTATAGGAGGACATCTGACTGTATATTAAAAGTGAGCAGAATAAAAGTAACATACAAAAAAAAAGAAGACAGTAATAATCTCCGTTCTACTTCGGATTTGTAATATGGTGCCAAAATGTGCAGCGGGGAAACCGTGTGGAAATTATGTTTATTATTGTGATTGTTCGCAGGGAATTTACTTTGCACATAGACAGGAATAATACATAAAGCTTATACTTTAATAGCTTTTTATGTAAAGCGGATTTTGAAAGGGTTTGTACCGAGATTTGAAGTTAAAGAGGTTATCTGGGTATAAATATTTGATGACCTACCTATAGAATGTTAGCTCATCAGGTGAGGTGGATCCTGTAAGTCCAAGGTTCAGGTGGGCACATAGGCCATGGATGTTGGTGCAGAGTATATGTGGGGCACGGATAGCCTATGGACAGGAGACCACAGGCAGGCGGAAGACGTCCAGGAGACACCAGGAAGACGGGATGCTGGAAATCGCAGGCAGACGGATGACGTCCTGGAGATCAAAGGCAAGCAGCCTGGATTCTTGAAACCACTGGCTGGTTGGAGATGTCCAGGAGACTACAAGCAAGCAGGCGAGAGACATTCAGGAGATTGCAAATGGGAAAGTTTGATGTTGGAAAACCACTGGCAGGTGGGAGATCTCCAGAAGACCACAGGCAAGCAGCCAAGATTCTTGAAACCGCTGGCTGGTTGGAGATGTCCAGGAGACTACAGGAAAGCAGGCGAGAGACATTCAGGAGATTGCAAATGGGCAAGTTTGATGTTGGAAAACCACTGGCAGGTGGGAGATCTCCAGAAGACCACAGGCAAGTAGGCGGGATGCAGGAGACCATAGGCAAGCAGGCGGAGTGCAGTGGACCACAGGAAAGTAGGCAGAGTGCAGGAGACCACAGGCAAACAGGCGGAATACTGGAAATGCAGGAGAGTGGGAGAAATCCAGGAGACCATAGGCAGAGCAAGTCAAGGTAAATATAGCAGCTTTGAGTCTAGAAGCACTGAATTCTTAATACACAGGTGTGTGTCCTGGTGAGCTTTATTTAGGCCCTGGTGGATACTATCAAGAGATCTTCACGGGCCATGTGCAAAGCCCTACATGGAGCTCAACAGAGCCGAGCGGAGTGAGGAAAGCAAGGCCCGAAATCCAGGACGGGTGCGTAACATGATAGAAGATCTATGCTGTAGATGGGTCATCCAATAGGTACAACTCCAATATATAGGACAGGGGATACCTTCCTGATTGCTAGGGGACTCAGTCACCCTTTCTCTCCTCCCCAATGTTCCTAAGAAGGAAGAAATATAGAAACATTACTTCTCGCTGTACTTTTAGCCCAAGTTAGCAAAAGGTTACCAAAAGGTCTTTAATGATGATACTCTCCGGGGATGCATCTTTTAAGAGCATATATCATCCTAGACATTTTCTGTAATATTTTTCCGCTTGAATTATTAAATCCTAATAAAGCACTTCCTAAACTTAAACTAAATGCACTTCTAATAAGATTTTACACCATACCTTCCTGAAGATTGAATTGATAAGGATGGGGATTCAGGTATATACAATACTACAACTAGTTTTCACTCAAAGAGAAGTAAAAAAATGAAACAAATTTACTAAGAGCAAAGGAAACAGCAACACATCATACTGTATGCAAAACCGAGCACACCCTTAAAAGTCTTAAAAAATATTATATTACTTTATTGGACTAAAAATGATTATAGAAAATGAGATAGATTTAAAAACAGACAAATATAGATCATTATTAGAAATAATAATAATATTAAAGTGGATATACAGGAGTTAAAAATGGATCAGCTATCCACCGGATCAAGGGGATCTGACACCCAGAAGCCAAACCGATCAGCCGAAAACTGTTCTGGCAGTGACCAGAACTAAGCACCGTATGGTGTGGAATACAGCAGCCCCGTACATTGCTTAGGGTCGCTGCAGATTATGGCACTCTATCTCTTATTCACGAGCATGGCAGATAGAAAGGAGTACCCAGCACCGGACACTAAGCAATACCCGATGCTGGTGGTGTTTGCCCCTTACATTGCTTACTTCCATCCACTGCCGCAACAATTTTCAGCCGATTCATTGGGGTTAGAAATATCAGACCCCACTGACCATCGATTGTTACTGTAAGTCATGGAAAATGGCTTTAAATGAGTTGTGCAGTCTTAGTGTACAAGTCTGCAGTCACGCTATGTGAAAGCAGACTTGTGCACCCTGCGCGCTGTAAGAATTCTCCGGTACGGGTGCCGGGAGCGGGCGGTCATGTATGTAATTTTCATACTTCCAGCCACACTCTGACTAGACTATGTCCAGCCTTGCTCAATACAGTTGCACGAGCGAGACGTCCATCCAGTCGGCATGTGACCGCATGTAGGCAAATCGTATACTTGTGGCAACATGCTCGCCGCTCCCGGTGCCGGCTCCGAAAAATCCTAACAGTGCGCAGTGCACTCGATCTGAAGATTCACAAGTCTGTAGTCACACAGGGTGACTGCAGACTTGTAGCCTAAGTCCAGACAACTCCCTTCATTTCATTTTTAAAAGGAGTGAAGACTAGCTGAACCCTGTGCTTTACCATTTTTGGCGGTCTCATAGACAATACATAGAACAGAAGTGCGCATGATCAACCATTGTTACATTCACACAAGGCTTTTCTGAGCCCCATTTCTCAGGATCGGTGAGGGTCAAAGTGGTCGGATACAGCGGTGATGTAAATTACAGCGATTAGCTGCAGCAGTGATATCACTACTGCAGCTTATCGACAAAGACATGAGCAGCAGCAAAGAGGCAGTGCTGGACCCCAAAAGTGCGAATGACATCTTTGATTTTTACTTTATAGGACTGTAACCCTACGGCCACAGACATTTTTAAATTGGACAATCCCCTTAACTAGGTAGAAGCTGAATTAACTTTTTTTGTTATTAAGACAACCAGATTGTCCCCTTCTCGTGTCCTGTAGACCCATCAGTCAACTTGGCTAATTCCTGCCATTCTGCCTATTATCATGAAACTTCATCAGCTGCGTAAACTGATTCCAATAATCACATTATAATAAGGGCTCGTTCACATGTCCAATTTTTTTGTACAAGAACTATCTGTGGCACTCTTACCTTACGCCCAAATTTTTAATCTGACCGAGTGGTCCGCGGAAAATATTGGAGACGTCCGAATTTGAGCTAAGGGTTGGATCAAATTCGCCAACGTGAGTCTATGGATCTGTGAAAAAATTGGACCGCACTTGGATAACATTTGATTTTCACATAGGAGAAGGTGAAGAAACATTTATTTTTTTTTATACACATACGAAAAAACTGCTGACACTTCGACCACATTTGATCAAAGTCTGGTCACTAAATCGGAACATTTTTCTCCCTTAGGAATTGTCATTTGTGCGGTTTCACTTATGTATTTCTGGAACTTTTTAATAATTAACATATAGTTGATATTGAAAAGTTAATATATTACAATTGGTGAATAAAAGCTGAAAAACCTCTTTAAGTTCAATGACGGCATAAATCGCTTAATGAGTATTGTCTCTGATATAAAAAAAAGTTCCATCATGTAATAATATCCAATAAGATTGACAGGGAGGAAAAAACATCGCAGGCGAATTAGCTGCAAACAGTTACATACCGACACTTGTCTAACAGTAGCTGGCAAAAGTTGAATCCTCTCTGAAGGAAATGATCCCCGGGTAGTTTAAGGACAAACTCTTTTGAGTGTTCTGCAAGCAAAGGAAGATGTTCTAAAAAAAGTAATCTAAGGAAATTATACGTAAACAGATAAGCGTAAGGCAAGATTCACACTGTGGAAGTGCTCTGTGCTCGGCTAATGGTTTGGGGACAGGCAACCTTTAATAAAAGAGTTTCCTTAATGGTTAAAAAATGGTAAAAACAAGCAATTTTTAAAAAAATATACTTCTTATAAAAAATATTCTGCATGTTTAAGAATAGAAGGATTTTTAGTTCTATTGTGTACTGCTCATTGCCAAAGTTACTGGCCACCTTTGCAGTCTTCTCAGAGTTGGCCAAGGACGGCAGCACTTACAAGCTCTTTGCTATGCAGTCTGGCAATCTACCTGTCACGAAGTGACCCAAGCGGCGTGACATGACCCCAAGAATAGTCGGTCAACGGACGACACAACAAACAAGGGAACAGCGGGGAAACTTTAACAATGGTGGGCCCTGCGATAGGGAACGAGGGACATGGATGGGTCCCTTCACACAACCAGGGAAACGCGGATTCTTAGATGGTACAGGTATTTTGGCGTGACCTGGGCAGACCCCAATGAAATGACCAGTCTGCCCACAGTAAAAACATGCCCCCACACCACGGCGAACTGCAGGCAACCCCGTTTGGGAACCAACTAATCCAACCTGCAAGGGTTCGTCCGCCTGCTCAGGTGTGTCCTCCCTAGCAAGGACTACAGGGGGCACATTAGGTGTATGCCTCTCACTCAAGCGTCTATCCACCCAGATGGCAAGGGTCATGGTGGCCTCCAATGACCTGGGGGCGGCGTACTGCACCAGAGTATCCTGCAACCTTGGCGACAGACCCTGCATAAAATGACTCCTAAGGGCAGGGTCATTCCACTGAGTATCAGTGGCCCACCTCCTGAACTCTGAGCAGTACTCCTCAGCTGGCCAGCCTACCTGCTTGATTTTACGGAGTCGGGACTCCGCCAGGGAGACTCCATCCGGATCTCCATACACCAGTGCCAGAGCCACAAAAACCCGTCCACCGACCGTAAAGATGGTGAATCGGTCGGCAGGGAGAAGGACCAGGATTGGGGAATCACCCTTGAGAAGGGAAACAATAATGTCATTTTTTCACCACTTAAATAAAAAAGAACCTATATATGTTTGGTATCTGCAAACTCGTAATGACCTGGAGAATCATAATAACAGGTCAGTTTTATCATTTAGTGAACATGGTAAATGAAAAACCCCAAAAATAATTTTGAATTGCACTTTTTTGCAATTTCACTGCACTTGGAAGTTTTTTCTCATTTTCCAGTACACCATATGGTAAAATCAATGGTGTCGTTCAAAATTACAACTCGTCCACAAAAAAACAAGGCCTCACATGGCCATATTGAACGATGAATGAAAAAAAGTTATGGCTCTGGGAAGAAGGGGAGCAAAAAAAAAGATAAAAGAAAAATGGAAAATCCCAAGGTCGTGGAGGGGTTAAGAAAAGAATGTAAAAAAACGAACGAAAAATATCCAAAATAAACAAAAAGTAACACTTATAAAATATATAAAGCTTAAAAAAATAACATAAAGAAGTGAAAGGTAATAAAAACATTAAAACCCACAACAAATAAACACAGAAATAAAAAAATAAATACACTCAAAAGCAATGTGAAAGAAAACTGAGATACAAATAAATACAAAAATACATACATACATAAGAGCACACTAGAATAAACATAGAAACGTCGAAAAAAAAACAGAGGAATGTGGGAATATTCTATACTCTGTAAATTAATATGTATGTATATATATATATATATATATATATATATATTCTATATACATATAGAATATATATATAAACAGGGTCGGACTGGCCCACCGGAGAACCGGAGGATTCTCCGGTTGGCTCTGGCATCTGGGGGCTCTGGCACCTGCTGGCATACAGGGGCCAGTTGCCTAGGGCCCCCGCTGCTCCAGGGGCCCCCAGCCGGTGGCGTGTTGCTTATATCGGCACACCACGCAGCTGCCATGGGGGCCCCGTGCCAGCGGAGCAGCAGCGGGTGACAGGAGGCAGTAGCCCCTGTCCCCGCTGCTAAAGAGAATTGAATATTCACTGCTTCCCACGCCCACATGGGCGTGGGAAGCAGTGAATATCATTACTTACCTGTCACCCGCTCCAACCGCTGAGCGCCGCTGTGTCCTCGCGTCCTCTCTTGCTGCGATGTTCAGGCAGAGGGCACGATGACGTCATTAGTGTGCGCCGCGCCCTCTGCCTGAGCATTCACTGCCGGAGGACCGAAGACAGCGGCGCTCAGTGGTTGGAGCGGGTGACAGGTAAATCTCTCAGGTGCCGGGGCCCTGAGCCAGCGGTGACACCGGCACCTGTCCCCCATAGCGCGCCGGTGCCCCCGCCTGCTCAGGACACCAGCACTTGGCCCCCAGCGACGAGAGGTGAGTATGTCTTTTTTTTGCAGCAGCAGCAGCTGCGGCAGTATAAAGGGGCCTATAAAATGCAGCATCTATGGGGGCACAGTCTGTGGAGCATCTATGGGGGCATAATCTATGGGGGCATAATCTGTGGAGCATTTATGGGGGCATAATCTATGGAGCATCTATGGGGCATAATCTATGGAGCATCTATGGGGCATAATCTATGGAGCTTCTATGGGGGCATAATCTATGGAGCATCTATGGGGGCATAATATAAGGAGCATTTATGGGGCACAATCTATGGAGCTTCTATGGGGGCATAATCTCTTGAGCATCTATGGGGGCATAATCTATGGAGCATCTATGGGGGCATAATCTAAGGAGCATTTATGGGGGCACAATCTATGGAGCTTCTATGGGGGCATAATCTATGGAGCTTATATGGGGGCATAATCTAAGGAGCATCTATGGGGGCATAATCTATGGGGGCATAATCTATGGAGCATCCATGGGGGCATAATTTATGGAGCATCTATAGGGGCATAATCTATGGGGGCACAATCTATGGAGCTTCTATGGAGCATAATCTAAGGAGCATCTATGGGGGCACAATCTATGGAGCTTCTATGGGGGCATAATCTATGGAGCTTCTATGGGGGCATAATCTAAGGAGCTTCTATGGGGCATAATCTATGGGGGCATAATCTAAGGTGCATTTATGGGGGCATAATCTATGGAGCATCTATGGGGCACAATCTATGGAGCTTCTATGGGGCATAATCTATGGGGCATAATCTAAGGAGCATTTATGGGGGCATAATCTATGGAGCATCTATGGGGCACAATCTATGGAGCTTCTATGGGGGCATAATCTAAGGAGCTTCTATGGGGGCATAATCTAAGGAGCATCTATGGGGCATAATCTATGGAGCATCTATGGGGGCATAATCTATGGGGGCATAATCTATGGGGGCATAATCTATGGAGCATCTATGGGGGCACAATCTATGGAGCATCTATGGGGGCATAATACATGGGCAGCATATGGGGCACAATCTATGGAGCATCTTGTGGGGCATAATACTACATAGGGCAGCATATGGGGCATAATCTCATTTTCCACCCTAGGTTTATACTCGAGTCGATAAGTTTTCCCATTTTTTTGTGGCAAAATTAGGGGGGTCGGCTTATACTCGAGTATATATGGTATCTATCTATTATCTATCTATCTATCTATCTATCTATCTATCTATTATATATATATATATATATAGCATTATACCCTATGAGGGGGGCAGCATTATCCTTTATGAGGGGGGCAGCATTATCCCCTATACTCGAGTATATATGGTATCTATCTATTATCTATCTATATATATATAGCATTATACCCTATGAGGGGGGCAGCATTATCCTCTATGAGGGGGCAGCATTATCCCCTATACTCGAGTATATATGGTATCTATCTATTATCTATCTATCTATATATATATAGCATTATACCCTATGAGGGGGGCAGCATTATAATCTATGAGGGAGGCTACCCCAATTCCTGCTATATAATTAAGACATATACTACCTTATATTATACCCTGATATTAGTGTGTTTTACTGCACAATTGGTGGTCTTGTATTTATTTCTATGTAGCTACATAGTGGGCCCCAAGAATGATTTTCTCTGGTGGACCCAAGGTGTTCCAGTCCGACGCTGTATATATATATTCTCTCTCTCTCTCTCTCCATATATATATATATATAATATATATATATATATATATTGTGAGACAGTGAAGGAATATGTGGTGAATGAGGTGTATATTTCACCTAAGTACCTTGCTGACTGGTATGAGCGAAATGTGTGGCTTTGTAAACCTGGTGGTAAAGAAAGGTCACTACACCTGCCATTCAGTACACGCTTGCAGCTCAGACCTGAATCCACTCAGGTGTTGATTAGGAAGCCAGAAGTAGGTGCTTGGGAGCACGGTCAGAGAGCTCATTCAGTCTGGACAAGGGGTCCAGACACAGAAGGTGTCTCCAAGAGTGTGGGAGCTGTCTTTAGCCCGGACACAGGGAGGTGTCCTGGCACAGGGAAGCAGTCTCTAAGAGTGTGAGCTATCTCAGTCTGGGTGCAGGAAGTACCCCGGACACAGGAGTAGTCGCAGTGAGAATCCGTGCGAATAGCGACTGAATAGGAGGTGACCTCTCTCAAGTCTGGACATTGGAGTTGCCTTCGGACATAAAGAGGAGTGTCTGTGAAACTCCATACTGGTAACATATGTGATATGTGTTGTTTTGGGCACAGACTGGTAGAGTCTGGGTCCCGGATAGAGAGGGCCATCTATCTAAGTGTAATTTAGTGGCTAGACAAGCCCAGGTTTTCTGTTTATGATTTGTTTTTATCTGTGTGCTGTGGACTTTAATAAAACTGGTTGCGGCCAGTTTTCACCAAACTGCTGTCTGAATGAACTGTTTCCGTGCCATTCTGTCTACCCAGACAGCGATCCTAGAGCTAAACACCCCGGAAAGGCCACAATTGGTGAAGAATGCTGGGGCAGCGCAGGGCCTGGTACAGTTAGTGCTGGAGTGTGCATGCAGCACAGTGGCGAGAGACAGCATTAAAGGTGAAGTCTATTGAAATAGCAACAGAAAAAAAAAAAAAAAAAAGTGTGTCAGCAGAAACGTCTGTTTGGAGCAGTCTTGGAGAGACAGTGGCCCTGATAGGGTCTGCAGAAAGAAAATGTATGCACAGCAAAGCTGAACTTGTTGTGAAAATGATTGTGGAATGTGCAGCAGCAAAAGAAAAGTTTGTGGAGCAGTCTTAAAGAGACAGTAGCCCTAATAGACTTTGCAAAAGAAAAAAAAAGTGGTTGCACAGCAAGGCTGAATTTTCTGTGGAAAAAAAGCTGTGTAGTGTGTATGTCTTGAGTGAAGACTGCCGTTGTTAAGACAGAGAAGTCTGACAGCATGGATGACAGCATGGAGGCGCTGTTTGAACAAATGGCACAAGTTAATGTGCAACATAAAACTGCCGTGGTTGAGACAGATGAGTCCGGCAGTATGGAGGAGCTCATTGAGTACCTGGCCCAGGCCCAGCGAAGCATGGAGCAGAGCATGGAGCAGCAGCGCCTGCAGCACCAGCAGCGCATGCAGGAGGACCGGCAGCAATTTCTGCAGCAGCAGCAGGAGAATAACCGGTTATTTATTGAGCAGATGACAGCACCAAAAAAGGATTTCGGTGCCGCGTCCCGAAGTAATGTTGTGAAGGCACCGGCGTTGTCCGCTATAAAGAAGGCGGTAAGACGGTCCTTGAGAAAAATGACACCTCGTGATGATGTGGAGGTATATCTTACTAGGTTTGAGAGACTGGCAGAGAAGGAGAATCTGCCACTATCTGAATGGGCCATGGCGGTCGTACCCTATCTGATTGGGGAACCCCAAAAAGTCTGGGCTGACCTGAGCAAGCAGGACAGCGAAGACTATGCCAAGTTGAAAGCGGCGATTCTTACCCGGCTGGGTGTTACGGTGACAGCCCGTGCCAGGGGAGTTCGTGACTGGAGATACAGTTGGGAGTCTGCAGTCAGCAGGCCTGATTATGGAGTTGAAAAGGTGATAGTGGACCGCTACACCCAAGCACGTCCTCCTGAGGTACAGCCGTCTGAGAGGTCGTCACTTCGGAGTTCCCGGACGCTGAACTCTCGCGGTAAGAGCGTTCCAGCTGTTGGGGACATGGGGTATGCTGATAAGCGGGTTCAGGCCCGAGGGGACATGTGGGTGGGAGAGTGTGATGGACAGTGTTGGAGCTGGCGTGAAATTGCAGCCAACTGTCCAATAGAGGGGGAGCCTATGTGTTGTGATGACGGCAGATCCCTCTCTCTCTGCGCAGAACCTGTGTGTGTGTCCACCTCAGCCGAAGAGACTGGACCACAGGGGTCCCCGGTGGTTGTAAGTGACTGCCCAGCACAGGCCCTCTTGGACTCAGAGAGTCCAGTGACTTCCGTATGTGACAGCCTGAGTGATAGGGACTTCATCCCTGATAAGCACCTGAGTGTGGTGTGCATCCATGAAGACACCAAAGTCTACCCAGAGACTGCCGTGGACTTGGTCCCCAAACTCGGGGAGGTTTCATATGAAGTGGGGGTAGTGAAGACCCTGGTGCACCCCGTTATATTGGGTAATGACTTTCCCTGGTCTAAGGATCTCTGGGGAAAAATGTTTCTGATGGACAGTGTGATGAAGCTCCTACTGAGGGTGCGCAGTCCCGAGGGCGGAACACAATGCTAGTGGGCCGTTAAACTTATGTGATAATGATGATGACCATGATAATATTGATAATGATAATGATGATCATGATAATGATGATGACCATGATGAGGATGCTGATATTGATAATGATGATAATGCTAATCATAATAGTGATGATACTGATGATGACCGTGATAAAGATGACATTTCTTTGCAGGTGATGTTGGGAGACGAGGATGGTGGTTCTCGGGAACCGAGTGTCCTGACCTGCCTGGCTCCTGTGACAATTTTGGGAGTGAGCCGGTGCGAGACCCCACTCTTAAAACTGCACAGGAAAATGTAATTGTTCTGAATGAGGTTCCCCAAGAGCCTGGCTCTGAGGAGAGGTTTCCTCATGCTGCCATGAACAATAACCTATTGTATAGGGACACTGAAGTCCAGGGAGAGGTCGTAAGTCAGCTCCTGGTATCTGAGCTATATGGAAGTATAGTGCTGGGGTTATCACATAGTCACATACTTGAGGGACCACCTGAGGGAAACCAGGGACCAGATGGTGAAGTTAATGTTGTGGATGACATGTTAACTAAGGTTCCAGATCAAGATGTGAATGAGAATGAATTGTATAACCCTGACAGTGAGCCGGATGTGAATGAAAATGAAGTGTCTAACCCTGGAAGTGAGCCAGATGTGGCTGAGAAAAGGGGTCAGACAGGGATAGTGGTGGTGATAGTGAGTCATCTGATGACAATAAAGCAACCAGTGCAAGTGAGGAAGGCATGGTAGCAGAGGAGATTGAGAGTCCTGAGAGGAAGGCTGAGGCTGACCTTGCAGTCGGACGGAGGATGGCATCTGAAGATGTTGTACCGTTGGCCGGTTCCCTGGCGAAGACTAAGGTGAAAGACAGGACTCTGAAACTGAACACAGCACAAGTGGATGCTGTTGAAAATGAGAAGTTATCAATGTATGGTGTGGATCTGCATCAGGCCAAGGACTCGGAAGGTGATGCTGCAGAGGTGGAGAAAGCCATGGAAGTGGTGGACACCAGGCCAGGTGCCTCACCAGAGGCTGATGTCTCAAGTGAAGCTGTGAGGAACAAGACTGAAGATGTGGGGAATGACTCTGCCCCGGAATATGTTTCTGCTGGAGACAGCGGCGTGGACGGTGTACTGTCCGGATCCGTGGCTGCGACTCGCGAAGCTCGGGCCGGAAGTTCGGCGCCCGCTGCGCCATCGGAGTTCCCGAGCGACCCAAAGGATCTGGATAAATCCCAAGATGAGATTTTGAGACCTCGGGTTGGCCTTGGTGAGCTCAGGCGCATTTTCATGGAGTCTACACTTGAACCACGTCCCAGTGATGGGAGGGGCGATGTGTCGCTCCGTTGCCGCTGCAGATACACGGGAGCTCAGATGGGATGCAGAACGTGGTGGAAAAGAAGACTGATGGTAGGGCTTCTGAGCATGTCCTACCAGAAGAGCCTGAAGAAAGGGCCGAAGACGTAAAGGACGTCCAACAACTACAGGAGAAGATGCGTAGCCATGAGGATCTCCTGGAGAAAGAAGTAAGAGCTCTGAGTCTTATGCAAAGTGAGCCTGTACCAGAAGAGGATAAATTATGTGTACCGACCAAGAAAAACGATCAGCTCCCTCTACAGTGCCAATCGTTTGAACAGTGTGGCTCGGAATGGTCAGAGACCATGACAGAGGCGCTTGGGTTCTGTGAGGTAGAATTTATGAATCAACTGATATTTAAGAAAGTAGATGTGCTAAAGAAAGTTCAGGGGGAATTAGAGAAAACCCCTATACCTCCTGTGACAGTTGGTGACACAGGGTCAGTGCCCCAAAAACAGGAGGTACGAAAGTTTCTGAGGAAGAATCAGCAGAGCTGTTCTGACGTGCCTGGTCGTACTTATCTGGTGAGCCACTATACCGAGACTGAGGCTGGCACTAAAGTCAAGATGAAACCGTGCAGGATACCCGAGGCCCGCAGAGAGTATAGGCCTGGGAGGGTACAGGGTAGTGCGGATGCTTCAGATGAAGAGAAAACTGATGTTGGCTATGACAGTGGTGAGGATGAAGCTGATGAGGGCCATGACTGGTCCAGAGTTCACTGTCTCTGTTGGAATGTTGACCAGCCCTCCGGTCTGGATGACCAGCCCTCCGGTCTGGAGAAGAGGGAGGGGATATGTGAGACAGTGAAGGAATATGTGGTGAATGAGGTGTATATTTCACCTAAGTACCTTGCTGACTGGTATGAGCGAAATGTGTGGCTTTGTAAACCTGGTGGTAAAGAAAGGTCACTACACCTGCCATTCAGTACACGCTTGCAGCTCAGACCTGAATCCACTCAGGTGTTGATTAGGAAGCCAGAAGTAGGTGCTTGGGAGCACGGTCAGAGAGCTCATTCAGTCTGGACAAGGGGTCCAGACACAGAAGGTGTCTCCAAGAGTGTGGGAGCTGTCTTTAGCCCGGACACAGGGAGGTGTCCTGGCACAGGGAAGCAGTCTCTAAGAGTGTGAGCTATCTCAGTCTGGGTGCAGGAAGTACCCCGGACACAGGAGTAGTCGCAGTGAGAATCCGTGCGAATAGCGACTGAATAGGAGGTGACCTCTCTCAAGTCTGGACATTGGAGTTGCCTTCGGACATAAAGAGGAGTGTCTGTGAAACTCCATACTGGTAACATATGTGATATGTGTTGTTTTGGGCACAGACTGGTAGAGTCTGGGTCCCGGATAGAGAGGGCCATCTATCTAAGTGTAATTTAGTGGCTAGACAAGCCCAGGTTTTCTGTTTATGATTTGTTTTTATCTGTGTGCTGTGGACTTTAATAAAACTGGTTGCGGCCAGTTTTCACCAAACTGCTGTCTGAATGAACTGTTTCCGTGCCATTCTGTCTACCCAGACAGCGATCCTAGAGCTAAACCCCCCGGAAAGGCCACAATATATATATATATATATATTATTTATGTTGTTGTTCTACTGCAGCCTCCACTAGTGGAGAGACCACTGTGTCACAATGTGGCATCTTTAAGCTTGCACCCCATGGTGGAAACTCACATATTATCCCCATTGACCTGTCTGATGATCATATTCATTGGCAGATTGTAATTTTTGAAAATACAAAGAATATACAAAATATTCACCTAATCATTTTGATTTTAATGCACCTTGGGTTATTAATATGTATTTCTTATCCCTCCGTATGTTGCATTGTTATTCAGTTGCATTATTTGCATCACTAATTATTTTACTTAATAAGCGTTACAGGAACAAAGGTGCATCCAATTCATCTGAACCTCCTGCTCCCATGATATGTCATGTATTCTTTTATACACAAGCGTGGCAGAAAAGGTTAATCTAGCATTCCAGCTGCAATTCATATGATTACAATGCACAAGGCAGGGCAAATTCAAATTATTATTGAAAAGGTTTTGATGGATATTTCTATTTAAAGGGATAGGATGGTTTAAAAACAAATAAAAAATAAGTATTTAATAAGACCCCCATATATTAGCCTCAGCACAGACTGGCCAGAGACAGAGCACCTAACCCTGGAGGGACCTAACATGTATGTGCTTTACAGAGACTGGGAATTCATATCAATGACTGTAATGCTTCGTGTCACCTGCGGAGGTGCTATTGGGGAATCGAACACTTGCTTTCAGGCTCACTTAAATACTACAGCTGATCAATGGGGTCCTGGCAGTAGGAAATCTTGAGAAATTATATGGAGCTAAATTCTGCTTTAACCCATACAGCACCCATGAACAAACAAGATCCATGTCATGACCAACCCGGGGCCAATATATCCTAATTCCTGACCTGACTGTACTATGTTTTTTATACTATTCAGTGCTATGTAACTCTATCTATACACTATACATGGTGCTATGCTCTACAATACTATACTGCAGAGGGAAATCTGATAATACCTGCTGATTGCAATCTTGGGGGCTGACAAGTTCCCTTTTTGAAGACTGCTTTTGTGTTGTATTCCTAATGTAGGATTATAAAAGCTGACTAAAATGTCCTTTAACGGGGTTTTCCACTACTTTGATATTGTTGATCAGCTTCGGCATCAGCTGGCTACAAACAGTGTATGGTGCGGAAAAACACAGCTCCACTTATTGTGTAGTGGCCAGTCCCAGGTACTGCAGCTCAGCTGCTCCATTGCTTGAATTCATAGGGTTGCACTGGTCAGCACTGCGTCATCTCTGTTTCTCCGCTACCTTGCTCATTACAATGTCTGGTGCCAATCCCACACTTCAGTATAAGGCTGCGAAAAAAATATTGAGACAAGCGCTTGATACAGTAATATCTTGTGTAAACCTTTAGGCAGGTCCCCTAATGCGCCTTCCGTTGTGCCGACTCATCGCTTTTGTCTGCCAGTTTGGCACCATTATTCGGTACTTTCTATCTGCCATATATACTGTATAGAACGCTTTAAACATTTTTTGGATGTAAATCTGTGTTGATGAAGGGGTCGGTCCAACCCTGAAATGACTTTTTTTATGAAAAAAAAAAGAAGAAAATCCTAAACTTGACCCAGTCAAAAAGGAAGTAACCCGACACTAAAATAATGACACTTGTCATTGTGGGTAAAAATATTTGACTTTCACAGGCTTTGAAATATAAATACCGGCTGCACCATTAATTACCGGTCAGGAGTCATCACTACGCAAACCACTGGGCTTGGAAAGAGTCATCTCTACTGAACTTGTAAGTTGTCATTAAAGATGAGCGAAAATAATAATAAATGACTCACACCTCTCTTCGACCACTTTCTCTGCTCATCTTCAGCCTCATCCTCACAATTGTGGTCCATTCTTCAACCTCAGTAGGTCTTTGATGTTTTTCAGATAGTCCCGTCTGGTCTTCAGCGCCTCCATTGAAGACTAGTTTTTGCGGCGTCATGACGTTTCGGTACGACTCATGACATAACTTTTTGTAAAAATTTCAGGCTAATTTGATTTGCGTCAAATTGATTCTCTCATCTCTAGTCATCAGGTTTGCTTGTGCCACTGAATTGGGTAACCATGTGGACTGGAGCTTTCTCTAATTCCTGCAATTGCAGCAGTAGGTTGGCTGAGTAGTGCTTGTGGCTGCTGCACAGGGGCGGAAGTACTGCCTCATACCTGCAGCGGCTCTTTCTTTTGATTAGCCAGTCTGGTGCAACATCATCGTCGTGGTTGGATGCACAAATGACATTGAGCCAGGCCGGCTAATGAAAGAGCTGAGAATGTGAACATGTAATAGGTGGTACTCCCGCTCCCGTGCAGAGGCAACTAACCACTGTCATGGCCAATGGAATGGCACCAACTCATATTGCTGGGATATGTCATCACGTAATGATCACTAGGTGTCTGACCTCTGGCACCTTGACCACTTCTGAAAATAAAGGGACCCCAGTGCAGCTTTATTCCGTTCTCAATCTTTTCTCTGATCACGGCTGCTTGTGCAGCATTAAAGTTGTTTGCACAGCTAGATTTTCAGGAGCACTGCTGTGCAGGGAAAACTAAAGAATGCGCCACACTGGAGCACCTCTGCAGTTCCCTTCTTTCTCGGGATAGCTGGGGTCTTGGAGATCAGGCCCCAACTGATCAATAAGCGATGGAACCATAGTTGCTAGTAATTCTCCAGGTTTTTAAAGGGGTTGTCTAGTCTTAAGCTACAAGTCTGCAGTCACTCTATTAGACTGCAGATTTGTGAATACTCGCATCTCGAGAACTGCGCAATGTGAGGATTCTCAGTTGCTGCCGCCGGGATCAAGTATGTGATTTGCATAGGTGCGGTCGCGTTTCGACTAGATGGGCACACCCTCATTCGATGCAATAGTATTGAGCGAGGCTGGATACAGTCTGGTTGGAAGTATGCATGTCACATTCTTGCGATCAAGTGACTGTCTGTTTCTGGCGCCGGCAATGAAGAATCCTCACAGCGCACAGTGCATGCGATGTGAAGATTCACAAGTCTGCAGTCACATAGAGTGAATGCAGACTTGCAGCCTAAGACTGGAGAACCCCTTTAAGTCCATCCTCCTGGAAATGTCTGATTCATCCTGAAACTCTAACCTTTTAGCAGGAGGTTGCCTAAACGTCACCTGCTTCTGTCCCCAAAAATTTTTGGACAGTTGCCACCTATGAAGCATATCCTAGCCATTGTTTTCGGATATTTGGATACCCCTTCAACCAACTAAAGACCTTGACTTTTAAAAAAAGGCACAAGAAGAGGTTAAAGTGGAAATTTAATTATTTCTTTACCTACAACGGAGTTTTGCGCTACGCAACGTGCATTTGGCTTCTGCCATGTAGCATTATCTCTACAAGCAGAACTTTACCTTAGAATTTGCCGTTGCGTTTTGGATTAGATGTAATGACTGGGTCTCGAGCTGTTTTAGCAATCCGGTGTTTGTGCGGAGAGGACCTGCTGGGTGACAATGTCAGGTCTGCGCTTGACAAAATTGTAAATGATCACATAGCATTTACTGTGACTACTCGAGACTTTTAAGTCAGATTGTTAGACTGTGCAGGAGCAAGTAAATTACTGTAAGCAGTATGAACTATGACAGTCCTCTGACATTGACAGCGCAGTGTACAGGTCTGCGCTCGCTGTGCAGCATAATGATTACATTACGATCTTGTGATAATATTCAGGATGTCTTCAGATAAATGAATGATAAACTAGGGGTTAGGCTTCCTTTATTATGAGCCTGATAAGGTGGCTAATCAGTGCCCGGGTAGGTGTCATTACATAAATTATGAGCCAGAGCATGATGTGTATTCCCATAGAGCTACTAAGCAATGTCCGTCTCCATGAGATTAGTGACAAGAAATTACATTTGAAAATAGCTGCCATTTTTTACTCCGTCCGAAAAGATGATAAATTGTCGGTGACACGTTAGACTCAGTTCATGTGTATTTTAACCTTGTGTGACGCAGGAATATCAGCGCCCGGTGTCAATTAAAGGGGATCCGGAAAATTGATTCCGATGACTGATTGCAAATTTAGGAATGGGTCCCGGTAATTATTTTGTGTGCAGGTTTTATTCATTGTGATGAGTGGTCAGTGGATTGTGTAGAGCGCTGATTAGGAATTATGCTGAAAAATGAAAATAAAATTTGTTTTTGATGAGTTTAACATTTATTTTAGCAGCGACTCAGAGTGCCGATAATATTACTTTTAATTAAACAGGTACCAAATTTATTTTTTGCAAAAGCTGGCACAGCGATGTAACAGATTTGACCTGACATTGAAAAACTGGTGTAGCTGAGTAAAGTTTGCAACACCAGTTAGCAGAGCAGGCACAATGATGTAGCAGAGTTCACTCAGTAAAGAGGAACTGGTATAGCAGAGTGGAGTTTTCTGTACTAGGGCTGGAATTACGATGACCAGAATTGCAGGGATTTAAATGCAGTGATGGTGCAAGGGAAAGGCAGAAACGACAAGTACCTGAATACTCAGGCGACGTTCTGCTTCCTGTGCTTGATGTATTTGAACTGGGTGAAGAATGTCATCATTTTGCATGGGGTTGGAGGAATTGTGCACAGGAGAGCAACACCGATGAATGAATCCATATTTGACAAATTCTCAAATAATGCTATCTGTGTATCAGGAGTTAGCATAATAGTGTAGAAAAATATTTAGACTTGAGAGTCCTCAGTGGTTGATACCTTTTAATGGCTAACTGAAAAGATGGTAACAAATTGCAAGCTTTCGAGACTACTCAGGTCTCTTCATCAGGCGAAGACTAAAACAAAAACTGAAGAATCACATATTTATATACACAACAGGACACAGGAATAGTGCAATAGGTAAGACAAGTGACGTGAAGCAGAACTGTCATTATGGCAGAGGGATGAACATAAATATTGGAACAGTTCATAGATAAGGAGAGAAAGTTTTATTGCCCTCTGATTGGGGTCTGGTGTTGTGTTTCTGCATCAAAACTGGAAAAACTGAGATTTAACCCTTGCTGGCCTGAAAAGAAAAAAGGTTTAAATCAATGGAACCAGGTCTGCCACAAATCCAAAAATGGAACATGACAGTATCCCGCTTTCAATGGAGGGGCCTCCGGACCTCACCAGAAAACGACATATGGTGAGGACCCCTCGATCCACCAGAGTTCACCTCTGTAGTCACCTGACCCTCAGGTTTATGGTGAATGCAGCCTGATGGAGGTGTTAATAAGGTAGGCTCCAGAGGCACCACAAATTTCCAGAGCGCCAACCTGTGGAATGTTTTGTGTACGTGCATTACTGGGGGTAACTCCAGCTGGAATGTCCCTGGACCGAGAATGGCCGACACCAGATACGGCACAATCACCCTAGAACTCCAGGTCCCAGTAGCACACTTCCACCTGATGTTTTTGGTGGACACCCACACGCTGTTCCTCACTCCCTGATGAATGAGGGCGAAGCCTAAAATATAACTTACAGGCTTCCTTAAACACTACAAATTTATCTCTTCCTCCAGAGAACCGGTCAGGGAGAGATATTTTGGGTTCCGGTTGAGCCTGCACCTGAGCCAAGGCCCAGAACCTCGACAACTGCTGCAGCTGCTGTGTCACCTGACATCGCAGCTCCTTCAGCTCATCAGTGAGGGTCTGGATCAGTTGGACAAAGGCCTGCATTTGAGCCATGGCTCACCGGAACAAATGTACGGTCGGTGTTAATGTCACGAGGTGACTGTCACGGTGTGACACGACCCAACGGATGGTCGGTCAGCTTACGGCACAACACACAACAGGGATGGAATTGGGTAGGAGAAAGGCCCTACTAATAGGGAATAAGGGATGGTCATCACCTGAGATCAAACCTGAGCCTGTCCCTACACTCCCCTAATGCCCTATGTGGGTCCTTCCCCCCCACCGACGTCAGGATACCTTGTCCCTAGTTGTCACCTATAACTGTTCTGGCTAGTGCACTGTCTGGCAAGGAGCACTAGCCTCACCTCTGCAGGTAATAAACACAGGGGAAGTGACAGACACCAAAGTGACAAGGTAACAAAAACATCACACTTAGCTTTCTCTGCTGCAAAGCACCGCACAGCAGAATAAAGGCACCAGATAAGCGAACATAGCAGAAGCACCACTGCACCCAGAGAGCTCCTTTCTCCAGCTTGGTCACTGCAGATGGCTCTAACACCGACAGTCAGCTGATGCATCAGGTGACCTTATAAAGGATGGTGGGGGTGGTCACTGCCCACATCAGCTGACCAAGCAGCAATGCAATTACACCACCTTGCCAGCGGGGAAAAAACTGACATTTAACCCCCACTGACCTGAATGGAAAAAAGGTTTAACTCAAATGGATTGTGACACATGGTTTGGTGGCCACTTCCTTTTATTGCATCTTGTCACCTTTTTCTGTGAATAGACGCACCCAGAAACACCAATGCCATGTTTTATTAGTATATACATAACAGAATAGCACAGATCTTAATAAATATGATAAATAGAAACAATACTACATCAAATAAGATGGAAGAAGTAGTACTTTAGTAGCCTGATTCATCATTTGTTGGGTTTTTAAGTAACTTTTACTTTTTTTATATTCATTAATGTTTTTTTTGCGACATATGGTTCATAAATTTTGTGCAAAATGAAAAATGCTCTAAAATGTTGCAATATTTGCGTAAAAATAAGAGAAATATAGATAAAATCACTCTTGAGGTGGGAGGGCTCTGGAGGATATTTGACCCAAGATTTTGTGACTCTTTTCAAAGTTCACAATTAATAAATCAGGCGAATATATTTGGAAACCATGAACCACACCCACAAGGATGAACATAAACAAAAAAACTAAAATCCCAAAAAATACTCTTTGAAAAAGGTGTAAAATATGAAAAGAATAATGCACAATTGAAAAACAGGCAAACAACAGCAAAACATGCCCCTGATGAAGCTAGGGTGAAACGTGTGTTGGGACGCCCGGACCACATGTTCCTTGAGCTTTTCCTGATACAAAAATGTAAGTATTTTATTTGAGTTAATACCTTCTTATGAACACTTGTCCTTCACTGGGTTGATGCTTTAGGTACTGAAAAGCAATCACTATTTATATTTTTGGATATTTTTTGGTTAAGCTTATTCTGCAAAGTCAATAATAGACATTGTTGGATGTATTTATTACATACATGCAGTTCCCCATTGAGTGACTCTGCTTTTTTATGAATTTTCTATATTTTGATCATTCTAAAAAATATTACGTTTTTGAGGATTAGTGTACCATTTCTTTATTGTTGGTAAAAAACAGCAAAAAGTAGATGAAAAAAAGCGCAATAATGAATCAATGCTCATAGTGATTGAAAATATGCCCCCCCAAAAAATAAAAAAAACATTTTTGTTCATGTAAAGGGCCCAAACTAACATTTGACAAGATATATATATATATATAATAAAATAATAAAAAATAATAATCCCCCCAAAAAATAACAATATGTCTTAGAACAATAAAAAGAATATAAAAAATTGACTTTATGTCATGTTTTAATAATGTAATAGTGATGCTGGCAGGTTGGTAAATGACCTAGGAAATGTATGACAATTAATATACATGGGTTAACTGAGTAATTATATCCGTAGCAATAATTTATGTCTCAAACAATGCTTTATTATTTTACAATATTTATTTTAATTTGAAGACTTTTCAGCCTATAAATTAAACCGCCATAGTTGAAGAGATGATTTTAAAAATTGTAGCCCTCATTTCAAAATGCAATTAAAAGATGAGACTAATTAGTCCCATAAGATCATCTGCTGGCAATTATAATTAACATTGAAGGTATTAAAAAAGCAATCAAAACACTACGTTCATGTTTGTAATTGTATGAAGAAGAATTTTCAGATTTTTTTTTTTTAATTTCGGCTGACCTGCTTTCTGATTTTTGTTTATCATTGAGAGGTTCAACCATTGTTTGTTTTGTATCAGAAATTTAGTTTTAATTGAAACATATAATTCGTCATTTATACGGGAAAAAAAATCAATGTCATGAAGCGTCGGCTTAAAGGAGACTTCAGCTGCTGATGCATTAACTTTTATTATTTCCAACCTGTTTTTTTTTTTTTTTTAGGATTTATTGAAGTAATAGTAAGAACTCATGGAGACGGAGAGTTCCTAGTGCTCTATAATAAAAAATTGTAGGTACCCTGTGTGCTGCCATATGGTGCTCCATATGTCACTAAATTATGTTACATAGTTACATAGGTTGAAAAGACCAAGATCCATCAAATTCAACCTTTCTCCATTAATTAAACACTTTTTGTCACTAATTTAACTATAAGGCCGGCGTCACACTGGCGACAGAATCGGACGACTGCAATACGATGAAATATCGTATTGCAGTCTGCCCTATGTTAATCTATGGAGCAGCTCCCAGTATCCGATTTTTTGTGGTCCGTTTTAATCGTCCGTGTGCAATCGCAGCATGCTGCGATTGTCACCGATTGTGGGTCGACTATCGCCAATGCAAGTCTATGGGAGCGATGAAAAGTGGGATTACAAACGGACCACACGTGTGACTTGCGATTAAATCGCACCACTATCCCAGGTGTCAGGAAATTGCATCAGGATAATTGCCAGGAAGAGCTGACATGCTAATTAGGCTACGAAAATTCAAACCCAAACAGGAAACCGCCTCCACGGAGTCCAGAACTATGGCCAGTCACATCAATGTGGAGATGTTGATCGTTCTGGTCCAGGAGAGGCCAGAACTTTGGGACCAGCGGGATCCAAATTATTCGAACCGGTCGCGGAAGGACGCGGCTTGGAGGAGAATATGTGGACAGATGTTCCCGGATTTTAGCGACAGGTCTAGGGAGGAGCAAGAACGCATCAGTAAGTAACGTCTTGAAACCGCTTACAATACTGTTTGATTACTCAGTATGTACCAACAGCAATGTGTTATAATGTCCCTGTACCCTTATATGTGAACCCGAAATGTGTTGAATAAATCAGTTATTCCTGTTGAACCCCCAATGCTATGTGAGAAATCCAAGCACATGTAATATTTAGCTCCTGTATAATTGTCAAAACAGGCGCCAAAAACAAAAAAAAATCAATGCAAGTTCAAAAAGTGTAACTTAAAAAGTCCACAGACTAAAAACATGTAGAGGTAACGTTTCGAGCCTGCAATGGGTGTTTCTCAAACCTTAAGGAACATAACTCAAAAGGAACAGAGGAGGGCACTGTGGGATATGATAATTTCCAAACGCTCCATCCCATATACACGGGAATCACACAGGGCAGGACCAACTGAAGGTCCTGGTATGATGAATGTTCAGGTGCCGTCTGTGTTGGTGTGATATTTAGGTCCTACTGCAATGGTCGCCAAATTAAAGTTTCAAATTTTGCCGGACACAATAAATGCGTAGGTGAACTAGTTAATATGTGTCCCTTTAGTTAATTCCATTGCTGTGTGCCAAATAAATGCTAATTATTGTGACACATATGTCATACAGCTTTCTATGTATGAACCCTTGTAATATTAAATAGTTATGTTACCTACATACAATTTGTATTGCTGTTCTATACCCCTATAACAGGTTAAAAAAGTAATATATTGCTGGTGTACGTTTTTTTTTGTAAAATACATTACAAGGGCACATAATTTAAAAATGTTATTGTATCTGTTAATTTTTCAGCCTCAGATGTTACAAGACGTTGGCGCAGCTGTAGAGACTGCTACAGGAGAGAAAGACAGCTGAGGGGGCGCAGTGGGGCAGCAGCAAGCACTAAGCGCAAATATGTGTATTTTGATCGACTTAATTTTCTTGCTCCAGCTCTGGATTTGCGACCGTAAGTTCACGTCTGTACAAAGTTTCTATGATTTTTAATGAATAAATTGTAATAAATTTTTCATATTCTCTAGCACCGAGTCAAACCTTACAGACAGAGAGCCAGCTTCGGACTCGGAGGCAGTTATCGACCCTGTGGGGGATGTTGAGGAGGCTGGCCCATCATCAGCAGCAAGTGCAGCAGCAGCATCACCACCACCACCACCATCACCAGCAGTGGAGTCTGAGAGATTGGCTCTACAGTCGCAAGACCCTCCCCTGAGCAGCAGCCCTGGTAGGCCACTGGATGTGGCTTCGCCTACAGCAGATGTTGCACGGCGACCCAGGCGTAGAAGAGAAGGAGTTGGTTCTGTCACATGGAGGCAGGTGGACCGAGGAGTGCTGGACTATTTGTCCACTGTAGCTAATGATGATGGTGAGGAGGGATTTTGCCGCAGTCTGGCCCGTTACCTCCGGGCGATTCCAAGACAGCACATACTGCGGATCAGAAGTGCACTGCATATTGTGTTGGATGCTGGAACACCGCCTAATGATCCAACCAACCTACTCAATTATCTTGATAGATGGGTGGTTGGTCCAGAAAATGTATTTAGATTGTTGGGTCCAAATCCCTCACAATCTGCATCAGCCTCTGATCCTCCTCCTCATCATCATCCTCCTCCTCCACCTCCTTCTTGTGTCCAACAGAAACCAACTCCTCCTCCTCATCCTACTGCAGCTTCTTCTCTATACGGAGCTAACCAGATCCAAGCCATGGCACAGAGTGCACAGTCACAATATGCCCACTCGACCATACCCAATGTTCAATGCTGGCCACAACATGGGTATGGTCGACATGGGCATTTTGGGGGCTATAGTGTAAGTGGGCAGTCATATTATGACTACCCACAACAGTTCCCAAACTTACCATACCCAAACCCACATCCAGAGCAAGCCAGAAGCATGCAGCAAACTGCTCAGTCAGCCACCACTCATGGTGACACAGTGTCTGGAGAACAGTCTAGGCAGCCCTCACAAGCTGGACTTCCACATTTACCACCACACAAACTACCAGCAGTTATAGGTGTTAAATGTATTTATAATGTTTATGTTTTAAGTTATCAAATTTACCTTTGTTTTACTGCTGAGAAGTTATCAGCAAATATGTTTAAAAAACCTAGGGACACATTAGTCCTTTACCATTATGTTTAACCCCTTCACCCCAAGGGTGGTTTGCACGTTAATGACCGGGCCAATTTTTACAATTCTGACCACTGTCTCTTTATGAGGTTATAACTCTGGAACGCTTCAACGGATCTTCGCAATTCTGAGATTGTTTTCTCGTGACATATTGTACTTCACGTTAGAAGTAAAATTTCTTCGATATAACTTGCGTTTATTTTTGAAAAAAACGCAAATATGGCGAAAATTTTTAAAATTTTGCAATTTTCAAACTTTGAATTTTTATTCCCTTAAAACAGAGAAATATATCACACAAAATAGTTAAGAAATAACATTTCCCACATGTCTACTTTACATCAGCACAATTTTGGAACCAAAATTTTTTTTGTTAGGAAGTTATAAGGGTTAAAATTTGACCAGCGATTTCTCATTTTTACAACAAAATTTACAAAGCCATTTTTTTTAGGGACCACCTCTCATTTGAAGTCACTTTGAGGGGTCTATATGGCAGAAAATACCCAAAAGTGACACCATTCTAAAAACTGCATCCCTCAAGGTACTCTCAAAACCACATTCAAGAAATTATTAACCCTTCAGGTGCTTCACAGGAACTAAAGCAACGTGGAAGGAAAAAATGAATATTTAACTTTTTAGCAACAAAAATGATCTTTTACAAACTTTTTTTTATTTTCACAAGGGTAAAAGGAGAAAATGGACAGATAAGGTTGTTATGCAATTTCTCCTGAGTACGCCAATACCCAATATGTGGGGGAAAACCACTGTTTGGGCACACGGCAGAGCTCGTAAGGGAAGGAGCGCCGTTTGACTTTTTCAAACTAAAATTGGCTGGAATTGAGATTGGACGCCATGTCGTGTTTGGAGAGCCCCTGATGCACCTAAACAGTGGAAACCCCCACAAGTGACACCATTTTGGAAACTAGACCCCCTGAGGTACTTATCTAGATCTGTTGTGAGCACTTTGAACCCCCAAGTGTTTCACAAAAGCTTATAATGCCTGGGTGTGAAAAAAAAAAAAACAATTTTCCACAAAAATGATTTTTTAGTCCCAAATTTTTGAATTTTCCCAAGGAAATTGGACCCCAAAAGTTGTTGTCCAATTTGTCCTGAGTACGCTGATACCCATATGTGGGGGGGGGGAAAACTGTTTGGGTGCACGGCAGGGCTTGGAAAGGAAGTAGTAACGTTTTGGAATGCAGACGTTGATGGGGGTCATGTTCCGTTTGCAGTGCCCCAGATGAGCCTAAACAGTGGAAACCCCCCACAAGCGACCCCATTTTGGAAACTATACCCCCTAAGGAACTTATCTAGATCTTTGGTGAGCACTTTGAACCCCCAAGTGCTTCACACAAGTTTATAATGCCCGGGCATGAAAATAAAAAATCCTATTTTTTTTCCCACAAAAATTATCTTTTAGTCACTAATTTTTTATTTTCCCAAGGGTAACAGGAGAAATTGGACCACATAAGTTGTTGTCCAATTTGTCCTGAGTATGCTGATACCCCATATGGGGGTGGGAACCACTGTTTGGGCGCACGGCAGAGCTCGGAATGGAAGGAGCACCATTTGACTTTTTCAAACTAAAATTTGCTGGAATTGAGATTGGACGCCATGTCGTGTTTGGAGAGCCCCTGATGCACCTAAACAGTGGAAACCCCCACAAGTGACACCATTTTGGAAACTAGACCCCCTAAGGTACTTATCTAGATCTGTTGTGAGCACTTTGAACCCCCAAGTGTTTCACAAAAGCTTATAATGCCTGGGTGTGAAAAAAAAAAAAACAATTTTCCACAAAAATGATTTTTTTAGTCCCAAATTTTTGAATTTTCCCAAGGAAATTGGACCCCAAAAGTTGTTGTCCAATTTGTCCTGAGTACGCTGATACCCCATATGTGGGGGGGGGAAACTGTTTGGGTGCACGGCAGGGCTTGGAAAGGAAGTAGTAACGTTTTGGAATGCAGACGTTGATGGGGGTCATGTTCCGTTTGCAGTGCCCCAGATGAGCCTAAACAGTGGAAACCCCCCACAAGTGACCCCATTTTGGAAACTATACCCCCTAAGGAACTTATCTAGATCTTTGGTGAGCACTTTGAACCCCCAAGTGCTTCACACAAGTTTATAATGCCTGGGCATGAAAATAAAAAATCCTATTTTTTTCCCACAAAAATTATCTTTTAGTCACTATTTTTTTATTTTCCCAAGGGTAACAGGAGAAATTGGACCACATAAGTTGTTGTCCAATTTGTCCTGAGTACGCTGATACCCCATATGTGGGTGGGAACCACTGTTTGGGCGCACGACAGAGCTCGGAATGGAAGGAGCACCATTTGACTTTTTCCAACCAAAATTGGCTGGAATTGAGATTGGATTGTCACGCTGTATAGCAGATATATATATGTGATGTCAGAAATCTATATCAAAAGGGCAACATACTATATAACATGCGCATAGATATATGATAACATAGAATTACCTGACAGAATGTCCAGTGGGTCAATACGGAATCCGTTATACGCTGTCTCCGGCTAGAGGGTGACCGGGGTCTATGCTGACCCTAAACTGGGGTCCTAACTAATCCCTCTACCTGGAGGTACTGTTAAACGTACAGAGGTCCAGGCCACCAGCGTAAACCCTGTCTCCTATCAATCCCTGCCAACTGTAATCTAGTCCTAAGAAGGACCCTGATTACCACCAAAGGGAATGAACAGGTAACGGTTAATGAACAGAAAGACATACAAGAAAGACAAGAAATAAAGTAAATAAAGTCTTACATACAACACTCACACAGTAGGAACACCTAAGGTCTCAGAGATAAACTATAAGCTATAAGAGTAAAAACAACTAAGGAGCTCTTAGCTTAAGTATTCTCAGAACCGATCCAGTCTGCTAGACTACATGAATGCTTTCACCGGCGTCTAACACCCAGACTGGCAGGGATATAAAGGAAACTAATTAGAACATAATCAAAAGCAGCCGGGCGAGGCTGGACCTAGTCTTAGCAAAGAGCTAGGTAAAATTAACTCTCTCATTACCAAACACAAAGAAACAACAACTCAGCTGTGAGAAGTCAGAATGTGCAATCGCGACGATCTTCGTGGCGATGCACCCATGACAGTACCCCCCCTTCTACGAGGGGCCTCCGGACCCTCATGACCAGGTCTGTCCGGGTAAGTTGTGTGAAAGGTCCGAACCAATCGATCTGCGTTAGCATCAGACGCAGGGACCCACGTCCTCTCCTCAGGACCATACCCCCCCCAATGAACTAAGTACTGAGGGGATCGGCGACTGAGACGTGAGTCAATGATTTTCGACCCATGAAATTCCACGTTATCATTGACCACCACTGAAGGAGGAGGTAGAGGTGACGGTATGACTGGTGCCACATACTTTTTAAGTAATGACTTGTGAAACACATTATGAATTTTAAACGTAGGAGGGAGGTCCAGACGAAATGCCACAGGATTAATTATGGAACTGATCCTGTACGGCCCGATGAATCTGGGACCCAACCTCCAGGAGGAAACTTTAAGTTTTATATTCCTGGTAGACAACCAAACCAGATCGTTCACCTTCAGATCTAGACCAGAAACTCTCCTCCTATCAGCCATCCGTTTGTAACGGTTCCCCGTAACCTTCAGTCTTAACCGATCTGGAACTATCAGTCTCCCTGGAAGTCCCACAGGGCGTCCCCCTGAGCCCCCAATACCTCCCCCTCAAGCTCAGAGCATACAGCTGACACTACAACTCCCTCCTGAGGAATAGGAACCGGATCATCCGTCTTCCCGGCCCCTGGGAAAGAACGAGATAAGGCATCAGGAAGCAACTTTATTGAGCAGTCATATGCACGATGAGGAGGTAACTCTTTACACCCCTCCTCTGAGAACATCTCCCCAAAGTCCTCCAGAAAAGGAGGCAAAGTCCTAGTGTAAGGTTCTATGTATATATTCCTGAAACTCAGTTTGTTCGTCAGCCATTTTACTTTCTGTCTTGCTGCAGCTATCTTGCCCTCAGTCAAAATGGAGTTTCCAGCTTGCATGTTCCCGCCCTGGTTCTCTCCTTTGCTTCTTAAGCAACCACAGCTGAGCAATCAGTGCTTCAGAATCTAGCCTGCAGTGAACCTGTGACTTGACTCCTGTAAGCCTTGGACCTTGTACTCCAGCTATTCCTACTGAGGAACTCTGAAGCACTTGTGGACTCTGAACCCTGCTCTTTGAAAGACCCACGTTTGCATGGACTTACGGTAACAGAGAAGAAGATCCTGAATCTGTATTGGAGAGTGATTGCTGAGCTTGGATTACTCTGGCCTGCTGTGTCTCCTGTTTCTGTGTCTGCAAACTGTGTGACTATTTCTGCCAACTTGTATGAAGTAATACAGGACTTTTCTATATCAAACCTGTGACTCCTGTGTTTTCATCGCACCCAAGCACAAGACGCTATATGAACTGTACTACATACATTACAAGATTCTGAAGCCAAACGTTAGTGTCTGCTGGGTCTGGAAGGCTGTGTCTGCTTTACTGTGGATATCAGACGTCCGGTTGTACTTTCTGTGATGACAGTGGTTGTGACTTCTCACAACCATTCCAGGTGAGCAATTCCCTTAAGTTTTTTTCTTTTTGCAGTGTTACCACAGGTAAACACTATTGTTTTTTTTTTTTTTTTCCTTTCTTTTCTCTTTTTTGTCTGCTGTAACTCTGGATATCAGATGTCTGGTTGAAACTTTCTGTGATGATAGTGGTTGTGACTTCTCACAACCATTCCAGGTGAGCAGTTCCCTTATTTTTTTTTTCTCTCTGCAGTGTTGCCACAGGTGAACACTATTGTTTTTTTTTTTCTCTCCTCTTCTTCCAGTAATCCTGTCTTAAAGATCTGGAAAATGGAGGCCCGCATAAAGGAACTTTGCGGAGTGACTGATAATATCCTTGCAGATTTGCAGAATATAAAGACCCGTTTACAAATCTACAGGACCTCAATAATCACAATTTGCAAGTGGTTGGACAGACTACCCAGGATTTGCGAGCCAGGATTGAGGTTCTAGAGGGCGAGTCCAGGCTCCTGCCGTAGCCCCGAGTGCTGGGATTCCCAAGTTGCCCCCTTTTCGTTTTGGTGGTGAACGTGAGAAATTCAGGGGATTTATTAATCAATGCAATCTTTTTTTTTCTGCACATGCTTCACAATTTCCCACTGAACGATCTAAGGTGCTTACTATAATTATGTTGCTTACCAACAAGGCTTTAATGTGGGCAAACCCTCTGATTGAGACTGAGGATGATTGTTTGAATCACCTTGATGATTTTATTTCAGCCATGGGGCAGGTGTTTGATGACCCCAATCGAGGTGCAACAGCTGAAGCAGCCATGTTAGCTTTGCGCCAAGGTAAGCACTCGGTAGCTGAATATGCCTTGGATTTCAGGAGATGGGCCCTTGATACCACCTGGGACAGTTCCGCCAAAAAATCTATTTTTCGAAAGGGGTTATCTCCACTGATTAAGGATGAACTTGCTCGTGCCGACCCTCCCACTGCGTTAGGTGACTTTATTAACTACTGCATCCGTATTGATACTCGTCTGACTGAACGCAGGCAAGAGAGATGGTTCGAAAGCAATCGTACTAACCTTTTCCTACCTTCCTCTCCAGCTAAGGAACCTTTGAGTAGGATTACACGGGAACCTGAACCTGAACCCATGCAGGTAGACTCTTTACAACGACGGGTTAGTGATGCACGCAAGGAACATCGTTTTAAGGAGAATCTATGTTTCTATTGTGGTAAGTCAGGGCACTTCATTATAAACTGCCCCAGCCGTTCTCGTAAGACTACTGCAGCACTCATTCATTGTGAGTGTTGCGAAAGGGGATCTGTCAGGTCCGAGCCTCAGGCTCCAGAGAGATCTGCAGCAACAGATCTTGATTTCTCGGACTTAAACTCCGTTACCTCTGAGGACGTTGACTGTGTAAACGCTGCCATTTTTCAAGTTTCTTCAGCGGTATCCCAACTGAGTTGTAAGAAAAACAATTCTCATTGCTTTCTTTCCATCAAACTCTGGGTTGACTCAGCTTGGGTGTCTAGCTCTGCTATGATCGACTCAGGGGCAAGTGGAAATTTTATGGATGTCTCCTTTGCTTTGAAACAGGGAATACGTTCAGTGAAGAAGGCTACTCCAGTACAGATGGAAACTGTGGATGGCTCCCTGCTGACCTCTGGACCAGTGGATCAGGAAACAGAGCCTTTGAGGGTTCTTATGGGTAAAGATCATCAAGAGAAACTGTCCTTTATGCTTATCTCTTCTCCCCACTTCCCATTATTCTAGGGCTACCATGGCTGCAGGCTCAGAATCCTACCATTAACTGGGAGACCAAGGAATTACACTTTCCAGAGAAACAGATGAGTCCAAAAGTTTCAGCTTGCTCTGTTCCTAAAGGAATCATGTCAGTCCCTGAACTACCAGCTGTATACCAGGACTATGTGGATTTATGTGACAAGAAGAACGCTGACCAGCTTCCTCCTCACCGTCCATATGATTGTCCAATTGAATTATTGCCTGGAGCAGAGATACCTTTTGGTAAGATCTACCCCCTGGCGGGGCCCGAGCTAAAGGCTTTAAAGGATTACATAGATGAAAATCTAGCCAAGGGCTTCATACGCCCCTCTTCATCTCCTGCAGGTGCGCCCATCTTCTTTGTAAAGAAGAAAGATGGATCTCTGAGACCATGCGTAGACTATAGGGAACTCAATAAGGTTACTATTAGAAACTGTTATCCATTGCCTTTAATCCCTGAGTTATTGGAGAGAGTGCGACATGCCAAAATTTTTTCTAAACTAGATCTTCGTGGGGCCTATAACTTAGTCCGTATTAGACCTGGGGATGAATGGAAGACTGCATTCAGGTCACGCTATGGACACTTTGAATATCTAGTTATGCCTTTTGGTCTGAGTACCGCCCCAGCCACTTTCCAACACTTGGTGAATGACATCTTCAGGGATCTCCTAGATACATTCGTGGTAATTTATTTGGATGATATTCTAATTTTTTCTAACTCCACAGAGGAACATCATGGACATGTGAGAATGGTCTTGGAATGTCTAAGACAAAATCATCTTTACATCAAACTTGAAAAGTGTGAATTCCATAGGACCGAAATTCAATTTCTGGGGTATGTACTGTCTACACAAGGAATTAGTATGGATGGAAGCAAAACCCAAGCCATCAAGGATTGGCCAAGTCCTAGAAATGTGAAGGAGGTACAGCGCTTCATCGGGTTTGCCAACTTCTATAGACGTTTCATTAGAAATTTCTCTGAGGTAGTGTCACCTATCACTCAACTTACCCGGAAAGAGTCTAGGTTTTCCTGGACTCCCCAAGCCCAGGAAGCATTTTCCCGTCTAAAAGATAAATTTACCACTGCACCTATCCTAGTACATCCCAACCCCGAGCTTGCCTTCACAATAGAGGTGGATGCTTCAGACTGTGCCGTTGGAGCTATACTCTCTCAGAGAACAGGTGAGAAGAATGTCTTGCATCCCTGTGCCTTCTTTTCCCAGCAGTTGTCTTCGGCTGAGAGGAACTACGATGTGGGCAATAGAGAGTTGTTGGCCATTATTGCCGCCTTCAAAGAATGGAGACACCTTCTTCAGGGAGCTGCACAGCAAATAGTCGTCCTGACAGACCATCGTAACCTTGAATTTATCAGGTCGGCTAAGTGCCTGACTCCTCGCCAGGCTCGCTGGAATCTTTTCTTAAACCAATTTAATTTTATCATCTCTTATAGACCAGGATCGCGCAATGGAAAGGCTGATGCACTCTCTAGGATTTACTCAGCAGAGACACGTCCAATTATCCCCCTAAGACTATTCTTCCTGACTCTAGATTCCTAGGAGTAATTCATAATCAAGACCTACTTAAGGACATCAAGGAAGCATACCATGCGGATTCCTTTTTGGCACAACCCCCAAGGGACGTAAGTCTTGTCTTTAAGAATGGTGTGTGGATTCAGGGACAACGTCTGTATATTCCTGAAACAGTCAGATTAAGAGTATTGCAACTCATTCACGATTCCAAGATAGCTGGGCATAGAGGAATTCTAAAGACACAGGAATTTCTTTCTCGTTTCTTTTGGTGGCCCACTTGCAGGAAGGATGTTTTGAATTATGTCACTTCATGTGAGGTCTGTGCAAGATGCAAAACACCTCGCTCCTCACCAACTGGTCTGTTACAGCCTCTTCCCACCCCGTCCCGCCCGTGGGGATCCATTTCTATGGACTTCATTGTGGAGTTACCAACCTCTCAGGGGAAGAACACCATTCTAGTGGTGGTTGACCGTCTAACAAAGGCAGCTCATTTTATCCCTTGTGTCGGCTTACCCACTGCAAAACAGACATCAGATTTGATGATTAAAGATGTGTTTCGCTTACATGGAGTACCGGATGAGGTTATTTCGGATCGAGGGGTGCAATTCACTTCTAGGTTTTGGCAAAATTTCTGTGCAGCATTGGACATTAAAGTAAACCTTTCTTCTGCTTTTCATCCCCAGACTAATGGACAGACCGAACGAACCAATCAGACCCTGGAGCAGTATCTTCGCTGCTTTATCTGCCACCTACAGGATGATTGGGTGGATCTACTTCCATTGGCTGAGTTCTCTTATAACAACTCTCAGAGCGCCTCCACTAAGCAGTCTCCTTTTTTCTCCAATTTAGGTTATCATCCTAACATTCTACCACGATTTCCCATAGAAACGCCTTTACCAGCAGTGGCTGAAAGAATCACGTCTTTACAGAAGAATATGGATCTTCTAAAGGAAAATCTGGAATCGGCTCAAGACAGGTACAAGAAAGCAGCAGATAAATTTCGTAAACCTGCACCAGCTTTCAAGGTAGGAGACTTGGTCTGGCTGTCAACCAGAAATCTTAAGTTAAGGATTCCATCGTCTAAGTTGGGACATAAGTACATTGGACCCTATAAAATCAGTAAAATTATAAGTGCCGTTGCTTGTCGTCTTCAACTGCCCAGAACTATGAGAATCCACCCTGTCTTTCATGTATCCCTACTAAAGGCTGCGACACCCAATACGTTTCCTGGACGTTCCTCTCCTTGCCCTGACCCAGTGCTAGTCGATGGTCAGGAAGAATTTGTGGTGGAAAGGATTTTAGATTCCAGGTTGTATAGAAATCAGTTACAATATCTGATTAAATGGCAGGGCTACCCAGTGGAGGACAACTCATGGGAACCGGTCAATAACGTTAATGCTCCTCGCTTGCTCCGTCAGTTTCATCAGAGGTACCCACACAAGCCTGGTCTGAGGTCATCCGGAGGTTGTCCTTAAGGGGGGAGTAATGTAAGGTTCTATGTATATATTCCTGAAACTCAGTTTGTTCGTCAGCCATTTTACTTTCTGTCTTGCTGCAGCTATCTTGCCCTCAGTCAAAATGGAGTTTCCAGCTTGCATGTTCCCGCCCTGATTCTCTCCTTTGCTTCTTAAGCAACCACAGCTGAGCAATCAGTGCTTCAGAATCTAGCCTGCAGTGAACCTGTGACTTGACTCCTGTAAGCCTTGGACCTTGTACTCCAGCTATTCCTACTGAGGAACTCTGAAGCACTTGTGGACTCTGAACCCTGCTCTTTGAAAGACCCACGTTTGCATGGACTTACGGTAACAGAGAAGAAGATCCTGAATCTGTATTGGAGAGTGATTGCTGAGCTTGGATTACTCTGGCCTGCTGTGTCTCCTGTTTCTGTGTCTGCAAACTGTGTGACTATTTCTGCCAACTTGTATGAAGTAATACAGGACTTTTCTATATCAAACCTGTGACTCCTGTGTTTTCATCGCACCCAAGCACAAGACGCTATATGAACTGTACTACATACATTACACCTAGGCACAACCGCACCGATGACCGTGCTCATGCAGTTATTCCTGCAAAATTCACCCCACTGGCTTATCTTTCTGGATTGCCAATCAATCACTGGGTTATGTTTAGCCAACCAAGGAAGTCCCAACACAATAGGAGTAGGTAGACCCTCCAACACATAACAAGACAATTGCTCTTTATGTATTGCCCCTACTCGAAGATCTATGTTATGAACAGCTTGTACCAAGCTACCTTGACCGAGAGGTCTAGAATCAATAGAGACTATAGGGACCGGTTTGGCCAATACACTCAGTTGCATACCATGCACCTGGGCAAACCGAGCGTCCACCAGATTAGCCCCGGACCCACTATCAAGAAAAACAGAAATCCTCTCAGTTCTAGTACCAATCACCAACTCCGCAGGCACGAGAAACTGAGAGGGATTTGGGGACGAAATACACACTCCCAGGTTAACTCCTTTGCTCAAAGAGGCCCAGGATGGACACCCCCCAACAAAATGTCCCTCTCTCCCGCAAAAGAAACACCTTCTAGTCTTGCGGCGCACCGCCAATTCCCTCCTACAAAATGATGTCCCTCCCAACTGCATGGGTTCCTCAGAACAGACCAGGGAACCTCAGTATAAGGGACTTTAGTAGTAGGTGGAGTCATCACGGGAGGCGGAGTTACCTCGCGTCTTCCCCGAAGTCGTCTATCAATGCGAATAGCGAGGGCCATAGCAGCCTCCAGTGATGGAGGAGAATCATACTGAGCCAACACATCTTTTAATTTGTCAGACAACCCTTGACAAAACTGGCTCCTAAGAGCTGGGTCATTCCACTGAGTATCTGTTGCCCATCTACGAACTCAGAAGAATATTCCTCCGCTGGACGATTTCCTTGCCGTATTTTACGTAACTTTGTTTCAGCAAGGGAGACTCGATCCGGATCATCATATACCAGACCCAGGCAGTAAAAAATCGATCTACTGACTGGAGATCTGGGGAGCCTGGAGGAATAGAGAACGCCCAAGATTGAGGGTCCCCTTGTAAGAGCGAGATAACAATTCCCACCCTCTGCTCTTCACTCCCAGATGACCGAGGCCGCAGCCGAAAGTACAATTTACATGCCTCCCGGAAGGTAAAAAATTTGTCCCGCCCACCAGTGAACCTGTCCGGGAGAGCAACCTTAGGTTCAGATCTGGTTTGCTCCGGGGGGGGACAAAACCTTGGACTTAATGTCTGCAAACTCCATGGACAACCCCTGCAACTGCCGGGCCAGCTGGGCTACTGGATCCATGACAGCTGGGGAGAATCTTTAGTATGGGCCGGTGAAAATGTCACGCTGTATAGCAGATATATATATGTGATGTCAGAAATCTATATCAAAAGGGCAACATACTATATAACATGCGCATAGATATATGATAACATAGAATTACCTGACAGAATGTCCAGTGGGTCAATACGGAATCCGTTATACGCTGTCTCCGGCTATAGGGTGACCGGGGTCTATGCTGACCCTAAACTGGGGTCCTAACTAATCCCTCTACCTGGAGGTACTGTTAAAGGTACAGAGGTCCAGGCCACAAGCGTAAACCCTGTCTCCTATCAATCCCTGCCAACTGTAATCTAGTCCTAAGAAGGACCCTGATTACCACCAAAGGGAATGAACAGGTAACGGTTAATGAACAGAAAGACATACAAGAAAGACAAGAAATAAAGTAAATAAAGTCTTACATACAACACTCACACAGTAGGAACACCTAAGGTCTCAGAGATAAACTATAAGCTATAAGAGTAAAAACAACTAAGGAGCTCTTAGCTTAAGTATTCTCAGAACCGATCCAGTCTGCTAGACTACATGAATGCTTTCACCGGCGTCTAACACCCAGACTGGCAGGGATATAAAGGAAACTAATTAGAACATAATCAAAAGCAGCCGGGCGAGGCTGGACCTAGTCTTAGCAAAGAGCTAGGTAAAATTAACTCTCTCATTACCAAACACAAAGAAACAACAACTCAGCTGTGAGAAGTCAGAATGTGCAATCGCGACGATCTTCGTGGCGATGCACCCATGACATGGATGCCATGTTGCATTTGGAGAGCCCCTGATGTGCCTAAACAGTGGAAACCCCCCACAAATGACCCCATTTTGGAAACTAGACCCCCTAAGGAACTTTTCTAGATCTTTGGTGAGCAATTTGAACCCCCAAGTGCTTCACACAAGTTTATAACGTAGAGCCGTAAAATTTAAAAATCATATTTTTTCCACAAAAATGATCTTTCACCCCAATTTTTATTTTTCCAAGGGTAACAAGACTCCAAAAGTTATTGTGCAATTTGTCCTGAGTGCGCTGATACCCCATATGTGGGGGTAAACCACTGTTTGGGTGCATGGCAGAGTTTGGAAGGGAAGGAGCGCCGTCTGACTTTTTCAACGCAGAATTGGCTGGACGCCATGTCGTGTTTGGAGAGCTCCTGATCTGCCTAAACAGTGGAAACCCCCATAAATGACACCATTTTGGAAACTAGACCCCTCAAGGAACTTATCTAGATGTGTGGTGAGAACTTTTAACCCCCAGGTGTTTCACTAAAGTTTATAACGTACAGCCGTAAAATAAAAAATCCTTTTTTTTTTTACAAAAATGATTTTTTCGCCCCCAATATTTTATTTTCACAAGGGTAACAGAAGAAATTGGAACCCAAAAGTTGTTGTCCAATTTGTCCTGAGTACGCTGATACCCAATATGTGGAGAAAACTACTGTATGGGCGCACGTCAGGGCTCGGAAGGGAAGTAGTGACGTTTTGGATTGCAGACTTTGATGGAATGGTCTGGGGGCGTCATGTCACATTTGGAGAGCCCCTGATGCACCTATACAGTGGAAACCCCCCACAAGTGACCCCATTTTGGCAAATAGACCCACAAGGAACTTATCTAGATGTGTGGTGAGCACTTTGAACCCCGAAGTGCTTCACAGAAGTTTATAACGTACAGCCGTAAAAATAAAAAATCTTTTTTTTTTTTACAAAAATGATTTTTTCGCCCCCAATATTTTATTTTCACAAGGGTAACAGGAGAAATTGGACCCCAAAAGTTGTTGTCCAATTTGTCCTGAGTACGCTGATACCCAATATGTGGGAGAAAACTACTGTATGGGCGCACGTCAGGGCTCGGAAGGGAAGTAGTGACGTTTTGGATTGCAGACTTTGATGGAATGGTCTGGGGGCGTCATGTCACATTTGGAGAGCCCCTGATGCACCTATACAGTGGAAACCCCCCACAAGTGACCCCATTTTGGCAAATAGACCCCACAAGGAACTTATCTAGATGTGTGGTGAGCACTTTGAACCCCGAAGTGCTTCACAGAAGTTTATAACGTACAGCCGTAAAAATAAAAAATCTTTTTTTTTTTTACAAAAATGATTTTTTTCGCCCCCAATATTTTATTTTCACAAGGGTAACAGGAGAAATTGGACCCAAAAGTTGTTGTCCAATTTGTCCTGAGTACGCTGATACCCAATATGTGGGAGAAAACTACTGTATGGGCGCACGTCAGGGCTCGGAAGGGAAGTAGTGACGTTTTGGATTGCAGACTTTGATGGAATGGTCTGGGGGCGTCATGTCGCATTTGGAGAGCCCCTGATGCGCCTAAACAGTGGAAACCCCCCACAAGTGACCCCATTTTGGAAAATAGACCCCACAAGGAACTTGTCTAGATGTGTGGTGAGCACTTTGAACCCCGAAGTGCTTCACAGAAGTTTATAACGCACAGCCGTAAAAATAAAAAAATCTTTTTTTTTTTTTGCAAAAATGATTTTTTTGCCCCAATATTTTATTTTTACAAGGGTAACAGGAGAAATTGGACCCCAAAAGTTGTTGTCCAATTTGTCCTGAGTACGCTGATATCCAATATGTGGGAGAAAACTACTGTATGGGTACACGTTGGGGCTCGGAAGGGAAGTAGTGACGTTTTGGATTGCAGACTTTGATGGAATGGTCTGGGGCGTCATGTCACATTTGGAGAGCCCCTGATGCACCTATACAGTGGAAACCCCCCACAAGTGACCCCATTTTGGCAAATAGACCCACAAGGAACTTGTCTAGATGTGTGGTGAGCACCTTGAACCCCGAAGTGCTTCACAGAAGTTTATAACGCACAGCCGTAAAAATAAAAAAATCTTTTTTTTTTTTGCAAAAATGATTTTTTTGCCCAATATTTTATTTTACAAGGGTAACAGGAGAAAATTGGACCCCAAAAGTTGTTGTCCAATTTGTCCTGAGTACGCTGATATCCAATATGTGGGAGAAAACTACTGTATGGGTACACGTTGGGCTCGGAAGGGAAGTAGTGACGTTTTGGATTGCAGACTTTGATGGAATGGTCTGGGGGCGTCATGTCGCATTGGAGAGCCCCTGATGCGCCTAAATAGTGGAAATCCCCAACAAGTGACCCCATTTTGGAAAATAGACCCCACAAGGAACTTATCTAGATGTGTGGTGAGCGCTATGAAGCCCCAAGTGCTTCACAGAAGTTTATAATGTACATCCGTAAAAACAAAAAAATAATTTTTTTTGTACAAAAATGATATTTTCGCCCCCAGTTTTTTATTTTCCCAAGGGTAACAGAAGAAATAGGACAAATTGCACAATAACTCTTGGGGTCCAGAGTACGCTGATACCCCATATGTGGGGATAAACTACTGTTTGGACGCATGGCAGAGCTGAGAAGTGAAGGAGCACCGTTTGACTTTTTCAACGCAGAATTGGCTGGAATTGAGATCAGACGCCATGTCACATTTGGAGAGCCCCTGATGTGCCTAAACAGCGGAAACCCCCCAATTCTAACTCCAACCCTAACCCCAACACACCCCTAACCCTAGTCCCAACCCTAACCACAAACCTAACCCTAACACACCCCTAATCCCAACCCTAACCCTAATCCTAACTTTAGCCGCAACCCTAACCCTAACCCTAATGGGAAAATGAAAATAAATACTTTTTTTTTAATTTTATTATTTTTCCCTTACTAAGGGGGTAATAAAGGGGGGTTTGATTTACTATTTATAGCGGGTTTTTATGATTGGCAGCTGTCACGCTAAAAGACGCTTTTTATTGCAAAAATAGTTTTTGCATCATCACATTTTGAGAGCTATAATTTTTGCATATTTTGGCCCACAGAGTCATGTCAGGTCTTATTTTTTGCGGGACGAGTTGACGTTTTTATTGGTACCATTTTTGAGCACGTGACGTTTTTTGATCACTTTTTATTTCGATTTTTGGGAGGTTAGAATGAACAAAAATCATCAATTCATGAATTTCTTTTGGGGGAGGCGTTTATACCGTTCCGCGTGTGGTAAAATTGATAAAGCAGTTTTACTCTTCGGGTCAGTATGATTATGGCGATACCTCATTTATATCATTTTTTCATGTTTTGGCGCTTTTATAGAATAAAAACAATTTTATATAAAAAATAATTATTTTTGCATCGCTTTATTCTGCGAGCTATAACTTTTTTATTTTTTCGCTGATGATGCTGTATGGCAGCTCGTTTTTTGCGGGACAAGATGACATTTTCAGCAGTGCCATGTTTTTTTATATCGGTCTTTTTGATCGCGTGTTATTCCACTTTTTGTTCGGCGGTATGATGATAAAGCATTGATTTTTTGCTTCGTTTTTTTTTTTTTTTTTAAGGGGTTCACTAAAGGGGTTAACTAGTGGGACAATTTTATAGGGGGGGTCGTTACGGACGCGGCTATACCAAATATGTGTACTTTTATTGCTTTGTTTTTTTTATTTACAGGAAGAAGTGAATTTATTGGGGAATATATATATTTTTTTTTTATTTATTTTGGATTTTTTTTTAAAACACGTTTATTTTTATTTTTTTAACTTTTTTACTTTGTCCCAGGGTGGGACATCACTGTATTTTATCAGATCGCTGGTGTGACAGTGTGCACAGCACTCTGTCACACCAGCGATCGCTCAGGCAGTGCAGCAGGCTTCTTAGTGCCTGCTCTCGGCATGCACTGAGGTAGCCGCCTCCCTCCAGGACCCCGGCGCCATCTTGGATCCGGGTCCTGGGAGGGAGGAAGCCCTCAGAACAGCGCGATCACATCGCGCTGCTCTGAGGGTCTCAGGGGGGCGCGCAGGGAGCCCCCACCCTGCGCGATCCTCCCCTGTGCCCCCAGTACACCGCGATCATGTTTGATCGCGGTGTGCAAGGGGTTAATGTGCCGGGAGCGGTCTGTGACCGCTCCTGACACACAGTCATGGGTGT
Organism: Oophaga sylvatica; assembly: GCA_033576555.1. Classification (NCBI taxonomy): domain Eukaryota; kingdom Metazoa; phylum Chordata; class Amphibia; order Anura; family Dendrobatidae; genus Oophaga; species Oophaga sylvatica. The sequence continues at coordinate 578,751,633 of JARQOD010000003.1, read as the reverse complement.
CAGCTGTGATAATCAGCTGACACCCGGGCGCGATCGGCTGCGCTCCCCCGGGAGCGCGTCCGATCGCACGAGACGTACTATCCCGTCCATGGTCATACGGGCCCAGGTACCATGGACGGGATAGTACGTCCGATGGCAGTAAGGGGTTAAAGCCACTAAACATAACAGCAGACATAAAAAAATATTGAAGTGGCATTGATTGTATGTGATTATTTCAAAAGGTGATGGGCTGCGTTACTTAAGGTACTGCCACACTAAACAATCCCGCTAGCGATCACGATAACGACGCATACTAATGCGATCGCTAGCGGGATTGTTTCTATATCGCTAAGTGCGGCCACATTTAGCGATATAGTTAACGGCGCTATCGCCGTTAGCGATCTTCTTAACGACTTTAGCGGTACAAAAGTACCGCTAAATCTCTAAGAAAAGGTGCCACACTAGCGATATATACTTACCCAGCGGGAGCGCCGACGAGAAAATAGGGTCCGGAACGATTCCAGCGACGAGCGAGATCACAGCAGGAAGCTCGTCGCTGGCAGCTGCCGCACTGAACAACATCGCTAACGGATCGCTAAATAGTGACGTTTTTTAGCGATCCCGTTAGCGATGTTGTTTAGTGTGGCAGTACCTTTACACACAACATGACAAGAAAAACATCACAACATATACAATAAAGTGAGAAGAAATATCTTTATGACTGAGTAACATAGCCACACTACATGTCTAATAATGCCTCCTCTTGCCAGGCAGTAGCACCCTCAGGGGACACAAAATATTGAGTGAAGACATCACGTACTTTTATGCCTGAAGGTGGACGACGGGGATGGATGGGTGGTGACATAGGCAAAGACACATTCACAGAGGTTAATTCACCCACATGTTGAGAGGAGCATTCATGGATTCTACAAAAATTATGTAGGACCACACATGCTTTAAGGACCACATTAACATTATCTTCACTCAGTTGAATTGCAGATTGAAGTACCCGCCATTTAGCACAAAGAATTCCAAATGTGCACTCCACCAGACGCCGAGCACGTGACAGCCGACAATTAAATATTCTACGGCGATGGGTGAGATAGCGACGGGGATATGGCCTCATTACATTACGGCTTAATTGAAAGGCCTCATCCGCTACTATAACATAAGGCACACGTTCTGGAATAGAGTCTGTAAGTTGACTTGCTGGAGGTAGGTCCAGTTGGTTATTGCGTATCCGCCTACCCATTATGGAAGTATTGAAGACTCTTGAGTCTCCAGTCCTTCCATAGGCCCCAATGTCTACAATTATAAACATGTAGTTTGTGTCAACCAAGGCCAACAAAACAACAGAAAAATATTGTTTGTAATTGAAGAATTGGGAGCCTGCGTTATGAGGTTTACGAACACGTATGTGCTTGCCGTCCAGGGCTCCTATACAGTGTGGAAACTGGCAATTTTGTGCAAAACCCTGTGCTATCCTCAACCAGTCACTCATTTTGGGTTCAGGCATGACTTCTTCATGTAGTCTGTTCCAAATTTCCACACAAGTTGACCGCACAATGCCAGAAATTGTTGATCTGCCTATTAGGAACTCTAGGTGCAGAGCAGCGTAGGACATGCCAGTAGAAAGGAACCTGTAACACACATAGAACATGGACAAATCAGTTTTAAAAAAATAACAGCATTCACAACACTTACAATGCTTGAGTTAGTTAGAGCACACATGCTGGAAATTAGATTACAAGCCATGGCTTCTGTAGAATAGACCATAGTCAATAATTGAGATAGCTAAGGTTGAAAATACATTACACACATTATAAGTTTACAAGAAGTGTGCTCCAACACTTGCTAAGTGAGTATGTGGAGGAAAACATCATCAACATATCGTTGACACACATACCTTATTGTTAGGAGAAGGCGTTCCTCTGCAGAAATTGCTTTTCTCATCCTGGTGTCCTGAAATGTGATCCCAGGCCGCACAATTTCAAGCAGCGTATCAAAGGTAGCTATGTCATTCGACAATATAGGAAAAACTTGTCTCCATGGCTACGCAGTGACAAATATAGCGGTGAAAATGCCTTTAGTTATCCTTCTTGTCAAAAGTGGATGTACCCACATTCTTCTGCGTCTTCTGGGATCTGCTATTACAGGATATGGCTCCCCAAAACATCTGGATATAACCCAATGGAACAGCACACACTCAGTGGGAGTAAATCTGAGTGTGTCGCTCATGTTTGTCTAAAGCAGCTAGCAAGCACTAAGCACAAGGAACAAAATGACACCAGTGCAAAGCTGGGAGGGTCACAGCTGTAGCAGATCACTTAAATAGAGCTCTGCCTGATGATTTAAATTAGTATCAGGCCTCAAAACCGTTATTGGTCCTTTTTGGTAAGCTGCGACAAAAAAACGCTGGTCGGATGAAAATCGGATGTTACAAGGTACACACACATGCGACTAAATCGCATCTTTGAAGGAAAATCGGATGCCAGAAGGATGTGTGATGTTTGTATTTTGATCCGACAATCGACCGACTAAAACGGACCGATTTTTTGTAGTTGTGTGTGACTCCGGCCTAACCCACAATTTATGTGTAGTGAGGAAATAGTCCAGCACTTTTTTAAAAGCTTTCATAGTGTCGGCCATTACTACCTCGTGTGGTCGGCAGTCCACAGTCTGACTGCTCTAACTGTAAAGAACCCTTTCCTATTTAGTACCAGAATCGCCTTTCTTCCACCTGTAATGACTGCCCCATGGTCCTTAGATGGAAAAAGTAATGTACTAGTCCTTTGTATTGACCAGACAAGTGTTTATACATATAAAACTGCTCTAAAAGTAAAGAACCCTTTCCTATTTATCTGCCAGAATCGCCTTTCTTCCACAAGTAATGAGTGTCCCATGGTCCTTAGAATGGTCCTTGGATGGAATAAGTAATGTACTAGTCCTTTGAATTGACCAGACAAGTATTTATACATATAAATTAAATCTCCTCTAAGTTGTCTTTATTTCTACGCTAAATAAGCCCAACTTTTCCAACCTGTCATCATATGAGAGGCTTCCATCCCTTGTAATAATCTGATTGCCCGCTCTTGAAGAGACTATAACATCTGAATATTCAAAACTGAATCCCATATACTAGATGTGGCCTCACCAGTGATTTATAAAGGAGTAACAAAACTTTGGGATCGCGGGATTTTATCTCTCTTTTTATACATCCTAAAATCTTGTTTGCTTTTGCAGCTGCAGCCTGACATTGAGGACTGCTGCTCAGCTTACTTGTAACCAGAATACCCAAGTCCTGCTTCTGTTCTGTAGTCCCGAGTATACTCCCATTTACTGTATATGCAGCAATAGGATAACTCCGTCCTAGGTGCAATACTCCTTGATAATCACATCCCGTTGGATAAAAACATTAGCTTTACAAAGAGGGAAGAGAGGGCCATACGTCTGGAATATTCAGGAGAAAAGTGGCATTTATAAGAAAAAAAATCCATATATATGGCAGATGACAGGTCTTCTGTAAAGCAATGCTTCTATGTCTGGTATATGGCATCTAAAGAAGAATGACAATTTTTTTGTTGTTGACCTCCAACCACAGACAGACAAGGAATAGGTATTTGCAGGGCTGCCACCAGGAATTTCAGGCCCCATACTGGCAAAACTTTTAGGCCTCCTTGAGATTCCACCCAGGCTCCACCCCAGGACAAATACCACCATACCATGACCAGACCACATATTACTACCACATAGTGACTGAATAATACCACATACAAGGCTTAAACACCACCACACCATGAACGGGCCACATATTCCCACCACATAGTGACCGAATAACACCCATCCAAAGAACAGTTACTGCCACATCATGGCCAGAACACATATTATCGCCACATAGTGACCGAATACCATATACAAGGAACAAATACTGTCACAGAATGACCAGAACACATATTAGGTGATGTCACAGCTCACCTCCTCCTCCTCTACAATGACTGATAACACCTCTATATACAATAGATAACACTGAATTCACATTCAAATAAGTGATGTCACAGCTCACCTCCTCCTCCTGTACAATGTCTGATAAATCTCTATATACAGTAGATAACACAGGATCCACCATTCACAATATGATTCATCTCTCCCTCTCCTGTACAATGACTGATAACTACCTCTATATAAACTAGCTAACACAGGATCCACCATTCACAATAGCTCATCTCTCCCTCCTGTACAATGATTTATATCACCTCTATATACGAGGATAACACAGGATCCACCATTCACAATAGATGATGTCACAGCTCATCTCCTCCTCCTGTACAATGACTGATAACACCTCTATATACAGTAGATATCACAGTATCCACCATTCACAATAGGTGATGTCACAGCTCACCTCCTCCTCCTGTACAATGACTGATAACACCTTTATATATAGGAGATAACCCAGGATCAGCTAGTCATAATAGGCGATGTCACAGCTCACCTCCTCCTGTACAATGACTGATAACACCTTTATATATAGGAGATAACCCAGGATCAGCTAGTCATAATAGGTGATGTCACAGCTCACCTCCTCCTGTACAATGACTGATAACAGCTCTATATACAGTAGATAACACAGGATCCACCATTCACAATAGGTGATGTCACAGCTCACCTCCTCCTCTTGTACAATGACTGATAACACCTTTATATATAGGAGATAACCCAGGATCAGCTAGTCATAATAGGCGATGTCACAGCTCGCCTCCTCCTGTACAATGACTGATAACACCTCTATATACAGTAGATAACACAAGATCCACCATTCACAATAGGCGATGTCACAGCTCACCTCCTCCTCCTGTACAATGGCTGATAACACCTCTATATACAGTAGATAACACAGGATCCACCATTCACAATAGGTGATATCACAGCTCACCTCCTCCTGTACAATGACTGATAACACCTCTATATACAGTAGATAACACAAGATCCACCATTCACAATAGGCGATGTCACAGCTCGCCTCCTCCTGTACAATGACTGATAACACCTCTATATACAGTAGATAACACAAGATCCACCATTCACAATAGGCGATGTCACAGCTCACCTCCTCCTCCTGTACAATGGCTGATAACACCTCTATATACAGTAGATAACACAGGATCCACCATTCACAATAGGTGATATCACAGCTCACCTCCTCCTGTACAATGACTGATAACACCTCTATATACAGTAGATAACACAGGATCCACCATTCACAATAGGTGATGTCACAGCTCACCTCCTCCTGTACAATGACTGATAACACCTCTATATACAGTAGATAACACAAGATCCACCATTCACAATAGGCGATGTCACAGCTCGCCTCCTCCTGTACAATGACTGATAACTCCTCTATATACAGTAGATAACACAGGATCCACCATTCACAATAGGTGATGTCACAGCTCACCTACTCCTCCTGTACAATGACTGATAACACCTCTATATACAGTAGATAACACAAGATCCAACATTCACAATAGGTGACGTCACAGCTCACCTCCTCCTCCTCCTGTACAATGACATTTAGTAGATAACACAGGATCCACCATTCACAATAAGTGATGTCACAGCTCACTTTCTTTCCCTTCTCCAGATCAGAGCATGTTCAGAGAATACTTCTACACAATTCAGTAGGGTTAGGGTTTAGTAAGGTCAGAATCAGTCTATTCCTGTTCATGTCCCTATCTTTCTTTCTACTGAAAAAGAAAAAAACAGGAACATGAGACTAATATTAGGCCTAGGGGCCAGTGTGAAAATGGCAAGATTTCGGGTTTTCAAAGTGATATGGAAAATTTCAAATAATAATAACAATAATACCGATAACAATAAAGCTAATAATAATAGTAAACAAAAAAACAACATAAAAATGTGGTCATTTTTTGATACACATACCCTTTAATCTTTGGTCATTAATGTTATTATTATTATTATTATTTCTATACTTCTTATTCTCATTATTATTATTATGATTGTTATTATTACTATTATTATTATTATGATTGTTGTTATTACTATTATTACTATTATGATTGTTGTTATTATTATTGTTATTTTGCCTCTCATTGTTTGTTTTGTCTATTATGTCATTTCTTCACAGACGATGCAGTTGACAATATTCGTGTACATAGATTTTCTTCAGGAAAACATACCTTCTTCACATGAACGCCTGTGACAACTCTGCCAGGGAATGATCTGCTTTCCTGTTACTACACTTGGCTTGTTTTTCTAGTCAAAATAAAAGAAAATCACAGGATTCTTAAAATAATAGCTGACAGCAGGTAGTTACTGAGAAATGTATGTCCCCGGCTCTTAACTTTGTAGCATCCATCCAGATGGCAGATTATAGTCTGAGATCTGCCGAATGGTGACAAATACATTGGTAATAGCGCTCAGCTTGCCTAACTGTAAATGTGAATTCACTGTTTCTCTTCTGTGTGATTGCAGAGCTGACATGTCAGATGAGAGGGGGCTCGGGAAGAGCCTGACAACGCAACCGCACAAATAAATGCCAGACACCAGGGTTGCTTGATCTGGAATTACTAACATTGTTTCTATCATCAATTCAAATTTAGCCACGATGTAGAGTCAATCTCGTTTCTCAGTCACACAAATAGAATTCCGGGGAATGAGGGCGACACCGGTTAACTGGCGGCAGTCTATATACCAATCACTGAATGATAAGAGGCTCTCCATGAAGCTCTTTTAAAGAAAAATCACATCTACTTTAATACTGACAAGTAATGTAATCTGTAAATAAATTCATTTTCATTTGCAAGATCAAATGCAAAATTCAACCTTCGGGTGGCGCTGATGGGTGAAGGGATAAATACCATTTTCCCAAATAATTGTTAGGTTCCCATATTTCCCAAATATTTGGAAACACTGCACTTTTCCTCTTGCCCCAATTCTTTAAAGGAGGGTATGTCCACTTGGGCAACCACATTTTTTTTTTGTGTTTCTTAAAATGAAAAATAATCAACTACGGAAATAACATTGATAAAAAATGTATTATTTATTAGTCTCTTTTATGTTAGCAATGGCAAAAATGAGAAGAAGAGATGGAATAAAAGTATCGCTGCAGTATCAGACTACACAGAATTGTTTTGTAGTCTGTTACCATGGAGATGCATAGGTGTGCGTAAGAGCTGCTGGCGAAACGGATAAGATCTCTTAATCAGGACTTATTGCAAAGTTGATTAAAATAGGTATCTCATATTTGGGGGATGCGTTCATTTGCTCTGCACAATGTTGAGGTTTTTTTGTTGTGATCTTAGTAAAATTGCAGCAAAAATGCAGAAGGTTTACTACAATTAATGCGGAAAAAAGGAGACTCGAACATATTATTCGTGTACGCCGAAGACACTCGGTAAGCACACGAGCAAGCCGGATAACACCTTATCCCAGCACGCTCTCTCATCAATATTCACTATCAAAATATCAGTAGGGGGCGCTATAACGTGTGTATCTAGACAAAGGAACATTTCACAAATGTCACACTTTAAAAATATTACATTTAAAGTGATCTGTTATTTAAAGGGGGTGTCCGGGATGTATCAATACAATAAATCATCAATATCAGATTGTTTGGAGTCTATCACATAACGCCCCCAGCAGTCAGTCTTTATCACTGGCAGTGGTTGAATACAAACAGTTAATGGAGTGGAACAGCACAGCGCCGTTCAGTAACTAGTGGCCTTTACAGAAGACGGCAATCCAGCTTCTATTCAGTCGCAGTACCCTAGAACAACCACTAGGCAGTGAACAGAGCCGTGCTGTTATTTACTTTGTACACCTGGCCACAGTGTTAGACCACATTCACACGTTCAGTATTTGGTCAGTATTTTACATCAGTATTTATAAGGCAAAACCAGGAGTGGAACAAGCAGAGGAAAAGTATAATAGAAACGTCACCACTTCTGTATTTATCCCCCACTCCTTGTTTTGGCTTACACATACTGATGTAAAATACTGACCAAATACTGAACGTGTGAACGTGGTGTTAAAGGGAACCTGTCAGCAGGATTATGCACAGTAACCTACACACAGTGTCAGGTCGGCGCCGTTATGCTGATTAAAATGATGCCTTGGTTGATGAAATCTGTCTTGTGGTTGTTGTTTAATCTTTATTTTCAGTTTTGAGTTAAAGATATGCTCGTGCTCCGGGGCGGCGTTTGGGGGGCCTTCATATGGTGCTCTGCTTAGGTATTCATCTGTATGGCTTCTGACAGGTCACTGAGCCCCTGAGAGAGATTTTTTTCTGAAAAAATGTATATTAGCAAATAAAATAATTCAATGGATATTACAGATGCGATCATGCTGCAGCGCAGGCGCCGCCGCTACCGCCTGCTTACTGAATGTGATTTTTTTTTTATAATACATATTAGAGTCAGTATGTAAAATAGGGGGCAGGTCACTGAGGGATCAGTGACCTGTCAGAAGCCAAACTGATGAATAGAGCACTACATAAAGCCTCACCCACAGCCCTGCCTACAGCCCCACCTACAGGCCGCCCCGGAGCACGAGCATATCATTAACTGAAAACTGAAATTAAGATTAAACAACAGCAAAACGGATTTCATCAATCAAGGTTTCATTTTAATCAGTATAACTGTGCCGACTTGACAGTGTCTGTAGGTTACTATGCACAATCCTGCTGACAGGTTCCCTTTAAGTATATTGTGAATGTGACGGCTGTAGGACTCCTACCAATTTGAATTGTGACATGTACTAAAGATATATCATCAATATCATAAGCCCTGACAATTCCTTTAATTGTGGGACTTAAAAGAAATACAGCAAAAAAAATTGCATAGTTTGATATATAATTAAATTGCTATGTTTGCTGAGAAGGAGTCCTGTTTCTTACCTATGTTTTAGTTGTTTTTTTCTCAGTTATAAGTTCTGCTGGTTTCTGCAGGCATTGTGGTGGGAAAAATCGAGTTACAGCCCTGCTAGGACCTTTCTTCACAATGACATCACCATATAAGTATATTCTCCTGCATTCCTTACATGTACTACTTCCAGGACAGACCTCGGACACACAGCAGCTGACCCCCGAGGGACAAGTAGCAGGAGCATCCCAGTAGGGCAGGAAAACAGGAACCATAGATGCTGGTAGGTATGGCTGGTATACAGATAAGCACTGGCAGGTTAGGCCTGGTTTGGTTGGTATACATATAAGCACTGGCAGGTGCAGGATGGTTATGCTGTAATACAAGAAGACAAGGCTGGGGACTACAGTAGACATTGCTCAGGCACCTCCATTCAGGTGGAGGTGCCTTAAATTCTAAGTGTTTCCAAGCCATTGGCTGGGGACACTTTAGGACCGTGCACGCAGCCCCTTTATGAAGGAGGGAGTGCACACACTTGCATCCTAAGGACAGTGCCCGGGGATCTGCGTGTCATGCGCAGACCCTGGGCAGCAGCCAGAGAAAGAAGAAGGAGGAAGTGCGGAACGGGGGAGGTGATGGTGAGTAAGCAGGCGTCCCTGACGGTGGAGGAGAGAAGCATGATGGGATGCTGGTGCTACACCCTGTAAGTCCTGTAAGGATGAAACAGAGGAATACCTTGAAGCTTTTTAGCCAAATGCAAAATATAAAGGGTAATCCACCTACCATCTACTATTAGCTTTATGTTTTTTTGTGTAGCAAATGGACAAATTGGTTCCATATGTCTCCAGCAAAATACTGTGGACTATACTTCCTGGTTTTGCAATTAGTCAAATCTAATGTCAACCACATTCAGGCTCCAATTCATTAAGGTATTTACTCCAGAATTCTAAAAGACTTTAAAAAGTTGCTAAATTTGGGCTCCATAATGAGTTGCACCAAAATTTGGTAACTTTTGTTTTGGCCAACTCTGACCAAAGTGGGCTGAGTTGGCATGGGGTGGGGATGTAGCAGTGCCCGCTGTTGTGAATGGGTTTGAGAAGAGTTCTGAGCAGAGGCTCCCTCTGGTGGTTACAAGCGGTACTAGTGAGGATTGTGAGGACTGGGAATCAGGTGTTACTGATTGGTCTTATATAAGGGAGTCATTTTCCCATCAGGGTTGCCGGTGATCAATTGTTCTGGTCTGAATCCTTCTTTCCAGTTTCCCTTGTAGCCTGCTGTGTCGTGTCTGCATCTCCTGCTATCAGATAAGACAATTTCTTTTTTTGTGTTTTTGCTATATTTTTGCATTTTGTCCTGCATTTCTGTGGGGGCCTTCAGGGTCCCCTCCGGGGGCTTTTGCCCTCTCAGTTTAGTCCAGCCACTGTGTTTTGTACTTTTGTTTTTTCCAGTTTTTTTTTCAGTGGCTGCTGTTTTGTTTTTGTTACACCAGAGAACTAATTTAGGTGGTAGAGGTCGTTGTGATCTCAGGTGATTTTGAAATTAGTAGAGTTGGTGTTTTTTCAGGGTTTTCTGAGATTGCAGTAAGTACCCTTCCTATCCTTTTCTATTTAGATAGTTTGGGCCCCAGCGTTTGCTCATACTATTTTCTTTCTGTGTCAGTATTTCCTCTTGTCTAACCGCCATTACATGTTTGGGGGCTTTCTATTATCTTTGGGGTTCTGCTCCGGGGCAGATAGCTTTCCTATTTCTATCTTTAGGTGTAGTTAGTTTCTCAGGCTGTGACGAGGCGTCTAGGACCAACGTAGGAACGCTCCACGGCTGCCTCTAGTTGCGGTGGTTAGTCAGGGTACTGCAATCTCATAGATTCCAACTGCTCTGGTGTATTTCCTTTTTTACCTGCACTCCTCAGCTACCGTAACATAACAGTATCACCGGCCATACAAATTGTATGGTACTCACAGAAGGGAAAAAATATTTTGAAGGAAGAAAAGTTGTCAGAGATATTTTTCTGTTTGTTGCATTTTTTTTTTTTTTCCCTCTGTATCTCTGGGTGCTGGGGAGGATCTTTTCTCCCAATGGAGTTTGCACAGTTGTCTGGCCGTGTGGATCAGCTTGCCACTGAGGTTCAGAGTATTGCTGCATATCTTGCTAGGTTGCCTGTTGTGGAACCTAGGATTCCCATGCCAGATTTGTTTTTAGGGGATCGATCTAAGTTTCAGAATTTCAAAAATAATTGTAAATTGTTTCTTGCCTTAAAATCTAAGTCCTCAGGAAACGCAGCGCAGCAGGTTCAAATTATCATCTCTCTCCTGCGCGGCGATCCTCAGGATTGGGCTTTTTCCCTGATACCTGGGGATCCTGTTTTGAGTGATGTTGATGCATTTTTTCAGGCTTTGGGGTTATTGTACGATGAGCCTAATGTCACTGATCAAGCTGAAAAAGCCTTGTTGGCATTAAATCAGGGGCTTGATGACGCTGAGTTATACTGTCAGAGATTCCGTAGGTGGGCAGTCCTGACCAAATGGAATGACGACGCTTTGGCGGCCCTTTTCCGGAAGGGTCTGTCGGATAATGTAAAGGATGTTATGGTGGGATTCCCTGTCCCCTCTGGTCTCAATGATTCTATGTCATTAGCGATTCAAATTGACAGACGTTTGCGTGAGCGGAGAAGTATGCGTGGAGTGGTGTTGCCTTGTGAGCCAGCTGCTGAGCCCATGCAGTGTGATGGAGTGGTGTCTGGGGCACAGCGTCATGAGTTTCGAAAGCGCAATGGGTTATGTTTCTACTGTGGTGATGCCTCTCATGCTATTTCAGTCTGCCCTAAGCGGGGAAGACGTTTTGCACGCTCAGTTGTCTTGGGTAGTGTTCAGACTAAGTTTTTATTAACTGTCACTCTGATATGCTCTCTGTCCTCATTTTCTGCTCAGGCTTTCGTTGATTCTGGAGCAGCTATTAACCTGATGGATTATGATTTTGCTAAACGTTGTGGGTTTCCCTTGATACCCCTACAGAAGTCTATTCCTTTACTGGGGATCGATTCTACCCCTTTGGCTGAGAATAAACCCAGTTTTCTACTCAGGTGATAATGAGGGTTGAACCTGATCACCAGGAGTGCTGCAAATTTTTGGTTCTATATAATCTGCATGACATTATAGTGCTGGGTTTCCCTTGGTTACAGTCTCATAATCCTGTTTTGGATTGGAAATCTGTGTCTGTAACCAGTTGAGGGCAATCTGGAGTATGTGGTTGAGAAAATATTGGATTCTTGTTTTTCTAGACGAAGACTCCAGTATTTGGTTAAATGGAGAGGTTATGGTCAGGAAGACAATTCTTGGGTGTTTGCTTCGGACATCCATGCTAGGAGACTTATCCGTGCGTATCATAGAACTCATCCTGACCGACCTGGTTGCTCAAATGAGGGTTCGGTGACCCCTCCTCAAGGGGGGGGTACTGTTGTGAATGGGTTTGAGATGAGTTCTGAGCAGAGGCTCCCTCTGGTGGTTACAAGCGGTACTAGTGAGGATTGTGAGGACTGGGAATCAGGTGTTACTGATTGGTCTTATATAAGGGAGTCATTTTCCCATCAGGGTTGCCGGTGATCAATTGTTCTGGTCTGAATCCTTCTTTCCAGTTTCCCTTGTAGCCTGCTGTGTCGTGTCTGCATCTCCTGCTATCAGATAAGACAATTTCTTTTTTTGTGTTTTTGCTATATTTTTGCATTTTGTCCTGCACTTCTGTGGGGCCTTCAGGGTCCCCTCCGGGGGCTTTTGCCCTCTCAGTTTAGTCCAGCCACTGTGTTTTGTACTTTTGTTTTTTCCAGTTTTTTTTTCAGTGGCTGCTGTTTTGTTTTTGTTACACCAGAGAACTAATTTAGGTGGTAGAGGTCGTGTGATCTCAGGTGATTTTGAAATTAGTAGAGTTGGTGTTTTTTCAGGGTTTTCTGAGATTGCAGTAAGTACCCTTCCTATCCTTTTCTATTTAGATAGTTTGGGCCCCAGCGTTTGCTCATACTATTTTCTTTCTGTGTCAGTATTTCCTCTTGTCTAACCGCCATTACATGTTTGGGGGCTTTCTATTATCTTTGGGGTTCTGCTCCGGGGCAGATAGCTTTCCTATTTCTATCTTTAGGTGTAGTTAGTTTCTCAGGCTGTGACGAGGCGTCTAGGACCAACGTAGGAACGCTCCACGGCTGCCTCTAGTTGCGGTGGTTAGTCAGGGTACTGCAATCTCATAGATTCCAACTGCTCTGGTGTATTTCCTTTTTTACCTGCACTCCTCAGCTACCGTAACATAACAGCCCGCCTATCTAAGTCATAATAAACTGTGGTGTAACTTATGCCAGAAACGGGAAGTGGTGGCTCTCCTGACCACTGAGGCCACTGCCCGGCTGAAGGGTAAGTCACAGGAGCAGCAGGAGACTCGATTAGTAAGTAAAATCACTGGGGAGAAAGTAGCACAAATAGGGTTTTATCCTACAAATAATAATAACATTTATCAGATTGTGCTAACCTGATCCATAAATTAATGCGTTTTTGAAGCGTTATTCAGCTGCTGCGGATCCACGGGTTATCAAACCGATGAAATATAGATATGAAGAATTTGTGGATGCTTTCCATGCTGCCGATTGTTCAAGATGTCAGTTGTCTATTAAACATGCGGTTTTTATTCAACGCATTTCAAAGTGATATGCATTTTTTCCTCAGGTAACAATCACATCCGATTAATAAATTCCTGAGAATTATCGTCTTCAGTAATCATCAGCGCGGAAGGTATTCACAAATTCTCGATATCTTTGTTTCATCAATTAGTAAGTAACTTTTTTTTATATATATAATTAAGTCTTTCCCCACCTAAGGTCCCATTACTATAAGGAGGCCCTAAGACAGGTTCGCTTACAGGGGTTCTCCACTTCAAAATAAATACCTTTTAGTTTTGTTTAAAAGTTAGTAGTATACCCGTTTTAAGAAAGATGCCCCTATTGAAAAATGTATTTTGGGTCCTGGCAACTCCACTTTCAATTGTATAAAAGAAGAGATATCCAACCACGGCAAGAAAAAAATATCTACTATAAAAGCTTCTTTTATTGATATACTTTTAAAATATATAAGGAAATTAAAAAATTAGAAACTTTCCCACGCGTTTTGAGCAATAAAACCTCTTAATCGTTAATTCTTAATTATGATTAAGAGCTTGTAATGCTGAAAACGCGTAGGCAAGTGTTTCTAATTTTTCATTTTCCTCATATGTTTTTAAGAGTATATCAATAAAAGATGTTTTCATAATAGATATTTTTTTTCTTGGTGGGATTTACATCTCTTCTATACAAGTATTCCTGCCTGGGAACCAGCTCATGGTCTCTTCTGTGTACCAGTCCCTACAAGGATTATTCAATTACCTGAACTAGTAAGCTCATGTTTATACAAGTCCACTTTCAGACTGTGTTCTATGAAGGGGAGTAGTTCCGAGGCAATCTTAACTATTAAGATGAAACTAGCTAGCCACCTTTGCACTGGTCATGTGTCGACACAGGATGATCTTTCTCCCAGAAGTGGAGCTTCTCAACCGAAGTTGTAAAAAGTTGTAAATATTTATATTTGAAGGAGTTGTCCGCTTCTAGATCTAAATGTTTGGCCCCGATAAGATAACAAATTTCATACTCACCTTTCATGCCAGCGGTTTCGGCACTCGGATTCCCGGGGTTCTCGTGCAGTTGTTATGACACTTGAACCCAGTGCTCAATCAGCGCTCACATCACTGACCCCTCCTTCGGATAAATAAAGAGGAAGTGAAAGAGCAGCCGCAGCCCTGACTTCCTCTTGTTGTTCGATTTGTCTGAAGGCGGGGACAGTGACACCAGCACTGATTGAACGCCGGGCTTACGTGTCATAATAACCACACATGAGCCCCAGGAACGAGAGTGTCAACACCACTGGAACGGCGCCGGCAAAAGAGGTGAGAATAGGCTTTTTTTATTTTATCGGGGCCAAGCGTGGGGCATGAGAAGAGGTTGTCCTAGTAGTGGACAACTACTTTAAGGCAAACATAAAGGCATCTTTTTTTTAAATGGACAATCCTTTTAATATACAATATTCCTAACTTCAATGTCGTAATACTATAGGGTTCATCTATGGGACACAGAACACTAACATTAGTATTCGAGACTTGTGAATAAAAAAGACATATTCTACAAATGTGGAGTTCTGTTCCTTCCACGTTCCTTTGTTTATGATGGATTATCTTTCCCACTGAATAAACGGAACCAAACCCTGCACCACATTTACTGAAAGTTCCTGTTCTCAGCGACACACACGTTTTTTCCATTTAGGGCCGTCTGAATGAACAATTTCCTAGTCTTATTTATTCCTACTAGTTTATATGACTTTGCTCGAAACAATTAGCCTGAGCTATTAGAAATTATATGGACGGTAATATACGACAAATCCAAATAAACATATTAGGGCGACA
>JARQOD010000003.1:578693956-578736207 GCA_033576555.1 Oophaga sylvatica | reverse complement strand
TTAATAGAAGCCGGTCCAAGGGGACTACGAGAGCTTTGTGTAAGGAGCCATTTGTCTTCTGGCTCTACACTTTATAGCCAGAGACTGGCTGAATAAATATATGTATATCATTTGAATTAAGACAGAAGACTATAGACCCCTAGGAGACCATATGTAGATTGCAGCCATTATACTTTTTTAATGTGTGGCTGTCATGTCCACATAAAACAGCTCTGATCTATTTAACGCGTTTATATGAGCATGTACGAAATCTACTGAATAGTAAAATGATAATTACAGTAATGGCAGTGAAATAATATTCGGAGATCACATTTCCAGATCACTTTGTTTTATTGAGTCTCCTCATTGAAATAAATGAACAATACAGTCCAAAACATGGTGGTAACGATGCATGGGAAACCCATTATGGGTTTACATTCCCCTTAAAGGGCTGTCTTCTGGGTTGATCATAAAGTGTTCAATTGCTGGGATCCCCAAAATCAGATGTGATCTGTGGGGAAAACTTAGCAGTAATTGTTCAGTATCTCTACACTGCCACCACAGCAGCATGGTGTAGAGACAGAGACCCTGATTCCAGTGATGTATCACTGAGCTGTGTATAACCCCACCCACACCACTGATTGGCAGCTTTCTGTGTACACTTTGCTGGGGGCGGGGTTGGACCAGGAGGCATGAGACACTTTGTCCTGTAGCGATAATCTCCTGATGATAAAACACTGATTTTTATTGAAACATCAAAATACATCATAGCAAGTGACATATTGCTGGAATCAGGGTCTCTGCCTCTACATCATGCTGCTCTCAGATTACATAACAAAAACATGCTGACACATTCCTTTTAATGCAAGGCAAGGCTGGTCCTCCAATGTAAGAGCTGCTCTCTACTAAGGACAAGAAATGTTAATCCTGAACACAGGTTTGTCTTCTATTAAAGGGGCCTTCCTGTCAAAAAAATGTATCACCACTCTACTACATGGGCGAAACACCACCACCATTTGGCAGTATAAGAGACACTGCTTCCTGTTCTATCAAGCAGCCATAAGAATAAGTTTTGTGCTGTACTTGGCTGTTTCCATTAGTGCTGTAGATTGTGAATGGAACGACGATGCTCATTTCCAACCAGTGCGCCATTCTCATACTTGGTCGGGGTCCATTCACCCATTATCACCCGTCCAACAGATTGCTGATATAATTTGCTTTCTTTGTACGACCCCTTTAAAGGGAATGAAATTTGAATTAGTGTTAAATGTTAATACATGATTTCGTATCTTCTTATGGTAAAGCGACATCTGCCTTATGTTCCATTGAACTGTAGTCCCCCTTATTCTTTCCCAAGAAGCATTCTCGATCTCTAAAATAAGGCTGAAGTAGTATGTTAAAGTGAATCTGTCCCAGATTTCACAATACAAACTATATACATGTTAGACCTGATGAAACTGGTGTATTTACTTTGGACATCCACACAGATTTCCTGTACCATTTTGATATTAAAATGAGCATTTTATGAGCCCAGTTATGGACCGAAGTCGCTCATGTATAGAGATGAGCGAACCCGAAAATTAAAATTTCAGCATTCGTACTGGACAGTTACTGCCCGGTGCTAAATATCGAACACGGACTTTCGCCGGAAGTTCATCGCAATGTTCTAGAGCAGGGTTCCCCAACTCCAGTCCTCAAGGCCCACCAACAGGTCATGTTTTCAGGATTTCCTTTGTATTGCACAGGTGATGCCTGAGTTGGGGAACCCTGTTCTAGAGAAAGAATTTTCCAGATCAAAAGTCTGGGTTCCCATTGTTTTCAATGGGGTTTGGCTTCTGGTTGAAGTTCTGGTACCCGAACGGAACTTTGGAATAAAGTTCGGGTCAGGTATTGCAACCCAAACTTCCACGGGTCCGCTCATCCCTACTCTTGAGTTCAAGTCTATTCTAACTTCAAAGTCTGACAGCTGCAGATTGTATGGAGCAGTGAGAGATCATAACATCAGCAGTAGGGAGGAGGGACACTGAGGAGCTGTCAATCAGGGTGGTTGGGCAGAGATTTAGCAGCTGGGAGGAGGTACACTGAGGAGCTTTCAGTCTGGTTCAATAGACATTGTTTGAGGCAAGCGTTCATAAAGGACCATGCAGTCACTCTTATGTAGATTTTCAAAGTAAATACACCATGTTAATCAGGTCTGAGAGAGCTATAACAAATGTGTGCACTTTATGTTGTGAAATCTGGTGTTAGATTCTTATTAAAGGGGTTGTCCTGCCTTAGAGTATAAGTTGCAGTCAATTTATGTGACTGCAGATATATGAATCCTCACAGCGAGCACAATGTACATTGTGAGGATTCTCCAGTGCTGGTGCTTATGTAACCGTAAATATGTGATTTGCATACTTCCGGTCACATTCCGACTAGAATTGTTTGACTTTGCTCAATACACTTGCATTGAGTGAGGTCCCGCACGTCTAGTCAGCATGTGACTGCATGTAGGTAAATCACATACTTACAGACACACGCCCATCGCTTACGCTGTGTGGATTGTCAAATCTGCAGTTACATAGAGTGACTACAGACTTGTACCCAAAGGTCAGACAACCCCTTTAAGTAAATGACAGGGAGAGGAAGAAGATGGGGATGTAGCTGCAGTTTCCTTCTCTCTCTTTTTATCTTCCTGCTGCTGTAGTGGAGAGGTGAACTGATATTGGGAGACATCTGGGTTTAGCACTACCATCGGGAAGAAACCACACAGTCAATGAGCTGATCAGAAGAAATGCATTATTGTAAATCATGAAAAAGCAGGTTAGTCAATCTCTAGATGGCATAATATTTACTATACGCATACCCATAACTGCTTACTAACAATGGCTATGAGACCATTTCAAGGAATTGTCCTTTAAAGGTTTTTTTTTTTTGGATTTGGAAAAAACCTCTGTCTGTCTGCAGTTTTAAAAAAAACCTCCTGTGCTTTACTCCTCCTACTCAGATCCAGAGCTGAGTCTCTGCCGCTTCCACCGATATCTGTTTAGATATGTGCGCATGCTGAGTATTTGCTTGCAAAAATTTCTGCAAGGTTTCTGCATCTCTTGGTAGCAAAAATGCTGTGGCAAAAACGTGCGTTTTGCTGCGATTTTGGATGCGTTTTTGCCTCGTTTTGTATGTGCTTTTTGCATGTGGTTTTGTATAACAATGAAGGATTTTTTTAGCTGAAGATATTTAAAAAAAAAATTTGGGATGTAATTTCTTGGGTCAACACCACTTTTTCATTCTGATGCAGTAGCCTCAGAGTAATGGGATTAGGGCTTGGTGTCAGCAGCTTTCCTTGACACCGAGCCCTAAGCTTAGTAATGAAAAGGTGTCTGCCAGACACCCTCATTAGGAAGTCGGTAAATAAACACAAATACACACACAAACACACACACATTATCCAGGTGTGTCAGGTAGAGCTGGGGGAAGGCTGCCACTGGTCTAGAGTCTGAGCTACACAGCAACGCTAACCTACAGTCGATAGAGCGACGGTTGCCTGAACTAGAACGTGCTGAGGACAATCCAAGTAGCAATAGGAGATTCAAGAAACGAC
The DNA here is from genome assembly GCA_033576555.1 of Oophaga sylvatica. Lineage (NCBI taxonomy): Eukaryota > Metazoa > Chordata > Amphibia > Anura > Dendrobatidae > Oophaga > Oophaga sylvatica. The sequence goes on along the minus strand of JARQOD010000003.1, from coordinate 578,732,645 downwards.
GGTCTGCAACCTTGCACACGGGTCAACATTAAAGGAATCGTCCGTGAACCCGCTTCCTCTTAATGTTCAGTTTGTCTGAAGGCGGAGATAGTGACGCCAGCGACGATTGGGCGTCACATGTCAATACCGCATTCATGGCCCTGGGGAGAGCGACTGCTGACACAATGGGAACGGGGCACACATGGGAGGTGAGTATAGGCTTTATTATTTTATCGAGCCCGAACATTTAGTTTAAGAAGGGGTTGTCCAAGTAGTGGACAACCCCTTTAAGCCAAGCCATTACCGTTTTAATTTTCAGACGTTTTTAAACTACTCGCTAATTTTCAACATATTGTAACCTGGTTTATTATAACTATCATCCCCTTTCCTCCCCTTCACCCCCTACCGGTATCATCAAACGGCTGAGTTCCATGACTTCCCAATTAGTTTGCATTTGGAGACTTTTTCCACTGGCAAATTCTGAGAGGCCAAGCGACTATCATTAGTCATTAACTTCTCATCTCAACGAGAAATCTTAATATTCCTATGCAAATATTAAATCTGCGGCATGATGAATGTGTTACATTTCAAAGCAGCAAACTATGACGGTGAAGTATGGTTGAGGTATTTAGTGACTTCATTTCATATCTCTCTTGTAAATAATGCATACGCTATGTGGCGGCTGTCAAAATATGATTAAGCCATTAGCGGCGTAGTTTTCGGAGTTAAGGATGTATTCAGCATGTTTGCCATAATAAGTCATTCCTAAATGCGGAAGGCCATTATAAAATATCCCTTATTCAATGAATATTGCGAGATGACATAATGATTTTGCTTAAAACCAAGTTAAATGAGGAGTAAAATTAAACAATATTGCAGGAATTGTGTTTGACTAATTTGGTGTCACATTATATTAGCTAACCTTTCACAATGTGTATTAATGACAAATAGTTGTAGTCTGTCACTACTTTATTCAATTGTCTGAGCCTCCTTAAGTCATTAGCTTTTAAAAACATTTATTTTATTTGCGGATTGTGTCGCTCATGGCGTTTTACAACGTCTTCTTTTTTTTTTGTTCGAAATGTCTTTTCGATGAGTTAACATATGTTTTTAAAATGACGTTCAAATCCTCTTGGAGTCGTTGATTCTGACCCATAACTCTTTGGAAAAGGAGTGAAACTGAATGACATAACGTTTTAAAGGGAAATTCCTATTAAACACACGATAAGCCATAAATGCATGAAAGACGCAAGTCCTTCCTCTTTTTCCATTTCTTTTTTTCCCTGTTTTTACCATTTTATTTTTCCCTTTCCTAATAACATCTAAAGAATAACAGTATTTTAAATTTTTATTTCATAGATCAATAGTACACATAAAAATAAGCAACTTTGTACAATGCGTTGAAAAAGTATTCATACCTCCTTGAAATTTTCCATATTTTTTTTTATGCGACGCACAAACTTTAATGTATTTTATTGGGATTTTCTGTGACATGCTGTCATGCTGTGATGGCCTTATGTAGGGGAGGGGGGCCTCAAACTGTCTCTGGAACTGGGACACTAACTATCCCTGACCCAGGAGTACTCTTGATGGTAGAGAGGCCTGAGTCTCTAACTTCACTATGCTCCTGTTAATCCCTGGTCTGTCCCCTCCCCCACCCTATGAATCCTGAGACAGAAATGTAATGTGAACAAGACACACAAGACAAAACAGAGATAACAGAAATCCTCTATCATACAAAAGCACCAACCAACAATAGGAAGGAGGATAGGAAAATGGAGGAATAAACTAAATAGGAAACAGGGACCAGGAGAGAAACACCTACAACAGAACACCTCTACAACAACTTCTCTCCAAAACACTTAGCTTAAGCACACCCCACAAGAAGATGAATCTCCAATAGTAACAACAAACTCCTTTTCAGCATAGCGTCTCCTAAGAGCAAGGAAGCAAAGCTTTCACTGGCAAGACAGAGAAGGTCTGGCCAGGTTTTATAGGAAGAGTTAACAACCAGATCAGAAGCAGCATAGCGTCTCCTAAGAGCAAGGAAGCAAAGCTTTCACTGGCAAGACAGAGAAGGTCTGGCCAGGTTTTATAGGAAGAGTTAACAACCAGATCGGAAGCAGCTGAAATGAAGCTTCATGTTTCTGACCAGCATAGAAACAGTTGTTAACCTTTTCAACACCAAAGGAAACCAAATTCATTTAATATGTGATCCAAACACCCAGTGTAAGGCTGGGGTCACACTTTCTACTGCAATTCGAGAAACTCACGCAAGTCTGTTGCCTCAATACCAGGCACTGCCACTGGCACTCGAGATCGGAGTGTTCGGCTGCATGTATTTCTATGCAGTTGAACACTCCGGTCCCGAGTGCCGGCAAGAGACTCGCGCAAATTTCTCGCATTGCAGACGCAAGTGTGACCCCGGCCTAAATGAGAGATCTGCGATTCACAATACACAGTGATTTCTACCCCCAGATCTCCCAGGTTGGCGTGACACACTCGTGACTAGACAAAAAAACCTGACTGGCACATCCAGACTAATGTGAACTAGGTGCAAACCAAGGGAAGCTACCCCTATGTAAAACATACAAAAAAAGGCTGCACTCTAGCATACTAAAGCATGACAATATTGAATACATGAAATTTAGAATAGCAATATGGCTTTGGAATATAAGGAAAAATTTGAGACGCTTAGTATAAATATTTGGCCAAACATTTTAAAGCCCACCAACCATCGTCAAGGTGGTCTCAATACTGGTGAGTCCCTGACCTAATGTGAACATACCTCTATTAGGCTGATATCTGAATTTCTGGGTGAATATGCACCTCTGTCAGCAATGCCTGCATTTATGGGTAAAGTAGGGACCTGGTGTAATTAAAATCACCACCTGGTGGGGGCGGAGTGCTCACAGCAAGCTAACATTCAATAGACAAAAAAACCTGACTGGCACATCCAGACTAATGTGAACTAGGTGCAAACCAAGGGAAGCTACCCCCATGTAAAACATACAAAAAAAGGCTGCACTCTAGCATACTAAAGCATGACAATATTGAATACATGAAATTTAGAATAGCAATATGGCTTTGGAATATAAGGAAAAATTTGAGACGCTTAGTATAAATATTTGGCCAAACATTTTAAAGCCCACCAACCATCGTCAAGGTGGTCTCAATACTGGTGAGTCCCTGACCTAATGTGAACATACCTCTATTAGGCTGATATCTGAATTTCTGGGTGAATATGCACCTCTGTCAGCAATGCCTGCATTTATGGGTAAAGTAGGGACCTGGTGTAATTAAAATCACCACCTGGTGGGGGCGGAGTGCTCGGTCAGCAAGCTAACATTCAATAAACAAAAAAACCTGACTGGCACATCCAGACTAATGTGAACTAGGTGCAAACCAAGGGAAGCTACCCCCATGTAAAACATACAAAAAAAGGCTGCACTCTAGCATACTAAAGCATGACAATATTGAATACATGAAATTTAGAATAGCAATATGGCTTTGGAATATAAGGAAAAATTTGAGACGCTTAGTATAAATATTTGACCAAACATGGGGGTAGCTTCCCTTGGTTTGCACCTAGTTCACATTAGTCTGGATGTGCCAGTCAGGTTTTTTTGTCTATTGAATGTTAGCTTGCTGACCGAGCACTCCGCCCCACCAGGTGGTGATTTTAATTACACCAGGTCCCTACTTTACCCATAAATGCAGGCATTGCTGACAGAGGTGCATATTCACCCAGAAATTCAGATATCAGCCTAATAGAGGTATGTTCACATTAGGTCACGGACTCACCAGTATTGAGACCACCTTGACGATGGTTGGTGGGCTTTAAAATGTTTGGCCAAATATTTATACTAAGCGTCTCAAATTTTTCCTTATATTCCAAAGCCATATTGCTATTCTAAATTTCATGTATTCAATATTGTCACACTCGTGACTAGTGTTGAGCGATACGATACTGCAAATATCGGGTATCGGCCGATATTAGCTGTATCGGACTTTCGATTCCGAGTTCCGATATTGTCGTCTTATCGGATACCGGAATCGGAATTGTCACTGTCACTGTCAGTGTCCGTCGGTCGGGTCTGTCAGGAGTCAGCGGCACTTACCTGGCAGAAGATCTCCGGCGGTCACGGCCTGGACTGCTTGATGGCCGCCATCATCTTTCCCCGGCGGTCACATGCAGTTTCTCGCGATAACTGCAGTGACTCCTGGGTAATCCTGGCCGTAAAGCAGTCAGTCCGATGACGTCACCGCCGGGGAAGCAGGTAATCAGCTGTGCTGCGTCGCGATGACAGGCTCTGCCTGTCATTGCGATGTAGCAGAGCTGGATCGTCGTGGGACACTCGTTACTATGGACTGCGTCGGACAGGTGGTATACTGTTGGTTTGTTTTTTTTCCTTTTTTTACAGGAGATCGATGGCGTCGCAGGAATGAGAGTATAATAAAAGAAATGAAAACTGTGTTGTCTCTTTTATTTCATTAAAAGACTTTTTTCTTGCTTTGTCTTTTTTTTATACATTTAAAAACTTTGGGATTAATAATGGATCGGTGTCTTATTGACGCCTATCCATTATTAACCGGGCTTATTGTCACCGTGCAATCAACGGTGACATTAACCCCTTATTACCCCATTTGCCACCGCTACAGGGCAGTGGGAAGAGCCGGGTGAAAGTGCCACAATTGGCACATCTTTTGATGCGCCAAATGTGGGGCTGCTGTAGCCTGGTATTATCAGGCTGTTGAGGGCCAAAATCCATAGGCCTTGACAGTCTTTTAATACCAGGCCGCAGCAGTCTGCATTTTACTTGGCTGGTTAACAAAAATAGGGGGACCCCTATGCCGTTTTTTTTTTCGAGGGGATCCCCTATTTTTGTTAACCAGCCAAACTAAGCAGACTGCTGTGGCCTGGTATTATCAGGCTGGCAAGGTCCATGGATATTGGATCCTTACCAGCCTGAAAAACCAGGCCTCAGCAGTCTGCTTCATCTGGCTGGTTAACAAAAATAGGGGGGACCCCACGCCAATTTTTTTTCGAGGGGATCCCCTATTTTGTTAACCAGCCAAAATATGCAGACTGCTGTGGCCTGGTATTATCAGGCTGGCAAGGTCCATGGATCTTGGCTCCTTACCAGCCTGAAAAACCAGGCCTCAGCAGTCTGCTTCATCTGGCTGGTTAACAAAAATAGGGGGGACCCCACGCCAATTTTTTTTCGAGGGGATCCCCTATTTTTGTTAACCAGCCAAGATATGCAGACTGCTGTGGCCTGGTATTATCAGGCTGGCAAGGTCCATGGATCTTGGCTCCTTACCAGCCTGAAAAACCAGGCCTCAGCAGTCTGCTTCATCTGGCTGGTTAACAAAAATAGGGGGGACCACACGCCAAATTTTTTCGACGGGATCCCCTATTTTTGTTAACCAGCAAAGATAAGCAGACTGCTGTGGCCTGGTATTATCAGGCTGACAAGCAGGGTCGGACTGAGCCACCGGAGAAACCTCCGGTGGGCCCCAGCTCCTGCGTGGTGGGCCCTGATTTGAAAGGATAGGTCACGGGGCAGAGGGGGCGGTGGCCCCGGGCCCCGCGCTCTGAGGGGGCCCACCCGGAGCTACGCTACAGTAACTGTATCGGCATGCACAGCACGCCGATACAGTTACATTCTGCGGCAGAGCAGGGAGAATCGATCTTCCTGCTCTGCCGCCCAGCAGCTATGGGGCCTGAACAGGCGTTGGGGGGGCCCGGTGCCAGCAGTGGGCCCCCCACCCGTCATCGGAGGGTCAGCTGTATCGGCATCCAGCCGATACAGCTGACCGCATAGAGAGAGAAGGAGCGAGCGCTCCTTCTCTCCCATAATCCCCCTCTCAGCGTCTGACAGCGGGCGCGATGACATTACCTGCGGCGCCCGCTGTCAGACGCTGAGAGGGAGAACAGTGAGCAGCACAGGAGACGGGAGGTGAGTATTGTTTTTTTTTTTTTTTAATGGGGGTGCATTATACTACAGAGGCTGTATATGGGGGGTGCATTATACTACAGAGGCTGTATATGGGGGCTGCATTATACTACAGAGGCTCCATATTGGGGTGCATTATACTACAGAGACTCCTATGGGGATGCATTATACTACAGAGGCTGCCTATGGGGGTGCATTATAATATAGCGGCTGCCTATGGTGGTGCATTATATTATAGACTCTGCCTATGGGGGTTTATTATAATATAGAGGCTGCCTATGGGGGTGCATTATACTATATTGGGATATTGGTGTATTATGCTGTATGGATGCTATCTAGGGGCCATCATACAGTGTTGGACCCATTAAATAGTTTGGGGACATTAAGGGGTCAGTATATATCCAGTGAGGCGCATTATTCTGTGTATAGGGGAGATGTACAGGGGGAGACTTGGGACATTATTAAATGTAAAGTGGACACTTATTGTTATAGGGGAACTCGGGTTACTGTGACTGTCAAAGGGGCACACAGGGCATTATTACAGTCTAGGGGACAAAATGTGGTCACTGTTTTCTAGGGCACTTGCACCCGGCATTACTATATTCTAGAGGGGTGCTTTAAAATTTAGAGGTCACACAGAACCACACAGCAGGTGCAGTAATAGGGACACATATGGCAGCAGCGGCTCAGTATTGGGGTATCAGGTGCAGAAATAGGGACACATATGGCAGCAGCGGCTCAGTATTGGGGTATCAGCAGGATGAGGAGTTTGTGCAGGTTGAGAATAGTCCAATTGGTGACCAAGACAGTGCTAAAAATATGAGAAGTGAAATGTGTCTTTGTTGTAATCTCTGCAGTCGAGTCCTGGCTGGAGAAGTCGTCATTTCGGTCTGGGCCAGATGGAAAAGAAATGAAAAGTGAACAATTCCATTAGAAAGAACATCAGCGGTAAGTCATTATCTGTACCTGTGCTGTAATCTATTATATGTTCTGTAGGACTGGTATTATTTACCACAGACCATATGGCGGTAATATCAATATTGGTCTTTTTATATATAGATTATTTTTGGCAACAGCGCGGTCATTTGCTGAGGTTCTCTGATTAGGGGCCCACTCAGAAGTTTCGCCCCACTAAACCAAAACCCTAGCTACGCCTCTGGCTCTCTCTCTAGTCTTTCTTTCTCTCTCTAGTCTTTCTCGCTCTCTGTTCTTTCTTTCTCACTCTCTGTTCTTTTTTCTCTCTGTTCTTTCTTTCTCTCTCTTTTCTTTCTTTCCTCTCTTTCTTTCTCTGTTTGTTCTTTCTCTCTCGCTGCTCTTTCTTTCTTTTCCTCAGTACCAGCCACTGTGCCGTCATTACCAGTCAGTGTGATCAACAGTGCTAAATGGGTACGCTTGGGGCCAGGATATCGGTGTGATTAGCTGTTAAATGGGTGAGGTCGGGGCGTGGCCTAAAATTTGCAGCGACGCCCTACGCGCGCCGCAGCCTTTAACCCTCTTTCCTGTCTTCAAAATTTGGGAGGTATGTTGTATGACCTCACTACAACTTCTGGCCATGCTCCTGATGAGCGCGACGGATGGTCTCCTGAGGGATCTCCTCCCACACCTGGACTAAAGCATCCACAAACTCCTGTACAGTCTGTGGTGCAACGTGGCATGGCCTAAAATTTGCTGCAGCAGGCACAGCGTGCCACAGCCTTTGTCCCTCTTTCCCTTCTTCAAAGGTTGGGAAGTATGATGGTGGGCCCCAAGAATATTTTTTCTCTGGTGGGCCCAAGGTACTCCAGTCCGACGCTGCTGGCAAGGTCCATGGATATTGGCTCCTTAACAGCCTTAAATACCATGCCTCAGCAGCAGGGGCGTACATAGAAATCATGGGGCCCCATAGCAAAAGTCTGAATGGGCCCCCCCAAAAAAAAACCCCCAGAGCCATTGTAAATGTAAAGTGCCAGCACAGTGAGGGGACACATTAAACAAAAAAATGTATTATGCCCCATAGATTGTGCCCCCATAGATGCTCCATAGTATAGGCCCTTATGCTGCCGCAGCTGCTGCAACCAAAAAAAAAAAAAAGACATACTCACCTTTCGTCGCTGGGGGCCAGGTGCCGGTGTCCTGAGCAGGGGGTGACACCAGGTGCCGATGTCACCGCTCGCTCAGGGCCCCGGCACCTGAGATATTTACCTGTCCTCTCTCCACTGCTGTGTGCCGCTGTCTTCGGGGTCCTCCAGCAGTGAATGATCAGGCAGAGGGCGCGGCGCGCACTAACGACGTCATCACGCCCTCTGACCTGAACATTGCAGCAAGAGGACGCGAGCAACGGTGGAACGGGACAGGTAAATATCCCTTATACTCACCCTTCCGCCGGCGCGGTCTGTGCAGCCCCTGCTCTTCTCCACGGTCTCCGCCGCCAGTGTTCAGCGGTCACGCGGGACAGCTCATTAACGTCATGAATATGTGCGTATTCATGACTGTAATGAGCGGTACCACCTGACCGCTGAACACAGGCGTCGGAGACCGTGGGAGAAGAGCAGGGGCTGCAGAGACCGCACCAGGAGGGGTGAGTATATAGAAGAGCTGCGCTCCCCCTCCCCCGCCGACCCCCTGGTAGTACTGTGTCAGCACAGCTACCCGACCGTCGAGGGCCCCCTCACCTGTCCGGGCCCCATAGCAGCTGCTTGGTCTGCTTCATTCACGGTACGCCACTGCTCAGCAGTCTGCTTCATCAGGCTGGTTAACAAAAATAGGGGGGACCCGACGCCATTTTTTTTTCAAAGGGAACCCCTATTTTTGTTAATCAGTTCCCTCTGATGTCACTGATTGTGTCCCTGGCTGACCTGAAGTGAAAGTGGAAAGCAATCAATTAAGCTTTCCACTTCCTCTCCTGTCAGCCAGGAGAGGAACTCATTCATTTGGGGTTTACTGTGAGGCTGCAGCATTAGCTGCGGTCCCTGCAGTAAACATTAACCCTTTCTGAAGGATTACACCGTGGGACCTGACTGTGCATGGGATAGGTAAGAATAATTTTGCTTTTTTATTTTATTTTTATTACAGGAAATGGTTTTTGCAGTAAAATAAAAGATGGTCAAAAACATGTGTCTTTATTTCATTAAAATGATTTTTAATTAAAGTGTGTGTGTTTTATTTTTATTTCATGCAATAGGATTAATAATTGATAGTTGTCTAATTGACAGCTCTCAATTATTAACCTGGCTTAAGGTCACCTTTCAATTGAAAGGTGGCTTTAACCCCATATTAACCCATTCGCCACCGCTACAGGGCAATGGGAATAGATGGGCAAAGTGCCAGAAAGGGCGAATCTAATTATAGATTTGTCTTTTCTGGGGTGTCTGGGGGCAGATGTTAGTAGCCAGGGGGGGCCAAAAATAATGGTCCCTCTCTGGGCTATTATTATCTGCCCCCATTCGCTGGCTTTGTCTGTCTGGTTGCGAAAATAGGGCGGGAGCCCACGCATTTTTTTTAAACAATTTTACACCTCATATATATATATATATACATGTCATTGAATTTGTGACACATATATATATATTTATATTTATAGTTCATACACTTCTACATAGTATAATAGCCGCTAATTCAATTGCCGGCTTTTGTGAAAATGCAGAACCCGACATGAAATGACACTTGGTGTACATAGGGTTAACCATGTCCTTTGCTATCTGATTTGCACAAACAATTACATCAGTCTATGTGTGCAAAATTTCACACCTGTAGGGGTTAATTAAAGGTGTAAATTCGTAGCAAAAAAGTCCGTTTTTTTTACAACGAATTTACAACTTTAATTAACCCCTACAGGTGTGAAATTTTGCACACATAGACTGATGTAATTGTTTGTGCAAATCAGATAGCAAACAACATGAAAAGACATGGTTAACCCTATGTACACCAAGTGTCATTTCATGTCAGGTGCTTCTGTCTTTTCACAGAAGCCGGCTTTACCCGGCAATTGAATCAGAGGCTATTTTACTATGTAGAAGTGTATAAACTATACATATATGTATATATATATATATGTCACAATTACATGTATATATATATATATATATATATGTATTCTATGTGTGTATATTTTGTGTTTACAACGAAAGAAAGGGTTTTTTTAGTTGCGATATTTTGTTCCCATAGACTTACATGGGACTTCCGGTATCGGTATCGGGTATCGCCGATATTTTAGTGATATCGGCGATACCATTCCGATCCGATTTTTTTTTGATTTCGGAAACTATCGCTCAACACTACTCGTGACACATACCAACACAAAGTAGAAAGCATTTGTGAAGTAAATGATACATTGATTTCTAAATATTTAAAATAAAGTATATAAGTGTGAAAATTTTGATGTTCATTTGTATTCAACCCCTCTTGTTTTTACTTTGTAGGATGACCTTTCGATATAATTAACACTGCAAGTCTTTTTTTATCTCACCAGTTTTGCACATCTAGAGGTGACATTTTTGCTCCTTCTTCTTTGCACACTTGCTCTCGCTCAGTGAGATTAGATGGAGACGTCTGTAAATGGCAATTTTCAAGCCTTGCCTCAAATTCTCAATGAGATTTCGGTCTGGAATGTGACTGGGCCATTCACACACATGAATATGCTTTGATCTAAACCATCCATTGTAGCTCTGGCAGTATGTTTAGAGAAATTGTCCTGCTGGAATGTGAACCTCAAGTCTTTTGGATCCTCTAACAGCTTTTCCTCCAGGATTGCCCTGTATTTAGTTTCATTCATCTTCAAATCAACTCTGACCAGGTTCTCTGTCTCTGCTGAAGAAAAGCTTCCCACAGCTTGATGCTGCTACCACCATGTTTGACAGTGGGTATGGTGTATTCAGGGTGATGTGCAGTGTTAGTATTCTGCAGCACATAGTGTTTTGCATTTCTACACCCATCACTGAGATATGAGATGACAGTTGTGAGTCGCACGTAGCAGGGCTTGTGGGGTACTCGGCACCGAGCCCGTTCACTTCACAGGGGATGTCACGGGTAGCGCAGCTCGGTCCATTGCCCTGGGCGCTCACTAAAGGGGGGATATTTACAGGGGATTGTAGAAATGTTCGTGACGCCACCTGTGGTTCCTGGTCAGGGTGACCAGCGCTGCAATGTAGATCCTCTGAGGGTTTGGGGCAGCAAGGTGTTAAGTCTCCCACAGGCGAGACTGATCCCTTGGAGTATATGGCGGTGCAGGGGTGAAGGAGCAATAATGCAGACACACACAAGACAGTCTCTTTCTGTACCTTTACTGGTGATGAAGTTGCAGACACGTCCCGGGAAGCTGCTCAGGGTGGAGGATGCACGTCTAGTAATCACTGAGTAGGTGTAGGGCCTCCTTACGTCTATATGTGTGAGTTTCTAACTTGCATGAAACAAAGTTTAACTCCGTTCTCTTTGCTACGCCCGGCTGATCTTGTGGTGGAGCCTTCTTTTGGACAGAACTAAGTCTCCAATGGTTGCGCTGACCAGACTCCTGTTCTTCCTGACCCCGGTTACGTATCAGCACTGATGGGCCCCTCTGTCACCTGAAGTCCAACAGGGTCTCCGGTTTTTCCCACTAGCCGTGAAGGTTCTAGCAAGCTCGGACCCGGTGTCCGGTAGTGCAGAGTGGAGGTAAGCCATCATTGCTATTCATCCTCAGTCACTCTCTCTTTCCCTTTTCCACTTGCCTGTCGTCCTACTCACACCTTTAACATAAGCACAAGCAGCAGTAGATGTCAGCTTCCTTCTCTTCACCGCTCTCCAAGCGTCGGCACGCTCGCTCTCTAACAATACCTCAGTTGACTCGGTGTTACAAATACTGCAGTTCCCTTTCCTTCACTTCCTTCTTAGGCTCTGTCCAAAGTAGCTATCAGGACCTTCCGTCAGACTGATTTATGCTCACTTCGAGAGTCACTTTCCACTTTCCTAGGGAAACTACAATCTGCACGTTCTGAGGTAACTTTCCTCTCAGCTCGTCTCTCTGAGGTACAACCAACAACTAGAATGGCTGTCTGGCTAGAATGCCTACTGCTGCATCTCTCCACTCCCTTATATACCTACGTATTCTAAAGAACTCCCTCTGGTGGCACCAGGAAAATGTGAAGTGTGAATGAATATCAGGTGATTGTGAATTACCTTTCATGCATCCTCCAGGGTAACATGTGGCACCAAGCGCAGCTGGGCTACACATCCTCCCCTAGTTATATTCAGCACTCCCGGGCTGAAAAAGAAAACAATTTTTATACATAACAATAAACATAACTCATCCCTTGCTGGAGGTAAGGACACTTCAAACGTTACAATGTGTACAAATGGCAAATAGAAAATATCAAAATACTTTCACACAATAAATACAGGATTCTTGTGGAGGACCCGTACCAAACCTCCCACGGTGGTCCTGGGTGGGCTGCAGGACTTCTCTGCTGCAGACCTCACTCAAGGCCACACCATACGGGTTTTTCTTCTGAGGTAGAATGGTTTACGTAAAACCAAGATGGGGCACTGAGTGCCAACTATTTACATTACAGTTCTGTGCTGCAAGAGTCCTCAGCACGCAGTCCTTCAAAATCAGAGAACTATAGAAAAATCACATTTCTATCATAACCACATTATCACTTTCACATTACCCAACTGGGGTATACTACTTCAGCATGTAAACATTATAACATTCTCAATAAAGTGCAACTTCTTTGCATAACTTTCTACAGTTCAGTAAACCCTGTCTGGGTCCTACTGTTCTTCTTTAATCATAGTGGCACCTTCCACACCTGGGGCTGGAAGCATGGGTGCGCTCTGGAACGCATCACTAAGAGATCGTGTCCTGCTACCAGTGTCTGAGTAGCCACAGTTCTCTTTTCAATTTTGCGATTTGCTTGAGGCCTGACAGGTGCCTCTTCTAAGTACAGATTTGGCTCAATAGGGATCGCTGTAGCAGTCGCTGTGCTCTGCAGCGTTCCCAATGGTGACGCATGTGCATGCAGTGGCTCAGTAGGGGACGCACTTGCAATCGTTGCGCTCTGTTGCCTTGCAGAATAAGACGCAGGATAGGATGCAGGTGCGCGGCCAGATGCTGATGTGGCTGGGGCTTGGGACACTGAGACACGGGGTACGTTTCCGGCTTCAGGGACTGGGTCGCTGACTCGGGAGACATTCAGGGCATACCATCCCTTAAGACCCCAGTGCCGCGTGTAGGTGACAACAATCCCAATAAGCAGATCCCTTCCCGGGTGCCCCTCTGGCAGGTGAGACTCCACATCCCTGCGATTAACAAAGACCTCCTGGTACAGGCCTGGTTCGTGGATGAACCCCCAGCCTCCCTGGAGTTTGAAGTCTCTAATGGCCCCCTGGCGCGCGGTTCCCGGAGCGTACCTTTGTCTCGCCTGACGATCTCCTTGTCAGCAAGATCCTGCTCTCGGTACCTCTGGCGAAGCCGCTGCGCCTCACGCTACTCCCGCTGCTCCCGCTGCTGCCGCATTTCATGTTCTCGGCGCCGCCACTCGTTCTCCTTCTGGGCGGCGTATTCCACGTCGTCCAGGAGCTCCATCTCCTCCCAGGCGATCTCCATCACTTGCGACTGGGTGTCTTCCATCGTCGTCCCTTCTGGGGTCTACATTCCTCTGCGGCCTCTGGTTCCAGGCCTGACTGGCATTCCCGTCCGGGCAGGGCCTCCTCAGCCTCCTTCCCTCCCGCTGCGTCCTCGGCGGAGTCAGGATCAGCTCTTTTGGGGCCGGCCTCCGGTTCTTCCTCAGCTTCTGGTTCCAGTGGTGGCGCGGGTGGCATTTGCGCATCTTGAGGGGAGAGCAGTGGGTCCCACAGCAGCCGCTGTTTCAGGGCACGCCAGCTTTGCTCCATCGCCTCCATCTCTGCGCGGTGTCGGGCTATATCTCTCAGCACCGCATCCAACTCCTCCATTCTCTGCATTCTCAGGTCGTTCTCCCGACCTGGGGACGGTTCAGGCACAGGCTGCAGCTCTTCAGGGGAACGGGGTCTGCGCACCGCCATTCCTCCACACAGCGTCTCCTGTCCTTCCGCCGTCTCACTACAGGCCAGACTGTGTGTTTCATCTGGAACACTCTGGATTTTTCCGTGGAGGCGGGACTTTCGCTTTCTCTTCTTAGCATAGAGGATGAAGAGGAGGCGGATCTCCCTTGCAGTGGGGCAGGCTCGGACATTGTAATAACATTTAGACAGGGTGCCCATCACTTTCGCGCCACAGGGGGGTATGCCCACGAATACACGCCCCTCTTCTTCACCAGCGCCTCAGGGCGCGAATATGGCGGCAAAATGGCGGAAAATGGCGCCAAAATCAAACAACAGCAACACAGTCTTTTTGCACGAAAACAGTCCACTTTAGGCACACAGGACTCACATATTGCGAGCTTCGGATCCTGTTCGTGACGCCAAATAGATGAGTCGCACGTAGCAGGGCTTGTGGGGTACTCGGCACCGAGCCCGTTCACTTCACAGGGGATGTCACGGGTAGCGCAGCTCGGTCCGTTGCCCTGGGCGCTCACTAAAGGGGGGATATTTACAGGGATTGTAGAAATGTTCGTGACGCCACCTGTGGTTCCTGGTCAGGGTGACCAGTGCTGCAATGTAGATCCTCTGAGGGTTTGGGGCAGCAAGGTGTTAAGTCTCCCACAGGCGAGACTGATCCCTTGGAGTATATGGCGGTGCAGGGGTGAAGGAGCAATAATGCAGACACACACAAGACAGTCTCTTTCTGTACCTTTACTGGTGATGAAGTTGCAGACACGTCCCGGGAAGCTGCTCAGGGTGGAGGATGCACGTCTAGTAATCACTGAGTAGGTGTAGGGCCTCCTTACGTCTATATGTGTGAGTTTCTAACTTGCATGAAACAAAGTTTAACTCCGTTCTCTTTGCTAGCCCGGCTGATCTTGTGGTGGAGCCTTCTTTTGGACAGAACTAAGTCTCCAATGGTTGCGCTGACCAGACTCCTGTTCTTCCTGACCCCGGTTACGTATCAGCACTGATGGGCCCCTCTGTCACCTGAAGTCCAACAGGGTCTCCGGTTTTTCCCACTAGCCGTGAAGGTTCTAGCAAGCTGGACCCGGTGTCCGGTAGTGCAGAGTGGAGGTAAGCCATCATTGCTATTCATCCTCAGTCACTCTCTCTTTCCCTTTTCCACTTGCCTGTCGTCCTACTCACACCTTTAACATAAGTACAAGCAGCAGTAGATGTCAGCTTCCTTCTCTTCACCGCTCTCCAAGCGTCGGCACGCTCGCTCTCTAACAATACCTCAGTTGACTCGGTGTTACAAATACTGCAGTTCCCTTTCCTTACTTCCTTCTTAGGCTCTGTCCAAAGTAGCTATCAGGACCTTCCGTCAGACTGATTTATGCTCACTTCGAGAGTCACTTTCCACTTTCCTAGGAAACTACAATCTGCACGTTCTGAGGTAACTTTCCTCTCAGCTCGTCTCTCTGAGGTACAACCAACAACTAGAATGGCTGTCTGGCTAGAATGCCTACTGCTGCATCTCTCCACTCCCTTATATACCTACGTATTCTAAAGAACTCCCTCTGGTGGCACCAGGAAAATGTGAAGTGTGAATGAATATCAGGTGATTGTGAATTACCTTTCATGCATCCTCCAGGGTAACATGTGGCACCAAGCGCAGCTGGGCTGCACAGTTGGTTCTCATAAAGTTCTAGGGAGAACTGTAACTGTAATTTTAGGAGAACTTGCAGAGAAATGATCTATGTCTACCTCTAGCTCCTCCGCTCTCCATAAAATTTTAAAAGCATCAACTGTCATCTCCTATTTCAGTAATGGAAAAATCTGAATCTGTCTTCACTGAATGAGAGTGAAAGATCTGTCCAGGAGGAGAAAGAAGAAAATTTTTAAATTTTTATGATAAGATATATTATACTTTTGTGTATATGTTTTATTAAATAACAATTAAAATAATGGTGACACTTTAAGACGGCACATTTAAAAGGTTAAAACTTACGCCATCGGAACTAGCTTTGATATGCGCAGTTACAGTTCTTTCTTGTGCAGCCTCAGTGGCACCCCGATGTACAGAGCATGCCTAGCTCTTGAGCCTGCTCTATATAGTGATAGCAGAGTACATGTGTGGCGGCCATCGCTAAGGAGTTAAAGAGGTTGTGAGACTTACAAATTTAGTTTTTAAAAATATATAATAAAATATATTACAAACTTATTATATCCATCTCTAACCCTAATCACTCCAGCACAGGCTGCTATGGTGGTCTCTGCACCCGGAACTGATGGACATGCCTTTTTTTGGTCACCTGTCCACTGAGGTCTTTCATCCACGAGAATGGGACTTCATTCCAAACAAAAGAACATCATCACTTCCGGGCTTGCCAGAGACCACCAGAAAGGCCTGTGCTGGTGTGATGGGCATTGGAGTAATTTTGATTCTTTAATTGCTTAAAAAATTGCTGCTTTTTTAAAAAAAATATATAAGTTGGACATCTTCTCTAATCGATTTTTTTTTTACTCCCGTTAGAGTCCCTCTGTGGTGCGATGGGCAATAATCTCGGTGTAAATGTTTTGCCCTGCGAGATAGGTCCTTACTCCTATCCGCACATAACACAGTACATGAGGGGCTCAAATTAGAACCATGAAATAAATCAGGTTCTGCGTACTAATGCAAAAAGGAAAAAAAAATCCTAAAATGTCAAAATTGCTAAATGAATTGCAAACAATTAATCCATGAAAATAGCAGTGAACTCTCAGCAGTTATCATCATCTGTGAACCAGACGACAGCAGGACTCCTGCAGAACACAAGGCCAGAGACTTCCAATTTTTCTTTCGACCATGAGCTGAAGACTTCTTTTTATTAAAAAATAGATGTATTATTTTCTTTTTTTTTTTTCTCGAGTTGGATTTCAGGAATTATTACTCTAAGAAGTGGTGTGTAATGTTCTTGGAATAATGTTTACATTTTGTGCGGAGAATCACTGGTTGACCTTTACAAAGAACCATTCTAACCCCATCACAGTGATACCTCGTCTTTGCTGATCATATGAGGGGATTTAAGAGGCTATGAAATATAACAGTCTTTAAAACCATGTACAAAGTAATAAAACTGATGAAGTATGAAACAAACATCATGTTGCTGGATCTGCACCTTTTTTTCTAAAATGTCCTCAATATGATTAGGATTTTACAGGCTTTACAGCGGTGGCTTTATATATATATTTTCAATGGTGCTCAAGAGTCGGGACTGGTGCTCACCATGATAACACGGCAATATCTTCTGTTCAATTAAAATAAGGAACAGGTAACAGAAACAGGCAGAGTTTTAGGAAAAGCGACTGATTCAGAATCAAGATCTAATAGTCTATCATCCCTCCTGCATGCTATCTGAATGTCCATAATAGATATTTCCACCTTAAAATCATATAAGGGAATTGTTATGTAATTATATTCTGCAAGGAAGGAGAGGCATTTGGGGAGAAACAGTTGTGGAGAAAAAATAATCCACCAAACTGGGTTTCTCAACATATTTACCATTGTCACACTATGACGGTCTTCAATAAGGAAGAAGGGCCTCAAACTGTCCTTTGAACACTGGGACCGTAACTATCCCTGGCTCGGCAGTACTCTTAAAGGTAGAGAGGCCTGAGTCTCTGACCTTACTATGCTTGTGTAAAAACCCTAATCTGACAAAAATGAAAGGTACACCAGACGCAAAGGCAAAACAAGGATAACTGAAAACCTCTTTCATACAAAAGCACTAATCAACAATATGGAAAAGGATAGGGACTGGGAGGAATAAATGAAAGGGGAAAAGGGACCAAGAGATAAACACACATGTATAACAGAACACCACAACTCCAACTCCAAACTTCACCTACTTAGCTTTAGCACTCAGCACAGCATCTCCTAAGAGCAAGGCAGCAGAGCTTTCACTGGCATGACAGAGAGGGTCTGGCCAGGTTTAATGACCAAACCAGAAGCTGCATGTTTCTGACCAGCAAAGGAAGGGTCGTTAATATCTTCAGCACTAAAGGAAACAAAATACACAGGCTAGATGGAAGATCTACGATTCACAATACGCAGTGATCGTCTACCCCCAGATCTCTCAGGTTGACGTGACACACTCGTGACAACCATGTTAAGTATTTAGAAATTTCTAGTGAAGTGATATTTCTGGGTTTGTATTTTTTGGATTAGCAGGTAGGTTGGCAGTGGGACCTGCTGTTTCTTCTCCATCCAGTACAGGTTTCAGAATGCATGGTGAGTTAAGCCAAGTGCAGATGCCCGTAGATCCTCCCATCATAGAGAATCGGGCCGATTATGCAAATGACACTCTGATCAAACTCCTATCAGAGTTTCGATCAGTGTGTGATCATAGTGTGATCCAATTCTCTTGCATGAGGAGAAGATGGAGAAATTTTTATCTCCATCTTCTCCATTCTGTCAGTGCGCAAAATCAGACTGCACTCAGATGTCATGCGTGTGCGGTCCTATGTTTTCCACAGATTCATTGACTTGCATGGCCGAGTGCGATCTGAATATTAGATCAAACTTGGGCACGCAGCAATTTTTTTTCTCGGACATGAAAAAATATCGGACATGTGCATGTGCATAGGCTAACACTGGTTCGAATGCGATCCTTTGCTTTTCGTATTGCATGAGTCCGATGACTGTTCAGTCAATGGTTCTTCAACCATCAACCTACTTCTATGTTATGTGTTTGACCACCTTTTTTTAATAATTACTCTTCTGTCTACTGTCTATTTTACCTGACACCCCGACACGTGATCTACCCAGATTGGCATGGTCCTCCAAAGCCCATTGTGCCCTAGCATCTACAGTACACAGGCATCATGTAATTTTTTTTCTACATGTAGCAGAATAGCTAATGTTTATTCAGTAAAGTCCTGCATTGTGAATTTACATTGGAAAACGTACTGTAGGGAAAGCATACCTCTTCTAGAAAAACTGTCTGAGATAAATGAATCCATGAAAGCTAGCTTTTTAGAGAAAACTAGAAAGCTGATTTTTCTACGTAATGTGATATTTCTGGGCCTGAATTTTTTTCTAAACTAGTAGGTAGGGTGTTGGTGCATTATTCCCTCTCTGTTCCTCTCTGGCTAGTTAGAACTATTGTAAAGTCCTAAATCTGTCAAAAAATTTGTGGCTGCATTGACGGAGCGTTCGTTAACCAAACAATTGTTTATTCAATGGTTGATCAAATGTGAATCTATTTTCTATCTAATGTTTATGGCCATTTTTTTCTCTTACAGTTACCCTGCATTCTACCTTATTAGTTTCTTTACAAGTGTTCAGCACATTTACCAAGATTGATTGGCCAATGACAGGGCCATTGAGCACTTGCATCTGCCCAGGTTTGCCTTAGGTAGTTGGCACAATTGTTTTCCTCTATGTAACAGAATATCTGACTTTTCAAAATTGTTGGGCAAAGCAAGTACCTAAATGACATGCACATCTTTAGATATTACTTTATTTTTACCCAGATTGTCATGGCCCTCCAAAGCCCAATGAGCCCTGGTTGCAAGTTTAGTTCTTCGTGTTAAACTATGTAAACTTATTTCTCCATGTAGCAGAATTATATAGTTTTGTCAAAATTGTTTGGCAGAGTAAGTATCAAAATGATATGTCTGCCTCCAGTGACCCTTTAAAGAGGACCTGTCACTTGCCATAAATATGTATTTTATTTTACCCAATGCAAATGCCGCTGTTCTTCTGAATCCGGCACAGTTTTCCTTTGGTTTCTGTGCATCTCTGTTCCTGAGATATGGCCCCTATCTTTCCTGTATGTAAATCTAGTCTTGTTGGCCAAGGGGGTGCAGTCCTGATGAAGACACAGAAAAGTTGAAAACCACGCCCGCTTGGCTACCAAGAGAATAGATATGTACTAGGAAGAGGGGGCATATCTCAAAAAGAAGAGGCGCAGGAGCAAAAGAAAAGAATGCCGGATTCAGGAGAACACCGGCATTTACATGTTTATGGCAGGTGATGGATCCTCTTTGAACCAGTTCCCTCCCTAGATATTTGCCACTGTTGCATTAAACTTAGTTTAATATTAAATTGCTCTGTTAATTAATGGGCTTGTCCAGGCTTGGGTCTCAAGTCTGTAGTCACTCCATATGACTGCAGACTTGTGAATCCTCACTGTGTTCACTGTCAGGATTCACCAGCACCGGGAGCGGGCAGTCATGTGATCACAAGTATACGAACTGCGTACTGCCGGCCACATTACTACTAGACGTGTCCCACCATGCTCAATTCACTTGTACTGAGTAAGGCCACATACATCTAGTCGGCACTAGAGTTGAGCGATACTTTCCGATATCCTAAAGTATCGGAATCGGAATGGTATCGCCGATATCACTAAAATATCGGCGATACCCGATACCGATACCGGAAGTCCCATGTAAGTCTATGGGAACAAAATATCGCAACTAAAAAAACCCCATTCTTTCCTTGTAAACACTAAATATACACACATACAATACATATATATATAATATATATATATATACATGTCATTGTGACATATATATATATACATATATGTATAGTTTATACACTTCTACATAGTAAAATATCCTCTGATTCAATTGCCGGGTAAAGCCGGCTTCAGTGAAAAGACAGAAGCACCCGACATGAAATGACACTTGGTGTACATAGGGTTAACCATGTCTTTTCATGTCGTTTGCTATCTGATTTGCACAAACAATTAAATCAGTCTATGTGTGCAAAATTTCACACCTGTAGGGGTTAATTAAAGGTGTAAATTCGTTGTAAAAAAAACGGACTTTTTTGCTACGAATTTACACCTTTAATTAACCCCTACAGGTGTGAAATTTTGCACACTTACACTCATGTAATTGTTTGTGCAAATCAGATAGCAAAGGACATGAAAAGACATGGTTAACCCTATGTACACCAAGTGTCATTTCATGTCGGGTCACCCGACATGAAATGACACTTGGTGTACATAGGGTTAACCATATCTTTTCATGTCCTTTGCTATCTAATTTGCACAAACAATTAAATCAGTCTATGTGTGCAAAATTTCACACCTGTAGGGGTTAATTAAAGGTGTAAATTCGTTGTAAAAAAAACGGACTTTTTTGCTACGAATTTACACCTTTAATTAACCCCTACAGGTGTGAAATTTTGCACACATAGACTGATTTAATTGTTTGTGCAAATTAGATAGCAAAGGACATGAAAAGACATGGTTAACCCTATGTACACCAAGTGTCATTTCATGTCGGGTTCTGCATTTTCACAAAAGCCGGCAATTGAATTAGCGGCTATTATACTATGTAGAAGTGTATGAACTACAAATATAAATATATATATATATGTGTCACAAATTCAATGACATGTATATATATATATGAGGTGTAAAATTGCTGAAAAAAAATGCGTGGGCTCCCGCCCTATTTTCGCAACCAGAAAGACAAAGCCAGTGAGTGGGGGCAGATAATAATAGCCCAGAGAGGGACCATTATTTTTGCCCCCCCCCGGCTACTAACATCTGCCCCCAGACACCCCAGGAAAGACAAATCTATAATTAGATTCGCCCTTTCTGGCACTTTGCCCGTCAATTCCCATTGCCCTGTAGCGGTGGCGAATGGGTTAATATGGGGTTATAGCCACCTTGCTATTGAAAGGTGACCTTAAGCCAGGTTAATAATTGAGAGCTGTCAATTAGACAACTATCAATTATTAATCCTATTGCATGAAATAAAAATAAAACACACACACTTTAATTAAAAATCATTTTAATGAAATAAAGACACATGTTTTTGACCATCTTTTATTTTACTGCAAAAACCATTTCCTGTAATAAAAATAAAATAAAAAAGCAAAATTATTCTTACCTATCCCATGCACAGTCAGGTCCCACGGTGTAATCCTTCAGAAAGGGTTAATGTTTACTGCAGGGACCGCAGCTAATGCTGCAGCCTCACAGTAAACCCCAAATGAATGAGTTCCTCTCCTGCCTGACAGGAGAGTAAAGGCTGGGTGTCACATAACGATACACCAGCGATCCCGACAACGATATGCACTTGTCAGGATCGCTGGTGTATCGCTACATGATCGCTGCTGAGCTGCCAAACAGGCAGCTCAGGCAGCGATCTGGGACAGCGACACTGCGGGTAACATCGCTTAAGGGCCCGTCTCACATAGTGATATCGCTACCGAGATCGCTGCTGAGTCACTAGTTTTGTGACGCAGCAGCGAGCTCACCAGCGATATCGCTGTGTGTGACATTCAGCGACATCAGCCCCCCTGCCGGGTATCGCTGATCGTCGCAGAAATGTCAGGACCTTTTTTTGATCGCTGGTCTCCCGCTGACAGGCACGCATCGCTGCGTGTGACAGGCGGGAGACCAGCGATCCGCTGGTAACCAAGGTACACAGCGGGTTTCCAGGCACTGCGCAGCGCTTGGAAACCCGCTGTGTACCTTGGATACCAGCTCCCTGCATCAGGGCGCTGGTATCCAAGGTACACAGCGGGTTTCTAGGCACAGCCCCGCGCCTGGAAACCCGCTGTGTACCTTGGTTACCACGGATCGCTGGTCTCCCGCCTGTCACACGCAGCGATGTGTGCCTGTCAGCGGGAAACCAGCGATCAAAAAAAGGTCCTGACATTTCAGCGACGATCAGCGATACCCGGCAGGGGGGCTGATCGTCGCTGAATGTCACACACAGCGATATCTCTGGTGAGCTCGCTGCTGCGTCACAAAACTAGTGACTCAGCAGCGATCTCGGTAGCGATATCGCTATGTGAGACGGGCCCTTAAGTGGAAAGCTTAATTGATTGCTTTCCACTTTCACTTCAGGTCAGCCAGGGACACAATCAGTGACGTCAGAGGGAACTGATTAACAAAAATAGGGGTTCCCTTCGAAAAAAAAATGGCGTGGGGTCCCCCCTATTTTTGTTAACCAGCCAGATGAAGCAGACCGCTGAGGCCTGGATTTTCAGGCTGTTAAGGAGCCAAGATCCATGGACCTTGCCAGCCTGATAATACTAGGCCACAGCAGTCTGCATATCTTGGCTGATTAACAAAAATAGGGGATCCCCTCGAAAAAAATTGGCGTGGGGTCCCCCCTATTTTTGTTAACCAGCCAGATGAAGCAGACCGCTGAGGCCTGGATTTTCAGGCTGTTAAGGAGCCAAGATCCATGGACCTTGCCAGCCTGATAATACCAGGCCACAGCAGTCTGCATATCTTGGCTGATTAACAAAAATAGGGGATCCCCTCGAAAAAAATTGGCGTGGGGTCCCCCCTATTTTTGTTAACCAGCCAGATGAAGCAGACCGCTGAGGCCTGGATTTTCAGGCTGTTAAGGAGCCAAGATCCATGGACCTTGCCAGCCTGATAATACCAGGCCACAGCAGTCTGCATATCTTGGCTGATTAACAAAAATAGGGGATCCCCTCGAAAAAAATTGGCGTGGGGTCCCCCCTATTTTTGTTAACCAGCCAGATGAAGCAGACCGCTGAGGCCTGGTTTTTCAGGCTGGTAAGGATCCAATATCCATGGACCTTGCCAGCCTGATAATACCAGGCCACAGCAGTCTGCTTAGCTTGGCTGGTTAACAAAAATAGGGGATCCCCTCGAAAAAAAAACGGCGTAGGGGTCCCCCTATTTTTGTTAACCAGCCAAGTAAAATGCAGACTGCTGCGGCCTGGTATTAAAAGACTGTCAAGGCCCATGGATTTTGGCCCTCAACAGCCTGATAATACCAGGCTACAGCAGCCCCACATTTGGCGCATCAAAAGATGTGCCAATTGTGGCACTTTACCCGGCTCTTCCCACTTGCCCTGTAGCGGTGGCAAGCGGGGTAATAAGGGGTTAATGTCACCGTTGATTGCACGGTGACAATAAGCCCGGTTAATAATGGAGAGGTGTCAATAAGACACCGATCCATTATTAATCCCAAAGTTATTAAATGTGTAAAAAAAAAACACAGCAAGAAAAAAGTATTTTAATGAAATAAAAGAGACAACACAGTTTTCATTAATTTTATTGTACTCTCATTCCTGCGACGCCATCGATCTCCTGTAAAAAAAGAAAAAAAAAAAAACCAACAGTATACCACCTGTCCGACGCAGTCCATAACGACAGTCCCACGACGATCCAACTCTGCTACATCGCAATGACAGGCAGAGCCTGTCATCGCAACGCAGCACAGCTGATTACCTGCTTCCCCGGCGGTGACGTCATCGGACTGACTGGTTTACGGCCGGGATTACCCAGCAGTCACTGCAGTTATCGCGAGATACTGCATGTGACCGCCGGGGAAAGAAGATTGCGGCCATCAAGCAGTCCAGGACGTGACCGCCGGAGATCTTCTGCCAGGTAAGTGCCGCTGACTCCTGACAGACCCGACCGACGGACACTGACAGTGACAGTGACAATCCCGATTCCGGTATCCGATATGACGAAAATATCGGAACTCGGAATCGGAATTCCGATACAGCCAATATCGGCCGATACCCGATATTTGCAGTATCGGAATGCTCAACCCTAGTCGGCACGTTACCGCATGTATGCAAATGACAAACTTGCGGTCATGAGCCTGCCCGCACCCGGCACTGAAAGACCATGACATAAAGTGACTGCAGACTTTAACCTCAAACAAATGGGTGAATGTATTGTATTAATAAATAATTTCATTTCATTTTTATAGCCCTTTACAACTCTTCTGAAAAGCTTAAAAAAACTTTCCCTTTGTTACTGAAACCTGTTTTTAGTGTAGATTGTTTTTCATTTTATCTCTGCGTTCATTTAAAAAACCATAGATAACGGAAGTGTTTATAAAGCACATTTCACTTTTATATATAAAACCAATTATTATGGTAGAAGTAAGGGATTTGCATTGTGTTGTACGGCTTTTATTTCAGCTCGGTTGTTTTTGTTGCATCTCGTTGCATACAAGATCACATTCATAAAGGTCTCCTGTGCACGGCTGTATAGTGAAGTTATTATTAAACAAAGAATATTTATTGGTTAAGCTTACCAACAAACTATGGATTCTTCTATGGTTCTCCAAGGGCATACAAGACTGTAAAATATAAGATTCAATGTAGCTACAGCAGACAAGATCACAGATCAATCATATGAGGCTCTATGTCAACAGAATGAAATATCCAAACTCTCGGCTGAAAAATAAGGAGCTATCTGTGAGTAGCCTACAGTCAACTCTTTGTGTCTGCTCATGCTCGAAACTTCTGATAGTGTAAAGTGATATTTTACATTGATTTTTTTTGCATGAAAAAACACCAGGAATTTTCAAGAATGGGCCCTTTAATCATTTCGTAAAGTGCAGGTTTTTTTTCTGCTTCTTTTTATATAAAATTGATTAACCGAGTCAAGTGGATCTGTAAAGTGACCAGTGGCGATACTTGACCATTGACATATGATGGTGGACAGAAATTACAAATGCTAAAAGATATTTGTAACCATTCATGGTTATCAGAATTACAGTCAAAGGTGGTGCAGAGGTATTATTCACTCTGGAAGGGATAAAGGGAAGAGAACCCAACATTAGGGAAAGGGGGAGTGGAGACCCCTAGGCAGCTCTAACATCACCCTGTCTGCCCTAACGTCCCTATATAGGTTCTGTACCTATCACCGAGCAGGATACCTAATCCCTCCTGCCCCTAGCAGTAAGCTATACATGGGAAATGACAGGATGTGCACTAGTCAATCCCCACTATAACTAAACACAGATGGGATACACAAACAAGGGGAACACTTAGCTTGAGTAGAATCAGAGAGAAACGCAGACGCCCTCCAAACACCAAAGAGGAAGATAGCCAACTGCTATAGCTCCAAGCATCAACAGGGAAATGGAAATATCATCAGCAACTTCCAGCAACAAGCTGGGAGTTATAAACACCCGGTCCCAGGTCATGTGCATTAAAGTAGAAGGATGGTTGCCACTGGGGCTTAGCAGACTTCTTCCTGGTCCTTCTGACTCTAAGAAAACTGCTGAGACCTTCTGGAGTCAGATGCAGTGCGACTGTCTGCAACCTCTGACACACTCGTGACAGGTGCCTTAGGTGGCTTCATGACTCCACATACTATAAAAACCGTTATAACTTTAAATAACTCATTAGGTCGGGGGTCTGTTAAAGATTGAGAATAAGGAATTTGAAGTCATCACTAAAATTAGCCAAAAATTAGATTATTTATGGGGGTATATTCAAGTTTCCAATTGACCACTTTCCATGGAATTGGGGATAACTCCCTGATAGCTAAGGTGCTGACTGCTGGGACTCCCACCAATCCTGAGAATTAGGATTCTGAGAAGCAGAGGCTAATCAAGGTCACTGCCACTCCATTTATTCTTATGGGACTTCTTAAAGGGAACCTGTCACCAGGATTGTGCACAGTAACCTACAGACAGTGTCAGGTTGGCGTCGTTATACTGAATAAAATGATATCTTGGTTAATAAAATCCATCTTGTGGTTTCCTAATCTTTATTTTCAGTTTTGTGGCGGGGTTCATGTATGTGTGCTCTGATTAGATATTCATAATGCAGACTGCTGACAGGTCACTGATCCCTCACTGACCTGCCCCCTAGTTTGCATAATGAATATACTATTATATGTATTTGAAAAAAAAGCATGTCACTTTATCAAAATCGTGGTGCCTGGGGCGCCTGCGCACGTTCTCTTATCGGTTAGTGCCTATTATCTTCTTGTGTTTCAAAGAAAAAAATTCACCATCAATATGGCGCCGTTGAGTGCGCCTGTGCATTAGCATCTATCGTGTTCCGATAGATGCTACTGCACAAACGCCGCCGCCGGCTCCTTGTTGCTACAGCCACAAAAATGTGCACTACAACAAAATAGCGCCGGCGGTGGCACCTGCACAGTAGCATCTCTCGGTACGAGATAGATGCTACTGCACCAGGTTAATTAAAGTCTGAAAGCTTGATCAATGTTATCTAAGCACACAAATCTCTAAGGATGCCCAAACTTTTGCATAGGACCATTTTCCTTTTTGTAATTTTTAAATTGTTAAAAATGACAATATTTGTTTTCCCTAAATGACAAAGGAAATGTGTCATCTTTAACTTTAGCCTTTTTAGAGATCATTTTATCTTCAACTTGCTTAACTGTTCACAATAACAGTAATTTTGACCAGAGGGGCCAAAACTTTTAGATGCCGCTGTAGATCTACAGAGGTCGCAGTCAGTGAGTATGCCTTATTTTATTGTTTCGGAGTCATCTGTGCCATTTGGAAAATATTTGTAACTATCGGCCAACTGTTTTAGCTAGTTAAACTGACTCAGCAAGAACTCACAAGGGTACCGGATGTGAAAATCATGCGGCAAAAAATAATTGGGCATGTTGGAGTTCAACTTGTCCCATCCTTCGTTCCTGTGGAACATAAGCTACTGCCCAAAGCTCTCTCCTTTGCTCAAGCACGGAGAAGGCACGTTTTGATTGACAAGTTGGTGGCATTTGCAAAGGAGAGCCGTCAGCCGCCGGTTGTCTTGTTTGTAAGTTATCACTCAGATAGAAAGTTATGGTTTTTTTTTTAATTCTTTTATTATCGTGATGATTATTCAGGCACATGTGTTAGCAAAGGGCATTTTTTTCTTAATCAAAATCAGTAATTATATTGGATACATAGCGTCTGAATTCAGTTGCATCTGACCCATATCGCCCTCCCCAAGACTGCATCACGTTAACAAGAAAGAAGCAAAATAAAACCTTCAACATAAGTTTTATTACATTGGATCTATTACATTCTTTGAACTAATTAGACATGGCCTTTGAACAAATAAACAATGCAGCATTAATTGCTTGTCTCCCCTGCATTATTTTGAAGATTGATGAGGCAAATGTACACACATAACCTTTATGATAATGTCCAATCTAGATCCTATGATGGTGTCACCAATTATTTAGAAACAATAGTGCAATGAATTCCTGTTTGATATAAATTAACTCTTTCCTTTTGGCATGAAAAAAAGATAAACTTTTAGGGCAGAGGTGGCGGATGAATGCATAAATGGATTTCTGGATGTCTATTAAGAATGTTCAAATGGCATCGAGTTTAGTGATTATTTATTTACCATTCATTTTTTTCCAACCGATATAGAACAAGTTGTGTTAATAGTTGTACAAAAGCAGAAGGGAGAAAAAGCTGAGAAGGCATGACCATGGCTTCAAGGAAAGATATGACCTATGTTTCAATTAAATTTTTTTGATTAGTCATGAGTAAGACTGCTTAGTGCAGTGTTTCTCAACTCCAGTCCTCAGGACCCACCAACAGGTCATGTTTTCAGGATTTCATTAGTATTGTAAAGGTGATGGAATTAATGCTTGAGCAGGTGATAAAATTATCACCTGTGCAATACTAAGGAAATCCTGAAAACATGACCCGTTGGTGGGTCCTGACGACTGGAGTTGAGAAACACTGGCTTAGTGCAATCGAAACCCGTCGACTGGGTCTTGTCGACCATGAAAATTTTCTTTTGTATGCACTATAATTTCTTTTAAAAAATGAAAAGAAAAGGAAAATCTAGTCCTGTTGAGCCGGACTCCAATTTTTTCTGTTATCCTTGATGTGAGGCCAGGGTGAGGTAGGTGTCTGATCTGGAATTAAGTTTTTATAACTTTTTTGATACACATTTTTTTTTATTTTTGGCAATATCTTTTTTTGATATCTAAGTCTTTATTAAAAAGAAAAGTTAGTGACCTTGCAATCTTTACATTGGTCACTGGGGCTAGTTTAGACTTTCAGGAAGAATTTACAGGAGTTTTGTTATTATCAGAGGAGGGATTACAATGCAAGTATACAAAGCTGGCAACACAGGATTCACCAATCACATTAGGAGATATCACAGCTCACCTCTTCCTCCTCCTGTATAATGACTGATAACACTTTCATATACAGTAGATAACACAAGTTCCACCATTCACAATAAGTGATGTTAAAGCTCCCCTCCACCTCCTGTACAATTCCTGATAATACCTTCATACACAACTGACAACACAGGAGTCAAAATTCACAATAGGTGATTATCACAGCTCAACTCCTCCTCCAGAACAATGACTGATAACACCTTTTTACACAGTTGATAACACATTATCAACCAATCACAATAGGTGATATCACCTTTGCACACGCTTATTAGATGCTTCAATACAAAATATAGGTTCTGTTCATTGTGGCTAATGGCAGTGCTGTGCTCTTGCTGTGGGTGATAGTTCTAATTTTGTGTCCTCTGAGACTTGTAAATATAGCGTTACTGCTGTGTGGTGTTTTGGGTGGGACTGCAAACTATTGAAGTTCCCGATGTCACGACTCAGTTGTCGGGTGACCCAGGACCAGGGGCTCCTTCGATGTCCCTACCACTAGGGGGCACCTTAGCTCATTCTATTTCCCAGGATACTTTTGAAGGTGAAGATGCCAGGGCCGCCACCCTTGCCTTATCTCCTGAGTTATCCCTGCGTCTGTTCTCTTCCCCCACCCAGGGAAGAGGGGGACTACTGTGCACCGCAGTACACCAACCTGACAAACAAGGCTACAAAAACAAGGGGGTAACTGAAAATACCAGGCATACAAATATTTACTCACATATAACAGAAGAATGCACTGGGGAGTGGAGGATTGGGAAAAACAAAAGTAAGAGGATGAAAGGGAATTACTACACTTACAAACCATGCAACAGTCACAGATAACTCCTCCAAAACTCCTTCTCATATGAACACCTCTCTTCCTAAGCCATGCAGCAAATGCTAGCTCTGACGTTGGTTTAAATCAGGACCCAGATTATAAAGGGAATGGGAGTGGCTAACTGAGCGTAGCTGAGAGCTCAGAGTTTCCAACATGGCCGATTAACTCCTAGTTTACCAAAGAAATAAACACCATTAAAAAGAAGGCAAAGTGCTTCTTCTCAGCTCAGGAGTAGGAGCAATCAGATGCTGCAGTGTTCTGGCTCCTCTCTGTTATGGTAACTCTGTGACACCTGGAAAACCTTCTGTCCATAGCCAGTTATTATCTGACTTGCTTCTGTATAACTTGTGTCTTGTTTTTCTCCCAGTGGACAGTCCTGATTTTTTACCTCGGCTTGCTTCCTGACTATTCTCCTGGTTCTGACCTAGCTACCTGACTATTTTTTTGCCTCTGGTTTATCCTCTGATAAAACCAGAGCCATATAGCGGGGATAACCTTTTCAGGACATCTGCCATACATGAACAACACTGTGAGCCTTGTGCTCCTATAAACCACCGTACTAGTATGGCCTGACCATTACGCAGGCTCACTCTGAGTCTCACTTTGTGGCTAAACACTGCTGTACAGTGGACCTTGTTTTAAGACCAGATCCTTAGAGCTAGGTTAACCCCTTCAGGACATCTGCCATACATGAACGGCACTGTAAGAGGTACGCTCCCATAAAGTGCCATACTAGTACAGCGGTACAGCGTGACAAGCACGCTGGCTCACACCGAGCTCCGGAGCGATCAAAAATTAGTGTCAGCGCTATATGAGGGCTGACACTCTGGGGTCGCATCCAATATCAGTGCTGGTGCTGATCGCAGGCATTAAACTCATCTGTTGCCGCTCCCAATAGTGACAGTGACATCGATCAAAATAGCAGAGGTGGGACCTCCCTTTATGCTCCGATCGGCACCAAGCTTTGAGATCGCATTGTGCAGATGGTCTCCATGATGACCTCGGGCCAAAAGATGGCTGTGGAGTCACTCAGATATGGTGGTCTGTAAGCTCTTGCTACTATGCACTGAGCTCATGCCCTGCAATGCAAAAGCACTGCAAAATATTAGATCAGTGATCAAGGGAGGCAAAGTTGATGTCCCATCCTGGGTCAAGGTAATATAGTAAAAAAAAGTTTAAAATTTTTTTTTAAATATATTTTTTTAAAATCACAAAATAATGAACAAAAAAAAGAAAGTGATCCAAAAATGTTATGTAACCAAAAATGGTACCAATGTAAACATCAACTCGTCCTGCAAAAATTAAGCCCTCACATGACTCTGTCGGCAGAAATACAGAAAAATTATAACTCTCAAAATATGGCAATGCAAAAACTTTGCTGAGCACTTACAGTCATGGCCAAAAGTTTTGAGAATGACACAAATATTAATTTTTACAAAGTCTACTGCTTCACTTTTTCTAATGGCAATTTGCATATACTCCAGAATGTTATAAAGAGTGATCAGCTTAAAAGCAATTACTTGCAAAGTCAATATTTGGCTAGAAAATGAACTTTATCCCCCAAAACACATTTCAACATCATTGCAGCCCTGCCTTAAAAGGACCAGCTAACCTCTTTTCAGTGATTGCTCCATTAACACAGGTGTGGGTGTTGATGAGGACATGGCTGGAGATCAATCTGTCATGATTAAGTAAGAATGAGACCACTGGACACTTTAAAAGGAGGCTGGTGCTTGGCATCATTGTTTCTCTTCTGTTAACCATGGTTATCTCTAAAGAAACACGTGCAGTCATCATTGCAATGCACAAAAATGGCCTAACAGGGAAGAGTATCGCAGCTAGAAAGATTGCACCTCAGTCAACAATCTATCGCATCATCAAAAACTTCAAGGAGAGAGGTTCCATTGTTGCCAAAAAGGCTTCAGGGCGCCCAAGAAAGACCAGCAAGCGCCAGGACCGTCTCTTAAAAGTGTTTCAGCTGCGGGATCGGGCTACCAGCAGTGCAGAGCTTGCTCAGGAATGGCAGCAGGCAGGTGTGAGTGCATCTGCACGCACTGTGAGGCGGAGACTCTTGGAGCAAGGCCTGGTCTCAAGGAGGGCAGCAAAGAAGCCACTTCTCTCCAGAAAAAACATCATGGACAGACTGATATTCTGCAAAAGGTACAGGCAGAGGACTGCTGAGGACTGGGGTAAAGTTATTTTCTCTGATGAATCCCCTTTTCGATTGTTTGGGACATCAGGAAAACGCCTCATTCGGAGAAGACAAGGTGAGCGCTACCACCAGTCTTGTCTCATGCAAACTGTTAAGCATCCTGAAACCATTCATGTGTGGGGTTGCTTCTCAGCCAAGGGAATCAGCTCTCTCACAGTCTTGCCTAAAAACACAGCCATGAATAAAGAATGGTACCAGAATGTCCTCCAAGAGCAACTTCTCCCAACCCTCCAAGAGCAGTTTGGCGATCAACAATGCCTTTTCCAGCATGATGGAGCACCTTGCCATAAAGCAAAGGTGATAACTAAATGGCTCAGGGAACAAAACATAGAGATTTTGGGTCCATGGCCTGGAAACTCCCCAGATCTTAATCCCATTGAGAACTTGTGGTCAATCATCAAGAGACGGGTGGACAAACAAAAACCTAAAAATTCTGACAAAATGAAAGCATTGATTGTGCAAGAATGGACTGCTATCAGTCAGGATTTGGTCCAGAAGTTCATTGAGAGCATGCCAGGGAGAATTGCAGAGGTCCTGAAGAAGAAGGGTCAACACTGCAAATATTGACTTGCTGCATTAACTCATTCTGTCAATATAAGCTTTTGTTACTCATATGTTTGCAATTATTATATTTCTGTCTGTGATAAAAACATCTGTCAAACACACATAAAAACCAGAGGGCAGCAGATCATGTGAAAATATAATATTTGTGTCATTCTCAAAACTTTTGGCCATGACTGTACATAGGGGTTTCCGTGTAAATATCTGAAATACATGATTCAGACGGAACCCCTAACAGAAGATTCCCTATAATGAGGCAGATGGAGACACTGTGGGCTCTGTCTGACCTGTTATCCGGGGTATCCGTCTTTTTAAGCGTGCATAAAAGCGCTGTCGAACACAGTTTCGTGCACCTCTGAAAAGAAGGACACCGCTGAACAGAGGCCAGATGGAGTCCAGAGTAACTCTGCTGCCTCATTATAGTAAATGGA
This sequence comes from Oophaga sylvatica, assembly GCA_033576555.1. NCBI lineage: Eukaryota > Metazoa > Chordata > Amphibia > Anura > Dendrobatidae > Oophaga > Oophaga sylvatica. The sequence goes on along the minus strand of JARQOD010000003.1, from coordinate 578,699,817 downwards.
TCCCTTGGGGGTTTCAACTGAATTACATCACTTGGAGATTTAGATGTAAATCCCGATGTAAGTGCTCAGCGTAGAGAGCAGGATAAACGTGATCCAAAATGTTATGTAAAATGTTCCCAACTCGGGCCACAAAAAAAGTAAGTCCCACTCAGGTTATTCATCTGTCAATGGAAATAGAGACGCTTCTACGTTAATGATAGCACAAGGGCTATGGAAAAGCGCTATGGCTCCTCACCCCCTAAAATGTCCCCCTTCTTTATGAGCCCCACAGTGTCCTTAAATCACAGTTTGGATCCACATTTGGCATTTCTGTAGCCATGACAGCCCACTTAATTTACGGGGTCCATGTGTAATGTTCGGACACGGGTAAGTCTGGTGGACAACACAGCATATAAATTTGACAGGATGGAAAAGGGAGGGGAAGGACCTAAAGGTAGGGAGCGAGGGATGGGACACCTCCTGGCACCAACCTGTGTCTGTCCCTAAGCTCCCCTAACACCCTATGCGGGTCATTCCTCCTGCCATCGTCACGTGCCTAGTCCCTGATTGTCCCCTCAATGTACCTTGGCTTGTGCACTGGTTGGCAAAGATGCTAGCCTCACCACTGCAGATGATAACACACAGTGGAAGAGACACACACGGGACAGACAATAAAAGGAATAAATACTCAGCTCCGGCTACTAAACTCCACAGCAGCAGAGAAAACGGCACCAGGAATCTAAACTCTTACAGCAACAACACCATCGACACAGGAGAGCTCCATACCCCTAGCTGGTCTGCATAGAAGAACTCTATAATGGACGATCAACTGATGGGTCATGTGACTATCTAAAGGAAGGTAAGAGTGGTTACTCACCAACATCAGCTGACCAGCCTAAAAGAACTGCCAACAAGAGACAGACTTTAACTCTTGCTGGACCTAAAGGGAAAAAACAACATTTAAATTGCAGCAGACCCAGAAGCGGACACAAATCCCTTAATGATTCGTGACACCATGTCTCCAGAAGCACGAGCTGAACACAATGTATGAGCACTACAATTAATGGGCACTATAACGTATTGGGCACTACAATGTACTGGGCACTGCAATAGCAGATTTGTAATTTTCACTCAGGAACATTCACTGCTACTTGTTTCTGGCAAATATCCATGCAGTCGCAAACGTCACTGCATCTGTAGATTAATTCTCAGAGGGGTTTAATTTCCAAAATGGAGTCACTTGAGGGGGATTCTACTCTCCTGGAATTTAGGGCCTCTGTATATGAAGTCTGCCAACTATTCTACGATAATTTGTTGTCCAAGAGTCAAATAGAGCTCCTTCGATTCATAGTCTTGCTATGTGGCTAAGTAGTACTGTACAGCCACATATAGGGTATTGACACGTTCAGCAAAATATGTGTGACAATTTTCTGTTCCATTTTTACCAATTTCCCAGTGTTATAATGTAAAATCTTGAGCTAAAACAAAATTTTTGTGATAAAAATGTAATTATTTTTTCTTCACCGCCCAATGGTATAAAATTCTGTGACACACATGTGGTGTTAGTAAATTCACTGCATCCCTAGATAAATTCACTGAGAGGTGTAATTTGCAAAATGAGATCAATTATGGGGGGTTCTGCTGTTCTGACACCTTAGTGGTTCTGCCAATATGACATGATACCCGCAAACCATTCCAGCAAAAGGTGCATTAAAATATGGCGCACCTTCCCTTCTGAGCTTTGCCCTGTGCCTCAAGAGTAGCTTTCAACCACATATGTGGCTTCAAGTGTGACATGGCATCAAAGTCAGTTCAAATTTAATGTGGTCCCTAAAAAACAGTTTTGTAAATTTTGTTGGAAAAATGAGAAATCGCTGGTCGACTTTCAACCCTTCTAACTTCGTAAGAAAAAAAAATATGTTTCAAAAATGATGCTGATGTAAAGTAGACAAATGGGAAATATTATTTATAAATTATTTTGTACAGCATGACTGGTTTGAGGATACAAAAATTGAAACTTAGGAAATTACAAATTTTTCGCTAAAACTCTGATTTTTTTCACAAATGAACAAACAATTTCAACCTAAATTTAACACTTTCATAAAGTACACTGGTCAGAATGTAAAATTTGGCCTGAAGGTGAAAACAGGGGCAAAGGGGCGAATGGGCTAAAGGGTTATTGGGGTTCCTCTGGAATCTGCCAGACAGAGTGACTTGCAACAATTCTGTCTGAGCTAGCCTTTTTCAAAGACATAAGATTGCCAAAAATTGTTTAACATTACATTTAACAAAAACACTTGATTTAAACAATAGGTAATTTGTGATGATATATTGACTTTACAATTCATCTACTTATGTCTAATTGGAATTGTGTAAAGATTTAGGTGTATAAAGTCAGGATTTTGTCACAGTTTCTTAGGGACAATGGCAAGACATAAAGTGTATGGGATTCAGTCGGGACTTTTGCAAGGAGGAATGATCTAGATTGAATTAATGTACCTCACAGTAATCTCTGACCTGAGGCATTTGCACAGAAAAACTAATAATGCAGACAGAAGTCAGTCTGAGAGGTGGCACAAGATTTATTTGTGTCTAAAAGACCATGATCATAGCAGAATATGTTTGTATTATTGTTTTCTAAGTCATTAATACTGAAATAGTGATGAATCAAATTGATGTAGGAAGCATTGCCTTCTTTATCTACGCGGGCAAATCAGACTCTTCAATCTGCTGTTTGGTGGAGATCCCCTCCGATCATAAACAGATGTGTCCATATTTATCTTTCAACCAATTTTGTTAAGGACTCCAATTTTTTACAACAAAATGTAAAACATTATCTTAAGTCAAGTTAGCCAAAAACTCAACAGTCTGCAATTGAGATAACAAACAGGGGATGGCTACATATAGATAAATGTACTAAAGATCTGTAGTCATTGTATTATATAGCACTGTGTACTTACAATTGCTAATTTTGCACTTTTACCCAGTTAATTCTTCTCTTTTCCATTAGGTCTATGATGCTCTATATAGAAACAAGAAGTCTATTTTTCCTACATGAGTCATTTATAGAACTACAATTGTATATCTCTGCTGCAAGGGACTTTGCAGTGATGTAGAATTGGGAATGCTCCTTTAAAAGGGGCTGTCTGAGTAGTGAACAACCCCTTTACGTTATCAATTTTACATCCGAAAAAGTCCTTTTGATGTTTGTTTAAAAAATATATATATCTCATAATATATAAAAGTAACAAAGATTGTGTTTTATTTAGGCATGTCTTGATAGTAATTTTTCATTTTTTTTTAATTTTAATAACTGGTGCAATAATATATAATTTTTGATTGAGTTAAAGACAACCTGTCAGTAGGATCTCGGCTCAGATCTCGATCTGCACATGCCGGCGTCATTTTATTGAAGGCCAGACATGGAATGTCACATTGCGCACTCATCGCCCACCAAATGATGGCGGTGCTGCAAAATTTCAAAACGGACACAGTCAGTGACCTGTAGAAACACAGAAGGCAGGTAAAGGGGCTGGAGCAGAAGAAGACCCAACCCCCAGGCCGGTCCCAATGCACAGAAGATGTCGTTAGAAGAAAAAGTAAAACCATGATTAAAAAAAGAACCACTTCAACAAAGGTATAAATGCAATCAGTGTAATAGCGCCATTCTGGCCATACCTTTACTTTATAGAAGTAAGTCCTGTTGACAGGTTCTCTTTAATACATCATCAGTATGAGAAATGGACTTACTCGCAAAGAGAGCTGCCTGTCTTACTATAAACCGGGGCCCTAGAAATAAGCTGAACAGAGGGTATCTCACTGCTGGGATCTAGAGCAATCAGTTGTGATCTGTCAGGAAATCTGTTAACGGAAGAGTCAGGTGGCCATATAACTCGGACGGAGATCGCAACGCAATGCTCTCCTGATTTGCACAGAAATCCATGTTGTCATGCTCAGGCCGGGAGAATCACCCGCCAGTCCGAGCATTGCGATACGATCCCTGTCCGAGTGATACGACCGGCTGACTCTTTCCTAATAGTGTTCAATTCTTTTACAGCGCCACCCAAGAGTAAATAAAGAATTGCATGATGCTCGTAAAAAAAATGCGCTATCCAAGGAAATAATGCATGGTTTTCCACTACGGCTCACTAATGAAGGTCCTCAATACTGTCACTCCCCTTTATTATTTTCACAAAGTACCAAAAATATGTTTTCACATCCAGACGACCCCTTTGAGCCCACAAACCACCTGATTAGATGACAGCGCCCTAATGAGCCTCGATGATTGAGAACGTGCAGCCTGCCCTGTATCAGGGCTCGTAGACCTTTATTATGCTCCTTATCATTAGAGCTGTCTTTCCATTAATGATAACCGCTCCAGACTCATCTATTTGGCATCTTTGTAGTTGGGGGAATAAAAAAAAAAAGAATAAACTTGCAGTATACTCCATTATAATGTGCTACGTGGCTCCCCTCTGGGCATTCCCCACTATTATCCCATTTGGTTATATTGAAAACCACCGTCTCTCGAGAGAGCATTAGGAGCGACCTTTGACATTGCAATATTCTTGGTTCAAATGGCATAATAACACGTGGTGAATATTTACAAGCGTGCTCATATTATAATAGCGCACTGCTGTGAACATTAGCACGTATTTTCTGCTCAATCAGGCTTTGATGTAGAGCTTGCTTTTTACCCTTGAGAAAATAAAGAGTCCCCGATAAACAGCGCTTGTGAAACACCATTGAACCTAAACAGCTTACATATCACAAACTGCCTGAATGCAGATTAGCAGGAGAACATATACATTTGCAACTGTGAAAGTCCCAGCAGCGGGATAATGTCAGGATGTGCGTTTCCTCTAGAGGCGTACTTACCTGTAAAAGGTAAAGGTGTCGTTAAATGGATCAATTGCAGGGCATTACACGAAATTAATAAGGCATCGTGACAGCAGGTGGATCCCTCCTCACCACTGTTTAATTTTTCATTATATGATATTTCCTCGCCTAGCAGCTCACTTTCAGCAAGGGATAATCTGTTCCTTTGTTTTCTTTTTTAAAAATAAAAAAAGAGAGAAAACAAGAAGCCGAGATTCGCTTCCTTGCATGGAGTCTCTTGGCGGTTCATCCTGTTTACCGTGAGGCCAATTTTGTTTTGAAAAGTTATTTTATTTTATTTTTTTGGGGGGGGGGGTAAACAAAAATCCATCCAAGATGATATTTATTATAATCGAAAAAATAAATATATGCAGCTATTTAGCTATTTTTTATTCTAAATTAATGTGTTCCGTCTCACCATTTAAAGGTGCACTTAAAGAAGCACTCCCTCTCCTCCCATAAAAGTGTTTCTCCTCTTAATATATTGCAATCATCATATTATACAGCACAGTGTACTTACAATTGCTCATTTTTCCTTTCTACCAAGTTATTTTTTCTTTTCCATTAGGTCTATGACATCACATGTTTTAAAAACTGACTAGCTGAATCCTTCTAAGCTCTATGTAGAAACAGGAGGTCAATTTTCCCTGTATGAGTCATAAGTCACTGCAAAAGTCCCTGGCAGAGATAGGAGGGAGCAGCTGGGTCAGGAGTTGAAGAGGGGAATGATAAATGCAAGAGACTTCCTCTTTCTATATAGAGCACGAGAAAAGAGAAGAATTAGCTGGGTAGAAAGGCAAAATGAGCAATTGTAAGTACACAGTGCTGTATAATATGATGACTGCAATATATTAAGAGGATAAAAACGATAATAAGCACCACAAAATAGGGGTTGCGGCACTCCAGTCATCATAGTGGTGAACTTATCATTGGTGCAACCTATGAGGCCGCACAGAGCCAAGAGGTAAAGAGTAGAGTTGACCGAATTTTTCAAAATTTAGTTC
>JARQOD010000003.1:578522810-578693856 GCA_033576555.1 Oophaga sylvatica | reverse complement strand
AAACCCCTTTTGGGGGGACCCACCAAACTCCCACGGTGGTCCGGGGTGGGCTGCGGGACTTCTCTTGCTGCAAACCTACTAAAGGCCCACACCTTAGGGGTTTTGCTTCTGGGGTAGAATGGCTTACGTAAAACCAAGATGGGGCACGAGTGCCAACTATTTACAATAAAGTTCGTCGAAAGAGTTCTCAGCACGCCCCTTCAAAATAGCATTTAAATTTTACTATCACATTACCCAAGGGGGTAAAATATTTTTAAACATTATAAATTACACATTCTCAATAAAGTGCAATTCTTCTGAAAATTTTTTACATGGCAGTAACCTGTCCGGGTCCTACTGATTTTTGGGAACATTGCGAATTTTCCCTCCCCGACGGGGGAAACTATGTGGTTCTGTAACGCATACAAAAAGAAGCCCTGCACCGGTGTCTGTGTAGATACGTCCCCCTTTCTCTTTCACTCTGGATTTGTGGAGGCCTAACGGGTGCCTCTTCAAAATTTGGGCTCTGCAGCGTTTCAATTGCAGCGGTGCGCGGTCTGGCTCGGTAGAGGGGCAAACGTCGCTGCCTTTTTTACATTGCAGGATGGGAGCGGGTCAGGGATGGCTGATAAGGCGCACTTGCAGTCGCTGCGCTCTGTACTTTGCAGTATAGAAGCGGTGCGGGGCCCGGGCGCTGGTGTGGCTGGGGCCTGGGACCTGAGCCGGGGGGTGCATTTCCTGCTTCAGGGACGGGTCGCGCCCGGGGAGACGTTCGGGGGATCCCCTTAAGCCCCCAATGCCTTGGGGTAAACATCCCCCTTTTTGCAGGGCCCTGTCCCGGGGGCCCTTTAGGGGGGTTTGACCATGTCACAGCAATGAACCCAAAGGGTTTCTGATAGAGCCCCGGGGTGCTAAAGAACCCCCAACCCCCCTGGGCTTAAATCAACACCGTCCCCCGGCATGCGGGTTCCGGGCGTACCTTTGTCTGCCCAAAAGTATCCTTTTTGGGTCCGCTTCCCGGACCTCTGGGGAAGCCCCTGCCCTTCGCTGTCCCGCTGCTGCCGCTCCTCAACTCTTGGCGTCGCCCCTTTCTCCTTCTGGGGGGGGGGTACTCCCCCCTTTTCCGGTGCTCCATTCCCCCCCAGTCGATCTCCTCGTAGTGGGTGTGGGGCTTCGGTTTTCCCTAGGGAGCTGCATTCCGCTCGGCCCCTTGACCAGGCCTGGCGGGCCTTCCGGTCCGGGTAAGGCCTCCTCAGCCTCCTTCCTCCCGCCGCATCCTCGGCGGAGTCAGGATCAGCTCTTTCGGGGCCGGCCTCCGGTTCTTCTTCAGCCGCTGGTTCCGGTGGTGGTGCGGGTGCGGTTGCGCACCTAGGAGGGAGAGCAGCTGGTCCCACAGCAGCTGCTGCTTCAGGTCACGCCAGCTCTGCTCCATCGCCTCCATCTCTGCGCGGTGTCGGGCTAGATCTCTCAGCACCGCATCCACCTCCTCCACACGATACATCCGTTGGTCGTCCTCCCGACCTGGGGAAGGCTCGAGTACAGGCTGCACTTCTTTAGGGGAACGGGGTCTGCGCACCGCCATTCCCCCACACAGTGACTCCTGTCCTTCCGCCATCTCACGCCAGGCCAGACTGTGCTTCCCATCTGGAACAATCTGGTCTTTTCCGTGGAGGCGGGACTTTTGCTTTCTCTTCTTTGCACTGAAGATGAAGAGGAGGCGGATGTCACGGGTGTGTCGCTGCAAAGATCGTCGCGATTGCACACCCTGGCTTCTCACAGCTGAGTTTCTGGTGCTGGGTGTTTTTCGGCAGTGAGAGAGTTAATTCTTCCTCTCTCTGTGCTGGACAAGACCAGCCTCGCTCAGCTGCAATTAATGTTGTTGTAATATGATTCCTTCAAATACCTGCCTGTCTGCTAAGGAAGTGTCGGTGAAAACATTCATGCAGACCAGCAGAGCGGATCGTATTGAGAAGTCTAAAGCTAAGAGTACCTGTTGTGGTTTTCTCCTCTCCTCGCTTTATTATTTATCTCCTTACCCGTTGGTGTTCCCTCTGTAGTGGTAGTTTTGTATGCAAGGTGGTCTTTTATTTTACCCCTTGTACTGTTTCGTTTGTCTTATACTGTGTGTGAAGGCAGTTACCTTCCTGTTCCCTGTGGTGGTAATCAGGGTCCTTCTCAGGACTAGATTACAGTGGTTAGGGACTCACAGGAGACAGGGTTACGCTGGCGGCCTGGACCTCTGTACCATCAACAGTACCTCCAGGTAGAGGGATTAGTCAGGACTAGTGTTGAGCGATACGATACCGCAAGTATCGGGTATCGGCCGATATTAGCTCTATCGGCCTTTCGATACTTAGTTCCGATATTTTCGTCTTATCGGATACCGGAATCGGGATTGTCACTGTCACTGTCAGTGTCCGTCGGTCGGGTCTGTCAGGAGTCAGCGGCACTTACCTGGCAGAAGATCTCCGGCGGTCACGGGCTGGACTGCTTCATGGCCGCCATCATCTTTCCCCGGCGGTCACATGCAGTTTCTCGCGATAACTGCAGTGACTGCTGGGTAATCCCGGCCGTAAAGCAGTCAGTCCGATGACGTCACCGCCGGGGAAGCAGGTAATCAGCTGTGCTGCGTTGCGATGACAGGCTCTGCCTGTCATTGCGATGTAGCAGAGCTGGATCGTCGTGGGACTGTCGTTACTATGGACTGCGTCGGACAGGTGGTATACTGTTGGTTTGTTTTTTTTCTTTTTTTACAGGAGATCGATGGCGTCGCAGGAATGAGAGTATAATAAAATTAATGAAAACTGTGTTGTCTCTTTTATTTCATTAAAAGACTTTTTTCTTGCTTTGTCTTTTTTTTATACATTTAATAACTTTGGGATTAATAATGGATCGGTGTCTTATTGACACCTCTCCATTATTAACCGGGCTTATTGTCACCGTGCAATCAACGGTGACATTAACCCCTTATTACCCCACTTGCCACCGCTACAGGGCAGTGGGAAGAGCCGGGTAAAGTGCCACAATTGGCACATCTTTTGATGCGCCAAATGTGGGGCTGCTGTAGCCTGGTATTATCAGGCTGTTGAGGGCCAAAATCCATGGGCCTTGACAGTCTTTTAATACCAGGCCGCAGCAGTCTGCATTTTACTTGGCTGGTTAACAAAAATAGGGGGAACCCTACGCCTTTTTTTTTTCGAGGGGATCCCCTATTTTTGTTAACCAGCCAAGCTAAGCAGACTGCTGTGGCCTGGTATTATCAGGCTTGCAAGGTCCATGGATATTGGATCCTTACCAGCCTGAAAATCCAGGCCTCAGCGGTCTGCTTCATCTGGCTGGTTAACAAAAATAGGGGGGACCCCACGCCAATTTTTTTCGAGGGGATCCCCTATTTTTGTTAATCAGCCAAGATATGCAGACTGCTGTGGCCTGGTATTATCAGGCTGGCAAGGTCCATGGATCTTGGCTCCTTAACAGCCTGAAAATCCAGGCCTCAGCGGTCTGCTTCATCTGGCTGGTTAACAAAAATAGGGGGGACCTGACGCCATTTTTTATTCGAAGGGAACCCCTATTTTTGTTAATCAGTTCCCTCTGACGTCACTGATTGTGTCCCTGGCTGACCTGAAGTGAAAGTGGAAAGCAATCAATTAAGCTTTCCACTTCCTCTCCTGTCAGCCAGGAGAGGAACTCATTCATTTGGGGGTTTACTGTGAGGCTGCAGCATTAGCTGCGGTCCCTGCAGTAAACATTAACCCTTTCTGAAGGATTACACCGTGGGACCTGACTGTGCATGGGATAGGTAAGAATAATTTTGCTTTTTTATTTTATTTTTATTACAGGAAATGGTTTTTGCAGTCAAATAAAAGATGGTCAAAAACATGTGTTTTTATTTCATTAAAATGATTTTTAATTAAAGTGTGTGTGTTTTATTTTTATTTCATGCAATAGGATTAATAATTGATAGTTGTCTAATTGACAGCTCTCAATTATTAACCTGGCTTAAGGTCACCTTTCAATTGCAATGTGGCTTTAACCCCATATTAACTCATTCGCCACCGCTACAAGGCAATGGGAATAGACGGGCAAAGTGCCAGAAAGGGCGAATCTAATTATAGATTTGTCTTTTCTGGGGTGTCTGGGGGCAGATGTTAGTAGCCAGGGGGGGCCAAAAATAATGGTCCCTCTCTGGGCTATTATTATCTGCCCCCATTCGCTGGCTTTGTCTGTCTGGTTGCGAAAATAGGGCGGGAGCCCACGCATTTTTTTAAAAAAAATTTACACCTCATATATATATATATATATTCATGTCATTGAATTTGTGACACATATATATATATATTTATATTTATAGTTCATACACTTCTACATAGTATAATAGCCGCTAATTCAATTGACGGCTTTTGTGAAAATGCAGAACCCGACATGAAATGACACTTGGTGTACATAGGGTTAACCATGTCTTTTCATGTCCTTTGCTATCTGATTTGCACAAACAATTACATCAGTCTATGTGTGCAAAATTTCACACCTGTAGGGGTTAATTAAAGGTGTAAATTCGTAGCAAAAAAGTCAGTTTTTTTTACAACGAATTTACACCTTTAATTAACGCCTACAGGTGTGAAATTTTGCACAATAGACTGATGTAATTGTTTGTGCAAATCAGATTGCAAATGACATGAAAAGACATGGTTAACCCTATGTACACCAAGTGTCATTTCATGTCGGGTGCTTCTGTCCTTTCACAGAAGCCGGCTTTACCCGGCAATTGAATCAGAGGATATTTTACTATGTAGAAGTGTATAAACTATACATATATGTATATATATATATGTCACAATGACATGTATATATATATATATATATATATTGTATTCTATGTGTGTATATTTAGTGTTTACAAGGAAATAAAGGTTTTTTTTAGTTGCGATATTTTGTTCCCATAGACTTACATGGGACTTCCGGTATCGGAATCGGATATCGCCGATATTTAGTAATATCGGCGATACCATTCCGATCCGATATTTTTAGATATCGAGCAGTATCGCTCAACACTAGTCAGGACCCCAGCTTAGGGTCAGCATAGACCCCGATCCTCCTGTATACAGAGACAGCGTGACATTTTCACCGACCATACTAAAGATTCCCCCCAGCCACCATGGATCCAGTAGCCAATCTAGCTCAGCAGTTGCAGAGTTTGTCCATGGAGCTGAGGGACGTTAAGTCCAGGTTTTGTACCCCCCGGAGCAAGCCAGACCTGAACCTAAAGTAGCTCTCCCGGACAGGTTCACTGGAGGGCGGGACAAATTTTTTGCTTTCCGGGAGGCATGTAAATTGTACTTTCGGCTGCGACCTCGGTCATCTGGGAGTGAGGATCAAAGGGTGGGAATTGTCATCTCGCTCCTTCAAGGGGACCCCCAATCCTGGGCGTTCTCTCTTCCCCCGGGCTCCCCGGCTCTTCAGTCAGTGGATAGATTTTTCGCAGCTCTGGGTCTTGTATATGATGACCCGGATCGGGTCTCCCTTGCTGAAACTAAGTTACGTAAGATACAGCAGGGAGATCGTCCGGCAGAGGAATTTTCTTCGGAGTTCCGTAGGTGGGCCACGGACACCCAGTGGAATGACCCGGCTCTTAGGAGCCAGTTTTGTCAAGGTTTATCTGACAAATTAAAAGATGTGTTGGCGCAGTATGACCCTCCCACGACACTGGAAGCCGCTATGGCCCTTGCTATTCGTATTGACAGACGTCTTCGGGAGAGGTGCGGGGTAACTTCGCCCCCTGTGATAACTCCACATTCCTCAAAGGTCCCTTATACGGAGGTTCCCCTGGTCAGTCCAGAGGAGCCTATGCAATTAGGAGGGACATCATTTCGGGGGAGGGGATCGGTGGGGCGCCACAAAACTAGAAGTTGTTTCTTCTGTGGAAAAAAGGGACATCTTATTAGAGGGTGTCCATCTCGTCCTTTGCAGAGTGAGAAGTCGCCGGAAAACTATTGATCCCAGATTGTGTGGTGGACGGCAATCTGGGAGTAAGTATTTCGTCCCTAAGTTCGTCTCAGTTTCTCGTACCGGCGGAGGTGGTGGTGGGTGCGAGAACTGAGAGGATATCTGTTCTTCTGGATAGTGGGGCCGGGGCTAATCTGGTGGATGCTCGCTTTGCCCGGGTTCAAGGTATGCGATTGAGTGGGTTGGCTAAACCCGTCCCCATATTCTCGATCGACGCCAGACCTCTCGGTCAGGGAAGTTTTGTGCAAGCAGTACATAACATAGATCTTCAAGTGGGGGCGCTACATAAGGAACTGTTGTCTTGTTATGTGTTGGAGGGTCTTCCCACTCCTATAGTGCTGGGCCTGCCTTGGCTAACTAAGCATAACCCGGTTATTAATTGGCAATCCAGAGAGATAAGCCAATGGAGCGATTTCTGTAATAAAAACTGCATGAATACGGTCATTGGTGCGGTCGCTCCTAGGGCCTTACCTCCATTTCTGGTGGACTTTGAGGATGTATTCTCGGAGAAAGGGTGTCAAGAACTACCTCCTCATCGAGAGTATGACTGTTCTGTTAACTTGCTCCCTGGGGCCAAGTTACCGAAATCTAGGTTGTATAACCTTTCTGGTCCTGAGAGACAGGCCATGAAGGATTATATTTCAGAGAGTCTGGCTAAGGGGCATATTAGACCTTCATCTTCCCCGGTGGCCGCGGGTTCTTCTTTGTGAAGAAAAAAGATGGAGGCCTACGCCCTTGCCTGGATTTCCGTGAGCTTAATCGGATTACAGTCCGAGATCCGTATCCGCTCCCACTTATTCCCGATCTCTTCAATCAGATCGTGGGTGCCAAATGGTTCTCTAAGTTGGATCTCAGGGGGGCGTACAATCTGATTAGGATGAAGGAGGGGGATGAGTGGAAGACGGCGTTTAACACTCCGGAGGGGCATTATGACAACCTTGTCATGCCATTTGGTCTGAGTATTGCCCCGGCGGTGTTTCAACACTTTGTAATGACATCTTTCGCCACCTAATGGGACAGTTTGTGGTCATATATCTGGATGATATCTTAATTTACTCGCCAGATCTTGTGTCTCATCAGGAGCATGTTAGGCAGGTGTTGCAGATCTTGCGGGATAATAAACTGTACGCCAAATGGGAGAAGTGTGTGTTCGCCGTACAGGAACTTCAGTTTTTGGGATTCCTGGTGTCTGCATCCGGTTTTCGTATGGACCCTGAGAAAGTGCGGGCAGTTCTTGAGTGGGATCTGCCAGAGGATCTTAAGGCATTACAACGTTTCCTGGGGTTTGCTAACTACTACCGGAAATTCATTCGTAATTTTTCGTCCATAGTTAAACCTATCACAGACATGACTAAAAAAGGGACGGATTTTTCAAAGTGGTCTGACAAGGCTTGTCAAACGTTTTCCTCTTTGAAAAAATGTTTTGCTTCAGCACCCATACTTATTCAGCCTGATGCGTCACAGCCATTCATTGTTGAGGTGGACGCTTCCGAGGTAGGGGTGGGAGCAGTATTGTCACAAGGTCCGTCCCTGGTAAATGGCATCTGTGCGCCTTCTTCTCTAAAAAATTGTCGTCCGCTGAGAGGAATTATGATGTCGGCAATAGGAAGCTCTTGGCCATTAAGTTGGCTTTTGAGGAGTGGCGTCATTTTTTGGAGGGGGCAGTCCACCCGGTCACCGTCATTACCGATCACAAAAACCTGCTATATTTAGAGTCCGCTAAACTCTGAATCCCAGACAAGCTAGGTGGTCGTTGTTTTTTACCAGGTTTAATTTTGTCGTCACATATCGTCCTGGGTCAAAAAATGTTAAGGCGGATGCCTTATCTCGCTGTTTCCCTGGGGCTGGGAATACGGAGGACCCGGTTCCGGTCCTTCAGGAGGGGGTGGTGGTGTCGGCAGTATGCTCTGAGCTTGAGGAGGAGGTATTGGAGGCTCAGGGGGACGCCCCTGTAGGACCTCCAGGGAGACTGTTTGTTCCAAATCAGTTGCGACAAAAGGTGATCGAGGCACACCATAATTCAGCTTTGGCAGGACACCCAGGGAGTAAAGCAACTGAGGATCTCCTCTCGCGCCGGTTTTGGTGGCCTAACTTACATAGGGAGGTAGTAACTTTTGTCGCGTCCTGCGAGGTTTGTGCGCGCTCTAAGACCCCACATACCCGTCCCTCGGGGACCCGCTTACCTTTGAAGATCCCGGAGCGTAAGTGGACTCATCTGTCTATGGACTTCATTACGGACCTCCCGCCATCTTCAGGTAAAACAGTCATACTCGTTGTAGTGGACAGGTTCAGCAAGATGGCACATTTTATCGCTCTTCCTGCTCTTCCTAATGCTAAAACTCTTGCGCAGGTGTTTATTGGGGAGATTGTAAGGCTTCATGGGGTACCCTCCGATGTGGTGTCGGATCGGGGGTCTCAGTTTGTGTCCAAATTCTGGAGAGCATTTTGTACACGGCGGGGGATGCAGTTGTCATTTTCATCGGCTTTTCACCCGCAGACCAATGGTCAGACAGAGCGTCTGAACCAGAGCTTGGAGACATATCTCCGGTGTTTTGTGTCAGAGAACCAGGAGGACTGGGCTTCTTTCTTGCCTCTGGCGGAGTTTGCTCTAAATAATAGGCGGAGCGAGTCCACTGGTAAGTCCCCGTTTTTTGGGGCATATGGTTTTCACCCCCAGTTTTGTACTTTCAAAAGGGGGGGCTCTTCTGGGGTTCCTGAGGAGGAACGATTTTCGTCGTCACTTGCTTCAGTGTGGAGAGGAGTGCTGAATAATCTGAGTACTATGGGGAACCGATACAAACGTATGGCTGATAGGAGGAGAGTGTCTGGTCCGGACCTAAGTGTGAACGATCTGGTATGGTTGTCTACCAAGAATATAAAACTTAAGGTTCCCTCCTGGAAACTGGGTCCCAGGTTCATCGGGCCATACAAGATCAGTTCTATAATTAATCCGGTGGCATTCCGTCTTGACCTCCCTCCTACATTTAAGATTCATAATGTGTTCCACAGATCATTACTTAAGAAGTATGTGGCGCCGGTGATACCTTCACCTTTACCTCCTCCTCCTGTGGTGGTCAATGGTAACTTGGAGTTCCAGGTGTCGAGAATCATCGATTCACGTCTGAATCGCCGGTCCCTTCAGTACCTTGTTCATTGGAGGGGGTATGGTCCTGAGGAGAGGACGTGGGTTTCTGCGTCGGATATTAACATAGACCGATTGGTTCGGGCCTTCCACACTACTCACCCAGATAAACCCGGCCTGAGGGTCCGGAGGCCCCTCGTAGAAGGGGGGGTACTGTCACGGGTGTGTCGCTGCGAAGATCGTCGCGATTGCACACCCTGACTTCTCACAGCTGAGTTTCTGGTGCTGGGTGTTTTTCGGCAGTGAGAGAGTTAATTCTTCCTCTCTCTGTGCTGGACAAGACCAGCCTCGCTCAGCTGCAATTAATGTTGTTGTAATTGGATTCCTTCAAATACCTGCCTGTCTGCTAAGGAAGTGTCGGTGAAAACATTCATGCAGACCAGCAGAGCGGATCGTATTGAGAAGTCTAAAGCTAAGAGTACCTGTTGTGGTTTTCTCCTCTCCTCGCTTTATTATTTATCTCCTTACCCGTTGGTGTTCCCTCTGTAGTGGTAGTTTTGTATGCAAGGTGGTCTTTTATTTTACCCCTTGTACTGTCTCGTTTGTCTTATACTGTGTGTGAAGGCAGTTACCTTCCTGTTCCCTGTGGTGGTAATCAGGGTCCTTCTCAGGACTAGATTACAGTGGTTAGGGATTCACAGGAGACAGGGTTACGCTGGCGGCCTGGATCTCTGTACCATCAACAGTACCTCCAGGTAGAGGGATTAGTCAGGACCCCAGCTTAGGGTCAGCATAGACCCCGGTCCTCCTGTATACAGAGACAGCGTAACAGCGGATCTCTCTTGAGTGGGGCATGCTCTAATATTGTAATAGCACTTCTATTGGGCGGCCATAACTTTCGCGCCACAGGGGGGGTACGCCCACGAATACACGCCCCTCTTCTACACCAGCGCCTCAGGGCGCGAATATGGCGGAAAAATGGCGGAAAATGGCGCCAAAAATCACAAAACATCAAAACAGTCTGTTGCACAAAACAGTCCATTCAGGCACACAGGACTCACATATTGCGAGCTTCGAATCCTGTTCGTGACACCAAAAGATGAGTCGCACGTAGCCAGGGCCTGTGGGGTACTCGGCACCGAGCCCGATTACTTCACTGGGGATGTCACGGGTAGCGCAGCTCGGTCCGTTGCCCTGGGCGCTCACTAAAAGGGGAATATTTACAGGGGATGATAGAAATGTTCGTGACGCCACCTGTGGTTCCTGGTCAGGGTGACCAGCGCTGCAGGGTAGATCTTCTGAGGGGTTGTTACTGAGCAGCAAGGTGTTAAGTCTCCCACAGGCGAGACTGATCCCTCAGGGTATATAGCGGTGTAGGGGTGCAGGAGCAATAATCCAGACACACACAAGACAGTCTCTTTCTGTACCTTTACTGATGGTGAAGTTGCAGGCACGTCCCGGGAAGCCGTCAGGGTGGAGGATGCATGTCCAGTAAACCACTGAGTAGTTGTAGGGCCTCCTTACTTCTTTATGTGTGTGAGTTTCTGCTTGCATAAAACTAAGTCTAACTCCGTTCTCTTTGCTACGCCTGGCTGACCTTGTGATGGAACCTTCTTTTGGACAGAACTAAGTCTCTATGTTCAGGGCTCTGCTAGACTCTTGTTCTTCCTGACCCCGGTTACGTATCAGCACTGTTGGGCCCCTGTGATTTGGAATCCAGCAGGGTCTCCGGTTTCTCCTACTAGTCTTGAAGAAGCTAGCAAGCTCGGACCCGGTGTCCGGTTGTGCAGAGTGGAGGTAAGCTATCAATGCTGTCGACCTCTGTCACTCTCTCTTTCCCTTTTTCCACTTGCCTGTCGTCCTACTCACACCTTTAACATAAGCACAACCAGCAGTAGATGTCAGCTTTCTTTGTCTTCACCGCTCTCCAAGCGTCGGCACACTTACTTAATGAAATGCTCACTGAAGGTATATCAGTAGACTCAACTTTGACCAGACTAAGTGGCAATTCATCCCACTATTACCGGACTCCACGGTGTAAGCTGAGTGTATGCTGAAGTCTTCAGGCTTTCAAATAAGTCTTTCTTTAGCTAGTCTTTCCCTCTCAGCTCGTCTGAGGTAACTAGCTTGTCCGTCTCTCACCATCTGTCTGACAATCTCTCTCATCTGATCTCTGAGATAGACTGAGATAGACTAAACTAACTGCTAAGCTCTCCACACCCTTATATATCTGCGTACTCTAAAAGGGCTCCCTCTGGTGGCACCAGGGAATTGTGAAGTGTGAATGAATATCGGGTGATTTGTGAATTTACCTTTCATGCATCCTCCAGGGTAACATGTGGCTCCAGAGCGCAGCTGGGCTACACATCTTTATCACAGACAGAAATATAATTGCAAACATATGAGTAACAAAAGCTTATATTGACAGTTAGAATGAGTTAATGCAGCAAGTCAATATTTGCAGTGTTGACCCTTCTTCTTCAGGACCTCTGCAATTTTCCCTGGCATGCTCTCAATCAACTTCTGGACCAAATCCTGACTGATAGCAGTCCATTCTTGCAGAATCAATGCTTTCATTTTGTCAGAATTTTTAGGCTAAGTGCACACGCTCTGGAATATTTGCGTTTTTTTCGCGTTTTTTCTGTATCCTACACATGTTAATTGATTCCACATATTTTGGCCACATGTTGCGTTATTTTCCTCGAAAAAAACGCTTCGCGGAAAAAATAGCAACATGTTCATTAATTTTGCGGAATGTTCATGTGCGATGGTACCCAGGGTCTGGAGGAGAGGAGACTCTCCTCCAGGCCCTGGGTACCAAAACTCTGGTAAAACAATAACTAAAATAAAAAATAATGATATTCTCACCTTCCGGCGGCCCCCGCAGCTTTCCCGCCATCAGCGACGCTCCCTGCAACTCCCGGTCCCAGGAGTGCTTTGCGAGAATCACCCAGATGGCATAGCGGTCTCGCGTGATGCTACGTCATCGGGGTGATTTGTCGCAAAGGACTCCTGGGACCGGGAGTTGCCGGGAGCGTCGCTGAAGGCGGGAAAGCTGCGGGGGCCGCCAGAAGGTGAGAATATCATTATTTATTATTTTTTTAAATTATTTTTACATTAGATCTTTTACTATTGATGCGGCATAGGCGGCATCAATAGTAAAAAGTTGGTCACACTTGTCAAACACTATGTTTGACTCGTGTGACCAACCTGTCAATCAGTTTTCCAAGCGATGCTACAGATCGCTAGGAAAACGCTAGCATTCTGCAAGCTAATTACGCTTGCTAGTTTCTGGCAGGAATGCGCATACAAAAAAAATGCGTATTTCCCGCGGGAGAAGTGCGGGATTGCCGTGGAAATTTCCGCGGCAATTCCGCAACATGTGAACTTAGCCTTAGGTTTTTGTTTGTCCACCCGTCTCTTGATGATTGACCACAAGTTCTCAATGGGATTAAGATCTGGGGAGTTTCCAGGCCATGGACCCAAAATCTCAATGTTTTGTTCCCTGAGCCATTTAGTTATCACCTTTGCTTTATGGCAAGGTGCTCCATCATGCTGGAAAAGGCATTGTTGATCGCCAAACTGCTCTTGGAGGGTTGGGAGAAGTTGCTCTTGGAGGACATTCTGGTACCATTCTTTATTCATGGCTGTGTTTTAAGGCAAGACTGTGAGAGAGCCGATTCCCTTGGCTGAGAAGCAACCCCACACATGAATGGTTTCAGGATGCTTAACAGTTGGCATGAGACAAGACTGGTGGTAGCGCTCACCTTGTCTTCTCTGAATGAGGCGTTTTCCTGATGTCCCAAACAATCGAAAAGGGGATTCATCAGAAAATAACTTTACCCCAGTCCTCTGCAGTCCACTGCCTGTACCTTTTGCAGAATATCAGTCTGTCCATGATGTTTTTTCTGGAGAGAAGTGGCTTCTTTGCTGCCCTCCTTGAGACCAGGCCTTGCTCCAAGAGTCTCCGCCTCACAGTGCGTGCAGATGCACTCACACCTGCCTGCTGCCATTCCTGAGCAAGCTCTGCACTGCTGGTAGCCCGATCCCGCAGCTGAAACACTTTTAAGAGACGGTCCTGGCGCTTGCTGGTCTTTCTTGGGCGCCCTGGAGCCTTTTTGGCAACAATGGAACCTCTCTCCTTGAAGTTCTTGATGATGCGATAGATTGTTGACTGAGGTGCAATCTTTCTAGCTGCGATACTCTTCCCTGTTAGGCCATTTTTGTGCATTGCAATGATGACTGCACGTGTTTCTTTAGAGATAACCATGGTTAACAGAAGAGAAACAATGATGCCAAGCACCAGCCTCCTTTTAAAGTGTCCAGTGGTGTCATTTTTACTTAATCATGACAGATTGATCTCCAGCCATGTCCTCATCAACACCCACACCTGTGTTAATGGAGCAATCACTGAAAAGAGGTTAGCTGGTCCTTTTAAGGCAGGGCTGCAATGATGTTGAAATGTGTTTTTGGGGGATAAAGTTCATTTTCTAGCCAAATATTGACTTTGCAAGTAATCGCTGTTAAGCTGATCACTCTTTATAACATTCTGGAGTATATGCAAATTGCCATTAGAAACAGTGAAGCAGTAGACTTTGTAAAAATTAATATTTGTGTCATTCTCAAAACTTTTGGCCATGACTGTATGTATTATTTATACATCTAGTGTCTTCTTATGTGGGAGAGGACACATGGACGACCATAGGAACCAGACTGACTATAGTTTCATCTCTCTAGACATTTTATGGCAACATATGCAAAAGTTTGATCCATCATACCACTTATGTTCATCAAGTATGCAGCACAGTTATATGTAAGCTCAGTTCATCAAAAGTTCACCAAGCCAACATAACCAATGTCTATTTATGTGCATATTTTCTTCCAAAGGATCAACTTCCGGACATTATAGTATCTGCCAATACTTTTTGCAATTTTTTCTCTTCTGCTTGTTTGCTCTTAAATTATTGTCTATTTTAATGAGCTGAGTTAAAAAACAAAAAAAAGTAATATATATATATATATATATATATATATATATATTGTAAGCTTTTCAGGGGATATAGCTCTGGGATCGCCGTCCGGGTAGACAGAGTGGCACGGAAACAGTTCATTCACAGCAGAACTGGTGCAACTGGCCGCAACCAGTTTTATTTAAAGTCAAAAGCAAACAATACATAAAACAAATCATAAACAGAAGACCTAGGCTTGTCTAGCCACTTACTACACTTAGATAGATTTCCCTAAATATCCGGGTCCCGACTCTAACAGCCGGGGCCAAAACAACACATATGTTCAGCATTTACCAGCATGTAGGTTCACAGAGTCTCCTCCTTGTGTCTGAAGGCACCTTCAACGTCCAGACTTGAGAGAACTCCCCTCCTATTCAGCAGCTATCCGCATGGATTCTCACCGAGACTACTCCTGTGTCCGGGGTACATCGAGCACCCAGACTGAGATAGCTCAAACTCCTGGAGACACCTTCTGTGCCTGGACCCCTCCTGTGTCCAGACTAAGCGAGCTCTCTGACTGTGTTCGCAGACACCTACTTCTGGTCTCCTAATTAACACCTGAGTAGTTTCAGGCCTGAGCTGCAAGTGTGTAATAAATGTAAGGTGTAGTGACCTTTCTCTACCACTAGGTTTACAAAGCCATACATTTCCCTTATACCAGTCAGCACAGTATCTAGGTGAAATGTACACCCCATTCAACACCCATACTCTCACTGTCTCACATATCCCCCCCCTCTTCTCCAGACCGGAGGGCTGGTCATCCAGACCGGAGGGCTGGTCAACAATCCAAAAGAGACAGTGAACTCTGGACCAGTCATGGCCCTCATCAGCTTCATCTTCACTACTGTCATCTGTATCTTCACCTGAGCCATAGCCAACATCAGCTTTCTCTTCATCTGAAGCATCCGCACTACCTGTACCCTCCCAGGCCTATGCTCTCTGCGGGCCTCAGGTATCCTGCACGGTTTCATCTTGACCTTAGGGCCGGGCTCAGTTTCGATATAGTGCCTGGCCAGAGAAGTACGACCCGGCACATCAGAACACTTCTGCTGACTCTTCCTCAGAAACTCACGTACCTCCTGTCCCTGGTGCACTGACCATGTGTCACCAACTATCACAGAAGGTATAGGGGGTTTTTCACTTTTCTCCAGTTCCCCTTGAACCTTCCTTACTTCATTGAGCTTCTCCAGAAGATGCTCATGGCTCTCATCACGCTCCTTCATCACAGTTTGGAGTTTTTTCTGAGAAGTAATCAATTCATCTTGTACCTGTTGGACGTCCTTTATGTCTTCAGCCCCTTCTTCAGGCTCTTCTGGTAGGACATGCTCAGAAGCCCTACCGTCAGTCTTACATTCTACTTCTTCATTCACATCATTATGGTCTCCAATATCTCCATTTATTCCAGCTTTCAAGTTCTCCTTGATAGCTGCATCTGTATACTCAGAACCCGCCGGATTCTTCTCTTCCACCACGTTCTGCATCCCATCTGAGCTCCCGTGTGTCTGCAGCGGCAACGGAGTGACACATCGCTTTTCCCATTTGTTGGGACGTGGCTCCGATGTAGACTCCATGAAAGTGCGCTTGAGCTCACCAACGCCAGCCTGATGTCTCAAAATCTCATCTTGTGATTTATCCAGATCCTTGGTATCACTCAGGAACACTGCTGGGGCTCCGGGCGCCGAACTTCCAGCCTGAGCTTCACGAGTTGCAGCTACTGATCCGGACCGTAACCCGTCCACGCCGCCGTCTTCGGCAGAAACAGATTCCTGGACAGAGTCAGTCCCCATATCTTCAGTCTTGTTCCTCACAGCTTCACTTGAGACCTCAGCTTCTGATGAGGCATCTAGCTTGGTGACCACCACTTCCATGGCTTTTTCCACCTCTGCAGCATTACCTTCAGAGTCCTGGGCATGATGCAGCTCCATACCATACATTGATAACTTCTCATCTTCAACAGCATCCACTTGTGCTGTGTTCAGTTTCAGAGTCCTGCCTTTAAAGCTCAGCTCTCCTCCTTTCACCTTAGTCTTCGCCAGGGAACCGGCCAACTGTAAAACATCTTCAGATGCCATCTTCTGTCCGGCTGCAAGGTCAGCATCAGCTTTCTTCTCAGGACTCTCAACCTCCTCTGCTACCATGCTTTCCTCATTTGCACTGGTTGCTTTATTGTCATCAGATGATTCACTATCACTACCACTATCCCTGTCTGACCCCTTTTTCTCAGCCACATCCGGCTCACTTTCAGGGTTATACAATTCATTTTCATTCTCATCCTGCTCACTTTCAGGGGTATACAATTCATTCTCATTCACATCCTGATCTGGAACCTTAGTTAACATGTCATCCACAACATTAACTTCACCATCTGGTCCCTCAAGTATGTGACTATGTGACAACCCCAGCACTATACTTCTATATAGCTCAGGTACTAGGAGCTGGCTCACGACCTCTCCCTGGACTTCAGTGTCCCTATACAACAGGTGAGTGTTTATGGCAACATGAGGTAACCTCTCCTCAGAGCCAGGCTCTTGGGAAACCTCATTTAGAACACTTATATTTTCCGGTGCCGTTTTAAGAGTGGGGTCTCGCCACTGCTCACTCTCAAAATTGTCACAGGACACAGGTAAGTCAGGGACACTCGGTTCCCGAGAACCACCATCCTCGTCTCCCAACATCACCTGCAAAGGAATTTCATCTTTTTCACAGTCATCATCATTATCAATATCATTATCATGATTATGATCAGTATCATCATCACTATCATGGTCATCATCATTATCATGATCATCATCATCATTATCATGATCATCATCTCATCATCATCATCATTTATCATTATCATTATCATTATCATCATCATCATTATCATATAAGTTTAACGGCCCACTAGCATTGTGTTCCGCCCCTCGGGACTGCGCACCCTCAATAGGAGCTTCATCACACTGTCCATCAGAAACATTTTTCCCCCAGAGATCCTTAGATCGGGGAAAGTCATTACCCAATATAACGGGTTGCACCAGGTTCTTCACTACCCCCACTTCACATGAAACCTCCCCGCGTTTGGGGATCAAGTCCACGGCAGTCTCTGGGTAGACTTTGGTGTCTCCATGGACGCACACCACACTCAGGTGCTTATCAGGGAAGAAGTCCCTATCAATCAGGCTGTCACATACGGAAGTCACTGGACTCTCTGAGTCCAAGAGGGCCTGTGCTGGGCAGTCATTTACAACCACCGGGGACCCCTATGGTCCAGTCTCTTGGCTGAGGTGGACACACACACAGCTCTGCGCAGGGAGAGAGGGATCCGCCAACATCACAACACATAGGCTCCCCCTCTATTGGACAGTTGGCTGCAATTTCACGACATCTCCAACCCTGTCCATCACACTTTTCCACCCACATGTCCCCTCGGGCCGAACCCACTTATCAGCAACCCATGTCCCCAACAGCTGGAACGCTCTTACCGGAGAGTTCGCGTCCGGGAACTCTGAAGTGACGACCCTCAGACGGCTGGTCACGGAGACAGTCTTTGGGGCCAACAGTACCTTTCCTCTCTGTACCTCTACCAGGAGGAATGCTCGGGTGTAGCGGTCACTGTCACCTTTTCACCCATATTCAGGTTGCTGACTGCAGACTCCCAACTGCTATCTCCAGTCATGACTCCCTGGCACGGCTGCACCGTAACACCCAGCCGGGCTAAGAATCTCCGCTTTCAGCTTGGCATAGTCTTGGCTGTCCTGCTCGCTCAGGTCAGCATAGGCCCTTTGGGGCTCTCCAATCAGATAGGGTGCGACCATCATGGCCCATTCAGATAGGGGCAGATTCTCCTTCTCTGCCAGTCCCTCAAACCTAGTTAGATATACCTCCACATCATCACGAGGTGTCATCTTTTTCAGGGACCGTCTTACCGCCTTCTTTACAGCGGACAACGCAGGTGCCTTCACAACATTACTCTGGGACGAGGTGCTGAGAGCTGCAATCTGCTCCAACAACCGGTTATTCTCCTGCTGCTGCTGGCACTGCAGTTGCATGCTCTGCTGGGCCTGTATCAGGTACTCAATGAGCTCCTCCATACTGCCGGACTTATCTGTCTCAACCACGGCAGTCTTATGTTGCACATTAACTTGCGCCATTTGTTCAAACAGCGCCTCCATGCTGTCATCCATGCTGTCAGACTTCTCTGTCTCAACAACGGCAGTCTTCACTCAAGACATACACACTCCACAGTCTTTTCCACAGAAAATTCAGCCTTGCTGTGCAGACACTTTTTTTTTTTTCTCTGCAAACTCTATTAGGGCCACTGTCTCTTTAAGACTGCTCCAACAGACTTTTCCTTTGCTGCTGCACACTCCACAGTCTTTTCCACAACAAGTTCAGCTTTGCTGTGCAGACACACTTTTTTTTTTTTTTTCCTCTTTTGCAAACTCTATTAGGGCTACTGTCTCTTTAAGACTGCTCCAACAGACGTTTTTGCTGACACACTTTTTTTTTTTTTTTTCTCTCTGCTGCTGCTTCAACAAACTTCACCTTTATTGCTGTCTCTCGCCACTGTGCTGCACGCACATTCCAGCACCAATTGTATCAGCCACTGTGCTGCCCCAGCATTCTCCGCCAATTGTAAGCTTTTCAGGGGATATAGCTCTGGGATCGCCGTCCGGGTAGACAGAGTGGCACGGAAACAGTTCATTCACAGCAGAACTGGTGCAACTGGCCGCAACCAGTTTTATTTAAAGTCAAAAGCAAACAAGACATAAAACAAATCATAAACAGAAGACCTAGGCTTGTCTAGCCACTTACTACACTTAGATAGATTTCCCTAAATATCCGGGTCCCGACTCTAACAGCCGGGGCCAAAACAACACATATGTTCAGCATTTACCAGCATGTAGGTTCACAGAGTCTCCTCCTTGTGTCTGAAGGCACCTTCAACGTCCAGACTTGAGAGAGCTCCCTCCTATTCAGCAGCTATCCGCATGGATTCTCACCGAGACTACTCCTGTGTCCGGGTACATCGAGCACCCAGACTGAGATAGCTCAAACTCCTGGAGACACCTTCTGTGCCTGGACCCCTCCTGTGTCCAGACTAAGCGAGCTCTCTGACTGTGTTCGCAGACACCTACTTCTGGTCTCCTAATTAACACCTGAGTAGTTTCAGGCCTGAGCTGCAAGTGTGTAATGAATGTAAGGTGTAGTGACCTTTCTCTACCACTAGGTTTACAAAGCCATACATTTCCCTTATACCAGTCAGCACAGTATCTAGGTGAAATGTACACCCCATTCAACACCCATACTCTCACTGTCTCACAATATATATATATATATATACATATATATATATATAAGATTTGGTTCAGATGATCACCTAATCATAAGCACATTAAAGGGAATCTGTCACCCCATTTTGGCCCTATGAGATAGGGCCACCGCCATCAGGGGCTTATCTACAGCGTTCTGTAATGCTGTAGATAAGCCCCCGATGTTACCTGAAAGTGAAGAAAATCGAGTTATAAAATACTCACCCAGCAGTGTCCCGGGGGGCGGTCGGGTCCGGAGGGAGTCGCGGTCCGGTCCCGGGCCTCCCATTTTGTAGCAATGCCGGCCTCTTCTTTCCGACCCATCGTGGCTCCTGGCAGGCGCACTGCTTTGCCTGGTGAGGGCAGAGCAGAGTACTGCAGTGCGCAGGCACCGAGAAAGGTCAGAGAGGTCCAGCGCCTGCGCACTACAGTACTCTGCTCTGCCCCTAGGAAGACTTCTGGTGGTCCCTAACTTCTTCCATTTAAGGATTATGGAGGCCACTGTGCTCTTAGGAACTTTGAGTACTGCAGAAATACTTTTCTAACCTTGGCCAGATCTGTGCCTTGCCACAATTCTGTCTCTAAGCTCCTTGGCCAGTTCCTTTGACCTCATGATTCTCATTTGGTCTGACATGCAGTGTGAGCTGTGTGGTCTTATATAGACAGATGTGTGCCTTTACAAATCAAGTCCTATCAGTTTGATTAAACACAGCTGGACTCCAATGAAGGCGTAGAATCATCTCAAGGAGGATCACAAGGAAATGGACAGCATGTGAAGTAAATTTGAGTGTCTGAACAAAGGGTCTGAATACTTATGACCATGTGATATTTCAGTTTTTCTCTTTTAATAAATTTGCAAAAATTTCTACATTTCTGGTTTTTATCAGTCAAGATGGGGTGCAGAGTGTACATTGATGAGAAAAAAATGAACTTTTTTTTATTTACCAAATGGCTGCAATGAAAGAAAGAGTGAAAAATTTAAAGGGATCTGAAAACTTTCCGAACCCACTGTATGTATATATATATATATATATATATATATATATATATATATATATATTATATAATAGAACTGCAGTCTAAATTCCAAGTGGAAGAATAGACTTCATGTCACCTCAATCAGTTTTCTGAAAGCGAAACTGACAGTAAATTCATGCTTTTTGAAGCACGGGCAGCATGAATCGGACACCGGCAGGGTTATTGTTGCCATACATATTTTACTCTGAGCTCCCCTGATGAATCCCCAAGACTGGGGAGGAAACGCTTAGGGAGATTGTATCATTTCTGTGGATGGTGGGCAGGGTATACTTGGGGCCTGTCGCGGCTCCTGCGCAGGCGCACTGCTTTGCCTGGTGAGGGCAGAGCAGAGTACTGCAGTGCGCAGGCACCGAGAAAGGTCAGAGAGGTCCAGCGCCTGCGCACTACAGTACTCTGCTCTGCCCCCTAGGAAGACTTCTGGTGGTCCCTAACTTCTTCCATTTAAGGATTATGGAGGCCACTGTGCTCTTAGGAACTTTGAGTACTGCAGAAATACTTTTGTAACCTTGGCCAGATCTGTGCCTTGCCACAATTCTGTCTCTAAGCTCCTTGGCCAGTTCCTTTGACCTCATGATTCTCATTTGGTCTGACATGCACTGTTAACTGTGAGGTCTTATATAGACAGGTGTGTGCCTTTACAAATCAAGTCCTATCAGTTTGATTAAACACAGCTGGACTCCAATGAAGGCGTAGAATCATCTCAAGGAGGATCACAAGGAAATGGACAGCATGTGAAGTAAATTTGAGTGTCTGAACAAAGGGTCTGAATACTTATGATCATGCGATATTTCAGTTTTTTCTCTTTTAATAAATTTGCAAAAATTTCTACATTTCTGGTTTTTATGAGTCAAGATGGGGTGCAGAGTGTACATTAATGAGAAAAAAATTAACTTTTTTTTATTTACCAAATGGCTGCAATGAAAGAAAGAGTGAAAAATTTAAAGGGATCTGAAAACTTTCCGAACCCACTGTATATATATATATATATATATATATATATATATATATATATATATATATATATAATAGAACTGCAGTCTAAATTCCAAGTGGAAGAATAGACTTCATGTCACCTCAATCAGTTTTCTGAAAGCGAAACTGACAGTAAATTCATGCTTTTTGAAGCACGGGCAGCATGAATCGGACACCGGCAGGGTTATTGTTGCCATACATATTTTACTCTGAGCTCCCCTGATGAATCCCCAAGACTGGGGAGGAAACGCTTAGGGAGATTGTATCATTTCTGTGGATGGTGGGCAGGGTA
The DNA here is from genome assembly GCA_033576555.1 of Oophaga sylvatica. NCBI lineage: Eukaryota > Metazoa > Chordata > Amphibia > Anura > Dendrobatidae > Oophaga > Oophaga sylvatica. The sequence continues at coordinate 578,672,187 of JARQOD010000003.1, read as the reverse complement.
TACTTGGGGCCTGTCCTTGTGAGGGCAGGAGTAATACAGGGGCATGAGAGGGAGCTAGGGAAAACCATATTCCCTCCATGCCCTCCCGTCTTATGGATAACTGATCCTGATAATGGTTAAAGGCGAACCTGCTGTGGAGAAACCTCTGTTACATTGGTGAGATCAAACCATTTTTTATCTGAGCACTGATTTGCACGAGCACTTTATACATGTGGTTTTGGCATCACTTTATCCAAAATTTTAATTTCTGATTAAAAGTTGTGTTTTAATTCTAATATTAAGGGAGACTCTCCAAGCTATAGTCATTTTGTAATCCTGAGGGTACTATTGTAGTCAATACACTATCGCTGATTGCGCTTTCCTAAGGATAGGCCATCAATGCTAAATTAGTGGACAACCTATGAAAGCTATGAGTTTTGCCTAACTTTTTGAATGTTTTCAACATTACAAATTTGCAGATAGTCACATTAAAACGTCACATTTTTAAACTCTACTTGTGAGACTGATCTATGGAGAAGAACTCATGGAGACATTATGAATTTGGTCTATCAATCATTTTGGTGTTTTTTCATTTCTCAGTTTTTTATTCTTACATAACTATCTTTTTAAATCAGCTGAGTTTTTGTCCAGAAATATCCAAAAAATAAAAAGAAATTGTGGTTTGGTTATCTAAATTCCAAGGGGAAGAATAATCTTGATATTACCGCAAATGCATTTTCTTAAATGTATTGTATCCAAACATTCAATGAAAGCCATGAATTTGGCCTAAGTCTTTGAATACTTTTAACAATACAAATTGGCGGAAAGTCAAGTTAAAATTTCTCATTTTTAAAACCCACTTGTGAGAAGTTACAGAATATCTTTGTAATACTATATAAACAATATAATATAAATGCAATGTATATATATAAAAAAATAAACTAAAAACTGCCATATGATATAATGAAATATTTATTCTGATTAAAGAGCTCTATACAAACAAAATCATAATATAAAGCATTTTTCTCGCTCGCGGCCTCCTCTTTGTCACATCCATGTAGTTCTCGACCATAAGCTTCACATTGTGAACTCCAATAATCGAGCTCGTAAAAACGAAATTGTAGAAACCATTTGAGAACATTTTACTTAAATGAGTTGCGTTTCATCATAAATGTAAAAGTCCTGATAGGCAGTGTATAAAACTATGAAATGTGAGTCACTCCTTGACCAACATTAGTCTTTCAGCATAAATTAGCAAATTTTGGCACCACCACTATGACATACTGGGCTTTTTGCCATCCCATCTCTTATTATTCATGCCATTTTTTCCATTATAACTTCTTTTAGGAGCTCTAAGTAGACATATTTTCATTTCTATGATGAGGAAGTCATAATTAGGACGACAGTGATATAAAGCTCTATAAAATACACACTTGTTTCAAGAAACGAACAGTGTTATGTTATTTCGAGCCTGGAAAATCTAATAATAAGACAGTAGACTGGAGAGCATCCTTCTGCTGTCAAATGTATAGTGTTATGAAGGAATCATCTGTAACATGATATATATATATATATATTTTTTTTTTCTCCAGCCCAGTTAATGTAAATGTCGCTTGCTAAATGTTCAACATTTTGAAAAGTAATTAGGTGTCTACATAGTTGGCTAATGGTTACCTTAATACAGTGGTTTGCTATAGGGGAATATCACGCCTCCGTTTCTCCGAATATATAAGCTAATTAGGTAATAGCAGTTGTCACAGCTGATGTTGCCTTAAAAGAACATTTCGTGGAATCGAGATCTTCCTGCCTGTAAACGAGTTAGGAAATGTTCAGTTTGACACACTTAACATTTATCTAGTTCTTATCTGCGTTGGTGAATAGTCTATAGTTCTTGCATATTATAACATAGCGGGAATGTGGACCTACTTTACGTGATATTTGATACACGAGGACACAGAGCTTAAAGAGAATATCCCATGAATCTTTTAAATATCAAAATTCACAAAAATGCTGGTAAAAAGGATTGACTCATTTTCTTAAATGGGTAAAATTGAAAAGTGCAAAGAGTTAACTCTTATTAAAAATCCTCTCCATTTTCAATAACAAAGGGAATTTTTAATTCTATAGTTTTTGGCTTGTTGTCTGTCACTGGCCACCACCGCAGTCTATCAGAGGTGGCCAGTCTCCTAGGCAAGGAGCACAGTGCTTACAAGCGCTTTGATATAGAGGTAACAAGCACCACTTTGACCTGACCAATATCAGTTTCCCTGCATTCTTCCAATCCTGCAGAGGCAAAGTTGCCGACACTGACGAGCAAAAGGGTAAAAATGATTTGAACTTTTAACTTTCAGGCTCCATATCTCATCATCCACTACTACTTAGAATGTGAGACTACCATCATTTTATAGACAATCATCTTGGCTATCTCATACATACATTTGACTTGCAACTATTTTACATAAGATTTGTTATGCAGATTCTTGTCATGTCATTGCATTGTTACTATTTTGCTCCTAAAAATCTAGATTTTAATTTTTATTATTTTGTTAGTATTTTGTAAATTCACCTTCTGAATCCTTCTGGACATGCTCTGAATCAGATTCAAGCATATCTCAACTGAAATCTGATCTCAGGTCTCTTCTACTTGTTTCTAAAGTTGGTGCACACTGGTCGCCTCACTTGGGTATGTGTACAGTTTTTTCTTCAACTCTACCCACAAGTGTTTGATTAGGTTGAGGTCTGGGGACTGTGAGGGCCAATCCAACACCTCTATTTCCTTGTCATTGAACCATTTCTTTGCCAACCTCGATGTATGCTGCTGGAAAATGATGTCGTCCTTTTCATACCCATAATACTAAAGTGTATGAAGTAATTTGACTTGTAGGATACTCACATATAGCTCAGCATTTAGACCACCATCGATCCTGGTCAAGTATCCAATGCCTTTGGCTGCAAAACAACCACATATTATCAGACTTCCTCCACTAAACTTGACAGTTCCTTCAATTTCCCTATCTGTTAGCCCATTTGTCACTTGTTTTTCCCAGACCCATTTTCACCCCTCAGAGCCTAGCTTTTTTTACTTTCGTCTCATTGCTCCAAATCACCTGTTTCCTATTTTCTACTGTCCACTTTTTGGACTTTTCTGTCTGTGATCTCGCTATAACAAAGCATATGAGTCACCTCCTCCTCACCTTGAGATGAGCCGACTTGTTGACTCCGATATTTTGCCTGGATGTCCACTGTTTGACTTTTGAATGGATGGACGGACTTCATTTTGTATTCTTCCAACTGTCTTAATACTCACATGATGCTGTTTGGCAATTTTCTTGGCCTAGAGCTTGCTATCGATGAGTTGCAGGATGCTGTTTCTCTTTTCTTGGGAAATCTTCTTCATGGCTGCTCCTCGATTTGAACCAGTGACTCTTTGCTCTGGAATCAACCTAACACACTGATCTGTTAGGGAATGTGAGAACAGATTGTATTTTGTAGTATAGAGGAAAAAAATATTTTTTCCACCATGAGGATCAATACAGTAGCAACGCAGTGACATCACAAGAATCTGCATAACTAATCATATGCTAAATAGTTTCAAGTCAAATTTATGTATGAAAAAGTCAAGATGATGGTCTATAAAATGAAGGTAGTCTCGCAGTAATGGATAGTGATTTATGGAGCATGAAAGTCAAAAGTTCAAAACATTTTTACCCTTTTGCTCGTCAAAGTGTATGTTTGTGGCATGGTACAGCGCACAGTTCACTGGTACAAATACCTATTCATCAGGAGCGCAATGCCCCCTGGCACATTTCAAGCTTCTTTTATAGCATTCTAGTTTGCTGTATACCCAATCCCTACTGCATAGCACAAAAAGGAGCTTTTATTATAGCCATAGATGGTGCATTCCTTTCCGATAGGCGTCTCTGGTCTTGCTCGGGCGCCTCATCTCTTTGTTCAATCGCCGTCCTCCTTTCCTCCTTCGTGTGGATTACATGTCCTAAGTCATCCACACAGTGTCCACCATAACGCTCCTGTGCAGGCACACTTCACTCTGTCCTGCTGAGGGCAGAGCAAAACACTTTAGTGCGCATGAGCTTTACTTCTGGATCATTGGTACTCTTTGGCCTTTCCCAGGGCATGTTCATTACAGTAGTTTGGACTACCTTCGTCAGGGTAGAAGAAACTGCGCCTGGGCAGGAGAGAGATTGGTCACACTTGGGAAGACTGAGGAAACGTCTTTCATTTGAAGCAGCTAAGGAGGGCGGCCATCTCAAGAAGAGAGAAGGCACCGGATCAAGACGAGTGACTCCCAACTGACCGGAATGTGCCGTCTGTGGGTATAACAAAAGCTCTTTTTTGTGAATTGATTTGGTGATTGGGGAATTACATACAGCATAATAGAGAGCTGTAAAAGGGGCCTGAAAGGTGGTGGTTATACTTTATATTGGGAAAACCTGGTGACAGATTCTCTTTAACCCCTTAATGTCCACTGACGTGCAGAGTCCGTCATGGCAAGGTGCCAGTTCCGGCACCAGGACGGACTCTGCACGTCATGCCTTTGATCTACCACTGCGTGTAAACACGCAGTGGTAGATCAGTGCCGACAGCTGTCACAGACAGCTGACAGGCACGGCAAGCGGTGCGGGGACCTTTGCCGTCGGTCCCCGCACTCACAGCGCTGTGATTGGTCAGTCAATCTGACTGACCAAACACAGCAGCGATCGCGCAGGAGAAGCTGAAATTTCAGCTTCCCCAGCGCGATCAGTGCAGGAGCCGGCGCTGCAGTGGCCAGGCTTCCTGCACTGACAGCCAGGAGCGGAGCCCCCACCGCCCCTGGCTGTTAACCCCCTGACTGCTGCGATCGAGAGCGATCGCAGAGCTCAGGGGGGGAGGCAGAGGGTCGGGAGCTCCCTCTGCCTCAGATCAGCGTCCCAGCGATGTAATCACAGGGCCCGATCTCTGCCTTGATGACCCGGGGGTTGTCATGACAACCTCCGGGTCATTTAGCTACGGGAAGCTGCTGTGATCATGTCACAGCAGCTTCCACTATATTTGCAATGCATTGCAATGCCAGAGCATTGCAATGCATTGTAACTGCAATCAAAAGTAAAAAAAAGTGAAAGTCCCATAAAGGGACAAGTTGAAAAAAATCATTTTTTAAAAAAAATTGTAAAAAAAATATTAAAAAATAATTTTAAAAAAATCCCCTAAAAAATACACATTTTTATGTAATAAAAAAAATAAAAAACAAAAAAAATACACATATTAGGTATCGCCACGTCCGTAAAAATCCCATCTATAAAAGCGTAACCCTAGTTAACCCCTTCAGTGAAAGCCGTAAAAAAAAAACACAAAAAAGTAGTAAATTATACTTTTTCCAAGCGGTATCATTATACCGCTTGGAAAAAGTGCAATAACACGCGATCAAAAAGTCAGATATAAATAATCATGATACCGCTGAAAACGTCATCTTGTCCCGCCAAAAAACAAGCTGCTATATAGCATCATAAGCGAAAAAATAAAAAAGTTATAGCTCGCGGAATAAACTGATGCAAAAATAATTATTTTTTCTATAAAATTCTTTATTGTGTAAAAAACGCCAAAACATAAAAAAAAATATATAAATGAGGTATCGCTGTAATCGTAGTGACCCGAAGAATAAAGCTGCTTTATCAATTTTACCACAAGCGGAACGAGGAAAAAAAAAAAAAAAAAAACAATTCCTGAATTGCTGGTTTTTGTTCATTCTGCTTCCACAAAAATCGGAATAGAAGCGATCAAAAAACATTATGTACCCGAATATGGTACCAATAAAAACGTCAGCTCATCCCGCAAAAAATAAGCCCACAGATAACTCTGTCGGCCGAAATATGGAAAAATTATAGCTCTCAAAATACGGCGATGCAAAAAATTCTTACAAAAAATTATTCCAAAAAAAAGCATCTTTTAGTGTGTGACAGAAGCTAAACATGAAAAAAGGGTATAAATCTGGTATCGCTGTAATCGCACCGATCCGAGGAATAAAGTCGCCTAATCACTAATACCGCACGAGGAACGGCGTAAAAAAGAAAACCAATTCTTCACCTTTTGTGGATTTGTTCATTGTGCCTCCCAAAGATCGCAGTAAGGCGATCACAGTGATTCCCCCCCACATATGGGGTATCAGCGTACTCAGGACAAAATGCACAATAGCTTTTGGGGTCCTATTTCTCCTGTTACCCTTATAAAAATAAAAATTTGGGGGCAAAAAGGTCATTTTTGTGGAAAAAAATATGATTTTTTTTATTTTCACGGCTCTACGTTATAAACTTCTGTGAAGCCCTTGGGGGTTCAAAGTGCTGACCACACATCTAGATAAGTTCCTTGGGGGGTCTAGTTTGCAAAATGGGGTCATTTGTGGGGGGTTTCTACTGTTTAGGCACATCAGGGGCTCTCCAAGCGCGACATGACACCCGCAGACCATTCCATCAAAGTCTGCATTTAAAAACGGTGCTCCTTCCCTTCCGATCTCTGCCATGCGTCAAAATAGTGGTTCCCCCCCACATATGGGATATCAGCGTACTCAGGACAAATTGCACAATAGCTTTTGGGTCCTATTTCTCCTGTTACCATTATAAAAATAAAAATTTGGGGCAAAAATATTATTTTTGTGGAAAAAAATATGATTTTTTTATTTTCACGGCTCTACGTTATAAACTTCTGTGAAGCACTTGGGGGTTCAAAGTGCTCACCACACATCTAGAAAAGTTCCTTGGGGGGTCTAGTTTCCAAAATGGAGTCACTTGTGGGGGTTTCTACTGTTTAGGCACATCAGGGGCTATCCAAACGTGACATGACACCCACAGACCATTCCATCAAAGTCTGCATTTGAAAAAGGCGCTACTTCCCTTTCGAGCTCTGCCATGCGTCAAAATAGTGGTTCCCCCCACATATGGGATATCAGTGTACTCAGGACAAATTGCACAATAGCTTTTGGGGTCCTATTTCTCCTGTTACCATTATAAAAATAAAAATTTGGTGCAAAAAGATTATTTTTGTGGAAAAAAATATGATTTTTTTATTTTCACGGCTCTACGTTATAAACTTCTGTGAAGCACTTGGGGGTTCAAAGTGCTCACCACACATCTAGAAAAGTTCCTTGGGGGGTCTAGTTTCCAAAATGGAGTCACTTGTGGGGGGTTTCTACTGTTTAGGCACATCAGGGGCTATCCAAACGTGACATGACACCCACAGACCATTCCATCAAAGTCTGCATTTGAAAAAGGCGCTACTTCCCTTTCGAGCTCTGCCATGCGTCAAAATAGTGGTTTCCCCCCACATATGGGGTATCAGCGTACTCAGGACAAATTGCACAATAACTTTTGGGTCCTGTTACCCTTTGGAAAATAACAATTGGGGTGGAAAGATCATTTTTGTGGAAAAGATATGATTTTTTAATTTTACTGCTCTACGTTATAACCTTCTGTGAAGCCCTTGGGGGTTCAAAGCTCTCACCACACATCTAGATAAGTTCCTTGGGGGGTCTAGTTTCCAAAATGGGGTCACTTGTGGGGGGTTTCCACTGTTTAGGCACACAGGGACTCTCCAAATACGACATGGCATCCAATCTCAATTCCAGCCAAAAAAGTCAAATGGCGCTGCTTCCCTTCCGAGCTCTGCCATGCGCCAAAATAGTGGTTTACCCCCATCTATGGGGTATCAGCATACTCAGGACTAATTGCACAATAAATTTTGGGGTCCTTTTATCCTTTGGAAAATAAAAATTGGGATGAAAAGATCATTTTTGTGGAAAAAATATGATTTTTTAATTTACGGCTCTACGTTATAACCTTCTGTGAAGCGCTTGGGGGTTAAAAGCTCTCACAACACATTTAGATAAGTTCCTTGGGGGGTCTAGTTTCCAAAATAGGGTCACTTGTGGGGGTTTCCACTGTTTAGGCACACAGGGACTCTCCAAATGCGACATGGCGTCCAATCTCAATTCCAGCCAAAAAAGTCAAATGGCGCTGCTTCCCTTCCGAGCTCTGCCATGCGCCCAAATAGTGGTTTACCCCCACATATGGGGTATCAGTGTACTCAGGACTAATTGCCCAATAACTTTTGGGGTCCTTTTATCCTTTGGAAAATAATAATTGGGATGAAAAGATCATTTTTGTGGAAAAAATATGATTTTTTTTAATTTTACGGCTCTACGTTATAACCTTCTGTGAAGCCCTTGGGGGTTAAAAGATCTCACAACACATTTAGATGAGTTCCTTGAGGGGTCCAGTTTCCAAAATGGGGTCACTTGTGGGGGGTTTCCATTGTTTAGGCACACAGGGACTCTCCAAATGCACATGGCGTCCAATCTCAATTCCAGCCAAAAAAGTCAAATGGCGCTGCTTCCATTCCGAGCTCTGCCATGCGCCCAAATAGTGGTTTACCCCCACACATGGTATATCGGTGTACTCTGGAGAAATTGTACAACAAATATTGTGGTTCATTTTCTCCTGATACCCTTGACAAAATTTAAAAAAATTGTGTCGAAAGAAAAATTTTGGGAAAAAAAGTTAAATGTTCATTTTTTCCTTCCACATTGCTTCAATTCTTGTGAAGTACCTAAAGGGTTAATAAACTTCTTGAATGTGGCTTTGAACACGTTGAGGGGTGCAGTTTTTAGAATGGTGTCACTTTTGGGTATTTTCTGTCATATTGACCCCTCAAATTCACTTCAAATGTGAGGTGGTCCCTAAAAAAATGGTTTTGTAAATTTTGTTGGAAAAATGAGAAATTGCTGGTCAACTTTTAACACTTATAACTTCGTAACAAAAAAAAATTTTGGTTCCAAAATTGTGCTGATGTAAAGTAGACATGTGGGAAATGTTATTTATTAACTAATTTTTGTGACATATCTCTCTGATTTAATGGCATAAAAATTAAAAGTTTGAAAATTGCAAAATTTTCAAAATTTTTGCCATATTTCCATTTTTTCATAAAAAAAGCAAGTTATATTGAAGAAATTTTACCACTATCATGAAGTACAATATGTCACGAGAAAACAGTCTCAGAATCGCCAAGATCCGTAGAAGCGTTCCAGAGTTATAACCTCATAAAGAGACAGTGGTCAGAATTGTAAAAATTGGCCTGGTCTTTAACCCTTACTGCCATCGGACGTACTATCCGTCCATGGTACCTGGGCCCGTATGACCATGGACGGGATAGTACGTCTCGTGCTATCGGACGCGCTCCCGGGGGAGCGCAGCGATCGCGGCCAGGTGTCAGCTGATTATCACAGCTGACACCCATGACTGTGTGTCAGGAGCGGTCACGACCGCTCCCGGCACATTAACCCTTGCACACCGCGATCAAACATGATCGCGGTGTACTGGGGGCACAGGGGAGGATCGCGCAGGGTGGGGGCTCCCTGCGCGCCCCCCTGAGACCTCAGAGCAGCGCGATGTGATCGCGCTGTTCTGAGGGCTTCCTCCCTCCCAGGACCCGGATCCAAGATGGCGCCGGGGTCCTGGAGGGAGGCGGCTACCTCAGTGCCTGCCGAGAGCAGGCACTGAGAAGCCTGCTGCACTGCCTGAGCGATCGCTGGTGTGACAGAGTGCTGTGCACACTGTCACACCAGCGATCTGACAAAATACAGTGATGTCCCACCCTGGGACAAAGTAAAAAAGTTAAAAAAATAAAAATAAACATGTTTTAAAAAAAAATCCAAAATAAATAAAAAAAAAAAAAATATTCCCCAATAAATTCACTTCTTCCTGTAAATAAAAAAAAAAAAGCAATAAAAGTACACATATTTGGTATCGCCGCGTCCGTAACGACCCCCCCTATAAAATTGTCCCACTAGTTAACCCCTTTAGTGAACCCCTTAAAAAAAAAAAAAAAAAAAACGAAGCAAAAAATCAATGCTTTATCATCATACCGCCGAACAAAAAGTGGAATAACTCGCGATCAAAAAGACCGATACAAAAAACATGGTACGCTGAAAACGTCATCTTGTCCCGCAAAAAACGAGCTGTCATACAGCATCATCAGCGAAAAAATAAAAAAGTTATAGCTCGCAGAATAAAGCGATGCAAAAATAATTATTTTTTATATAAAATTGTTTTTATTCTATAAAAGCGCCAAAACATGAAAAAATGATATAAATGAGGTATCGCCGTAATCGTACTGACCCGAAGAATAAAACTGCTTTATCAATTTTACCACACGCGGAACGGTATAAACGCCTCCCCCAAAAGAAATTCATGAATTGCTGATTTTTGTTCATTCTAACCTCCCAAAAATCGAAATAAAAAGCGATAAAAAATGTCACGTGCTCAAAAATGGTACCAATAAAAACGTCAACTCGTCCCGCAAAAAATAAGACCTCACATGACTCTGTGGGCCAAAATATGCAAAAATTATAGCTCTCAAAATGTGATGATGCAAAAACTATTTTTGCAATAAAAAGCGTCTTTTAGCGTGACAGCTGCCAATCATAAAAACCCGCTATAAATAGTAAATCAAACCCCCCTTTATCACCCCCTTAGTAAGGGAAAAATAATAAAATTAAAAAAAAGTATTTATTTCCATTTTCCCATTAGGGTTAGGGTTAGGGTTGCGGCTAAAGTTAGGGTTAGGGTTGGCGCTAAAGTTAGGATTAGGGTTAGGGTTGGGATTAGGGGTGTGTTAGGGTTAGGTTTGTGGTTAGGGTTGGGACTAGGGTTAGGGGTGTGTTGGGGTTAGGGTTGGAGTTAGAATTGGGGGGTTTCCGCTGTTTAGGCACATCAGGGGCTCTCCAAATGTGACATGGCGTCTGATCTCAATTCCAGCCAATTCTGCGTTGAAAAAGTCAAACGGTTGCTCCTTCACTTCTCAGCTCTGCCATGCGTCCAAACAGTAGTTTATCCCCACATATGGGGTATCAGCGTACTCTGGACCCCAAGAGTTATTGTGCAATTTGTCCTATTTCTTCTGTTACCCTTGGGAAAATAAAAAACTGGGGGCGAAAATAAAATTTTTGTACAAAAAAAATTATTTTTTTGTTTTTACGGCTGTACATTATAAACTTCTGTGAAGCACTTGGGGCTTCATAGCGCTCACCACACATCTAGATAAGTTCCTTGTGGGGTCTATTTTCCAAAATGGGGTCACTTGTTGGGGATTTCCACTGTTTAGGCGCATCAGGGGCTCTCCAAATGCGACATGACGCCCCCAGACCATTCCATCAAAGTCTGCAATCCAAAACGTCACTACTTCCCTTCCGAGCCCCAACGTGTACCCATACAGTAGTTTTCTCCCACATATTGGATATCAGCGTACTCAGGACAAATTGGACAACAACTTTTGGGGTCCAATTTCTCCTGTTACCCTTGTAAAAATAAAATATTGGGGCAAAAAAATCATTTTTGCAAAAAAAAAAAAAGATTTTTTATTTTTACGGCTGTGCGTTATAAACTTCTGTGAAGCACTTCAGGGTTCAAAGTGCTCACCACACATCTAGACAAGTTCCTTGTGGGGTCTATTTTCCAAAATGGGGTCAGTTGTGGGGGGTTTCCACTGTTTAGGCGCATCAGGGGCTCTCCAAATGCGACATGACGCCCTCAGACCATTCCATCAAAGTCTGCAATCCAAAACGTCACTACTTCCCTTCCGAGCCCTGACGTGCGCCCATACAGTAGTTTTCTCCCACATATTGGGTATCAGCGTACTCAGGACAAATTGGACAACAACTTTTGGGGTCCAATTTCTCTGTTACCCTTGTGAAAATAAAATATTGGGGGCGAAAAAATCATTTTTGTAAAAAAAAAAAGGATTTTTTTATTTTTATGGCTGTACGTTATAAACTTCTGTGAAGCACTTCGGGGTTCAAAGTGCTCACCACACATCTAGATAAGTTCCTTGTGGGGTCTATTTGCCAAAATGGGGTCACTTGTGGGGGGTTTCCACTGTATAGGTGCATCAGGGGTTCTCCAAATGTGACATGACGCCCCAGACCATTCCATCAAAGTCTGCAATCCAAAACGTCACTACTTCCCTTCCGAGCCTGACGTGCGCCCATACAGTAGTTTTCTCCCACATATTGGGTATCAGCGTACTCAGGACAAATTGGACAAAACTTTTGGGTTCCAATTTCTTCTGTTACCCTTGTGAAAATAAAATATTGGGGGCGAAAAAAATCATTTTTGTAAAAAAAAAAAAGATTTTTTATTTTACGGCTGTACGTTATAAACTTTAGTGAAACACCTGGGGGTTAAAAGTTCTCACCACACATCTAGATAAGTTCCTTGAGGGGTCTAGTTTCCAAAATGGTGTCATTTATGGGGGTTTCCACTGTTTAGGCAGATCAGGAGCTCTCCAAACACGACATGGCGTCCAGCCAATTCTGCGTTGAAAAAGTCAGACGGCGCTCCTTCCCTTCCAAACTCTGCCATGCACCCAAACAGTGGTTTACCCCCACATATTGGGTATCAGCGCACTCAGGACAAATTGCACAATAACTTTTGGAGTCTTGTTACCCTTGGAAAAATAAAAATTGGGGTGAAAAGATCATTTTTGTGGAAAAAATATGATTTTTAAATTTTACGGCTCTACATTATAAACTTGTGTGAAGCACTTGGGGGTTCAAATTGCTCACCAAAGATCTAGAAAAGTTCCTTAGGGGGTCTAGTTTCCCAAATGGGGTCATTTGTGGGGGGTTTCCACTGTTTAGGCACATCAGGGGCTCTCCAAATGCAACATGGCATCCAATCTCAATTCCAGCCAATTTTGGTTGGAAAAAGTCAAATGGTGCTCCTTCCATTCCGAGCTCTGCCGTGAGCCCAAACAGTGCTTCCCCCCCACATATGGGGTATCAGCGTACTCAGGACAAATTGGACAACAACTTATGTGGTCCAATTTCTCCTGTTACCCTTGGGAAAATAAAAAAATAGTGACTAAAAGATAATTTTTGTGGGAAAAAAATAGGATTTTTTATTTTCATGCCCGGGCATTATAAACTTGTGTGAAGCACTTGGGGGTTCAAAGTGCTCACCAAAGATCTAGATAAGTTCCTTAGGGGGTCTAGTTTCCAAAATGGGGTCACTTGTGGGGGGTTTCCACTATTTAGGCTCATCTGGGGCACTGCAAACGGAACATGACCCCCATCAACGTCTGCATTCCAAAATGTTACTACTTCCTTTCCAAGCCCTGCCGTGCACCCAAACAGTTTCCCCCCCCCACATATGGGGTATCAGCGTACTCAGGACAAATTGGACAACAACTTTTGGGGTCCAATTTCCTTGGGAAAATTCAAAAATTTGGGACTAAAAAATCATTTTTGTGGAAAATTTTTTTTTTTATTTTTCACACCCAGGCATTATAAGCTTTTGTGAAACACTTGGGGGTTTAAAGTGCTCACAACAGATCTAGATAAGTACCTTAGGGGGTCTAGTTTCCAAAATGGTGTCACTTGTGGGGGTTTCCACTGTTTAGGCGCATCAGGGGCTCTCCAAACACGACATGGCGTCCAATCTCAATTCCAGCCAATTTTAGTTTGAAAAAGTCAAACGGCGCTCCTTCCCTTACGAGCTCTGCCGTGTGCCCAAACAGTGGTTTTCCCCCACATATTGGGTATTGGCGTACTCAGGAGAAATTGCATAACAACCTTATCTGTCCATTTTCTCCTTTTACCCTTGTGAAAATAAAAAAAAAGTTTGTAAAAGATCATTTTTGTGGCTAAAAAGTTAAATATTCATTTTTTCCTTCCACGTTGCTTTAGTTCCTGTGAAGCACCTGAAGGGTTAATAATCTTCTTGAATGTGGTTTTGAGTACCTTGAGGGGTGCAGTTTTTAGAATGGTGTCACTTTTGGGTATTTTCTGCCATATAGACCCCTCAAAGTGACTTCAAATGAGAGGTGGTCCCTAAAAAAAATGGCTTTGTAAATTTTGTTGTAAAAATGAGAAATCGCTGGTCAACTTTTAACCCTTATAACTTCCTAACAAAAAAAAATGTTGGTTCCAAAATTGTGCTGATGTAAAGTAGACATGTGGGAAATGTTATTTCTTAACTATTTTATGTGACATATTTCTCTGTTTTAAGGGAATAAAAATTCAAAGTTTGAAAATTGCAAAATTTTAAAAATTTTCGCCATATTTGCGTTTTTTTCAAAAATAAATGCAAGTTATATGGAAGAAATTTTACCACTAACGTGAAGTACAATATGTCACGAGAAAACAATCTCAGAATCGCGAAGATCCGTTGACGCGTTCCAGAGTTATAACCTCATAAAGAGACAGTGGTCAGAATTGTAAAAATTGGCCCGGTCATTAACGTGCAAACCACCCTTGGGGGTTAAGGGGTTAACCTACAAAATGGCTTGGTCATTAAGGGGTTAATACTGATTTGTCCTTACTTACGTTTTCTCCTCCGTTTCTCTTTTCTCTTAGTTCAACATGTTTTAAGATGAGTAGTGCAGCATAAGCTCATAAATAAATAAACAAATAAATGAAAATACTTATGTGATTTTCTGATACCGCCAAAATTTTCAAAATGTTATACGCTCTTCTAACGCAAGGAGGAGAAATAGAAAGCAAAGAAGAGCCCACTGGGACTTTGTTGCCCAAGGGCCTGCAAAACTCTGACCCGGATTGCACTGCATGTCTCTTCAATGCCAAACTGCACATCGGGGGACTCATACATTCACCGAAGGTAAGAAATTAAATGTGAACAGAGCTGACACAGAAAACCTGGAAATTTAGAAAGTGGTCAGGGGCTTTATCATTGTGAATAGAAACCCAGCAACGTGACTTTTTTATATTAAATCCTCTTTAAAAATACACAAGATGTAAGTTGCATTTCTTTATCCGTTGCTTCTGGTCATATTTAAAATGCTCCATAAAAGTAAATACTGTATAACGTTAACTTCTGATGATTTATTCAGTGGTCTCCAGAGGTCCTGTGATCTTCCAATTACAATGTGAGATTATGGTGGGAAAAGGTTTTAATACAAGTGCATGCAGGGCCCATTACAATGTCATTATGAGCAGAGATTACAAAATCAGACCAATTTCAGTGCAATTCTATGGTGACCCCATTGCATAAGTTAACAAGAAAATGAATGCATTTATCGGAGATTTTGTGGTTATTTCAAATTCGACACCATCTAATATTATACCTTATTCCTTGCTATTCTCTGTATTAAAACAGCTGAAACAGTATTTTTAATTAGTATTCTGAATTAAATTGATTTTTGGCTCCCAGTAGCACCGCAGCATATCCGATTCAAAATCTAGAAAATGTAGAATCAATCCATAGATGCAGAAGTAAAATAAAGTAATAAAAGTAATGGGGAAATTGGTTTATAGTCCATCTATTACTTGGAAAAACATTTGTTTACTGCAGGTCCAAAATGTTCTGCTCATTATTTTGTTAAAGGGTTATTAAAACAAAACAAATTATCCCTTATGCTTAGGATAAGGGATAACTTGCTGATCGCTGGGTGTCTGACTGCTGAAATCACCAATGATCCTGAAATTGAGGCTCTGGAATCCCAAGAATGGGGCTCTGCAACCCTGTCCAGAATGGAATGGAGATAAATCATGTTTGAACCTCTTCTTCATTTATTGGGACTGCCATTTGTCACGTCGCCATTGGATTCAGTGGCTGGTGTTCCTGCCTCGGCCGCTGGGAGGCGCCAGACTCCTTCGGCTGGTGGTGCCGGTGATAGGAGTGCGGTATCCTCATATGGTTCCGCTCCTTTGACGCCGACCTCTGTCGCTGCGCATCACCATGTTTTGCCTGTGGGTAATGTTGGCGACAGAGAAAGTGTCTCTGCGCAGGCGTCTGGTGGGCGTAGGCCTTGCTCTTCTATCAGAGGTGAAGTGGTTGGTGTCAGTCATGCATCACAATCTGGCCTGGTTCTGGGGGCAGTCCAGATGAGGTCATCAGACTGTGAGCCTGTGAGAGGTAGCCATGTCCTTCAAATGCCTTGGAGCCTGGCTTGTAGGCCGCCAGATATAGTCTTGGTTTCCCCAGTGTGCTAGTTTGTTTTGCTATTGTATTTCTGACCTTTGCCTGGATTTCTGACTGTCCTACTGCCTGCCGATTTTGTACCTCTGCTATCCGCCTGGTTTTGACTTGAACTTTAGCCTGAATTTCTGACCCTTCTGCTGCCTGCCGATTTTGTACTTTTGCTCCCCTCCTGGTTTTGACCCTTGGACTTCTGACTACGCATTTGGTCTTGCTTTTTATTCCCGTCCTAGCGTCCTTCTTACTCCGGTCCACTGCTCTCATAGGCAGCTACCCCTGGGCTTCGCTATAATTCCAGATCCCTGTATAGGGGTAAAGGGTCTCGGGGTTTCTCGGGGTGCTGTCTTACCTGCAGTTCAGACCTGCAGTGGGCGGACTTCACACCATTGTTATCTGACCTGGTAAAGTGGATTCTCGAAACCCCTAGTCTGGATAAGCAGTTTTTAGGCACACGGACTGGTGGCGCAGGTGCAGCAGGACAGAATAGTTGGGGTGAAGTAGCATTGATGATGTAACAGGCTGTGGAAGAAGCACCAAACTGATGTAGAAGAGCTGGAGCAGCAATGACAGATTTACCAGCTATCTGATAACTAGTGTAGAAGAACTGGAACATCAATGACTGATTTACCAATTGTCTGATAACTAGGGTTGAAGAGCTGGAACAGCAATGGAAGACTTACCAGCTGTCTGATAACTAGTGTAGAAGACCTGGAACAGAAATGAAAGATTTACCAGCTGTCTGATAACTAGTGTAGAAGAGCTGGAACAGCAATGAAAGACTTACCAGCTGTCTGATAACTAGTGTAGAAGAGCTGGAACAGCAATGAAAGACTTACCACCTGTCTGATAACTAGTGTAGAAGAGCTGGAACAGCAATGACAGACTTACCAGCAGTCTGATAACTAGTGCAGAAGAGCTGGAACAGCAATGCCAGACTTACCAGCTGTCTGATAACTAGTGTAGAAGAGCTGGAACAGCAATGACAGTTTACCAGCTGTCTGATAACTAGTGTAGAAGAGATAGAACAGAAATATAAGATTTACCAGCTGTCTGATAACTAGTGTAGAAGAGCTGGAACAGAAATGAAAGATTTACCTGCTGTCTGATAACTAGTGTAGAAGAGCTGGAACAGCAATGAAAGACTTACCAGCTGTCTGATAACTAGTGTAGAAGAGCTGGAACAGCAATGACAGACTTACCAGCTGTCTGATAACTAGTGTAGAAGAGATGGAACAGCAATGACAGATTTACCAGCTGTCTGATAACTAGTGTAGAAGAGATGGAACAGCAATGACAGATTTACCCGCTGTCTGATAACTAGTGTAGAAGAGATGGAACAGCAATGACAGATTTACCAGCTGTCTGATAACTAGTGTAGAAGAGTTGGAACAGCAATGACAGTTTACCAGCTGTCTGATAACTAGTGTAGAAGAGATGGAACAGCAATGAGAGACTTACCAGCTGTCTGATAACTAGTGTAGAAGAGATGGAACAGCAATGACAGATTTACCAGCTGTCTGATGACTAGTGTAGAAGAGATGGAACAGCAATGACAGACTTACCAGCTGTCTGATAACTAGTGTAGAAGAGATGGAACAGCAATGACAGATTTTCCAGCTGTCTGATAACTAGTGTAGAAGAGATGGAACAGCAATGACAGATTTACCAGCTGTCTGATGACTGACATGGTAGAGCTGGAAGAGTAATGATACGTGTATCAGAGCTGGGGCAGCGATAGCTGACATGGTAGAGCTGGGACAGTAGTGACAGTTTTACTAGAAGTGGGACATCAATGACTGATGTGGTAGAGCTGGATAAGCATAGACTGATATTACAGAGCTGCTGCAGCCAAAACTAATATAGCAGAGTTGTAGTAGTGGTGGCTGATGAAGCACTGCTGGAGCACTAATCACTGGCATAGCAGAGTTGTGTTTGCAGCTATGGCTGATGTAGCAAAGACATCCACCAACTACCTGAATACTCAGATGGCGTACAGTTGCCTTAACCAGGTTAATTGATGTGGCGAGATAATGTAACACAAAAGCACTTTGGGTTATTGAGATAGCCAGACAAGCAAGGGAACTGACTCCTGTGGCCAATGTAGAAGGAGGATGCAGCTGTCTGATAGCTAGTGTAGAAGAGCTGGAACAGCAATGAAAGACTTACCAGCTGTCTGATAACTAGTGTAAAAGAGCTGGAACAGCAATGAAAGACTTACCAGCTGTCTGATAACTAGTGTAGAAGAGCTGGAACAGCAATGACAGACTTACCAGCTGTCTGATAACTAGTGTAGAAGAGCTGGAACAGCAATGACAGTTTATCAGCTGCCTGATAACTAGTGTAGAACAGCTAGAACAGCAGTGACAGTTTACCAGCTGTCTGATAACTAGTGTAGAAGAGATAGAACAGAAATAAAAGATTTACCAGCTGTCTGATAACTAGTGTAGAAGAGCTGGAACAGAAATGAAAGATTTACCTGCTGTCTGATAACTAGTGTAGAAGAGCTGGAACAGCAATGAAAGACTTACCAGCTGTCTGATAACTAGTGTAGAAGAGCTGGAACAGCAATGACAGACTTACCGGCTGTCTGATAACTAGTGTAGAAGAGATGGAACAGAAATGAAAGATTTACCAGCTGTCTGATAACTAGTGTAGAAGAGTTGGAACAGCAATGACAGTTTACCAGCTGTCTGAAAACTAGTGTAGAAGAGCTGGAACAGCAATGAAAGACTTACCAGCTCTCTGATAACTTGTGTAGAAGAGCTGGAACAGCAATGACAGTTTACCAGCTGTCTGATAACTAGTGTAGAACAGCTGAAACAGCAGTGACAGTTTACCAGCTGTCTGATAACTAGTGTAGAAGAGTTGGAACAGCAATGACAGTTTACCAGCTGTCTGAAAACTAGTGTAGAAGAGCTGGAACAGCAATGAAAGACTAAGTTACCAGCTCTCTGATAACTTGTGTAGAAGAGCTGGAACAGCAATGACAGTTTACCAGCTGTCTGATAACTAGTGTAGAACAGCTGAAACAGCAGTGACAGTTTACCAGCTGTCTGATAACTAGTGTAGAAGAGATAGAACAGAAATAAAAGATTTACCAGCTGTCTGATAACTAGTGTAGAAGAGCTGGAACAGCAATGACAGTTTACCAGCTGTCAGATAACTAGTGTAGAACAGCTGGAACAGCAATGACAGTTTACCAGCTGTCAGATAACTAGTGTAGAAGAGATGGAACAGCAATGAAAGATTTACCAGCTGTCTGATAACTAGTGTAGAAGAGCTGGAACAGGAATGACAGTTTACCAGCTGTCTCATAACTAGTGTAGAAGAGATAGAACAGCAATGACAGATTTACCAGCTGTCTGATAACTAGTGTAGAACAGCTGGAACAGCAATGACAGAGTTACCAGCTGTCTGATGACTGACATGGTAGAGCTGGAACAGTAATGATAAATGTATCAGCGCTGGGGCAGCGATAGCTGACATGGTAGAGCTGGGACAGTAGTGACAGTTTTACTAGAAGTGGGACATCAATGACTGATGTGGTAGAGCTGGATAAGCATAGACTGATATTACAGAGCTGCTGCAGCCAAAACTAATATAGCAGAGTTGTAGTAGTGGTGGCTGATGAAGCACTGCTGGAGCACTAATCACTGGCATAGCAGAGTTGTGTTTGCAGCTATGGCTGATGTAGCAAAGACATCCACCAACTACCTGAATACTCACTCAGATGGCATACTGTTGCCTTAACCAAGTTAATGGATGTGGCGAGATAATGTAACACAAAAGCGCACTGGGTTATTGAGATAGCCAGACAAGCAAGGGAACTGACCCTGTGGCCAACGTAGAAGGAGGATGCAGCACTCGGTGCTTGAGCCAAGAGAGGTTGGTAAAACCCCTGTTGTACTAGAAATCAGCTCTCCATGGTCCAAAATTTTGAGCACAACTCTCCTGTAGTTTTGTGTACACAACAGCTGTGCAAACCTGTGCGTCCACATTGTGATATAATGTTAGAGAACCTTTTGTGTAGTTTGACCTAACAGTCATTTGTCACCTTCCTTCCATCTGGTCACTCTGACATGTAAGTGACGGCCATATCAAGACAATGGAAATATCTTTAAATGGAGATCAGAACATATTTAGTCAATTGACAGTTGCTGTCAAAGGCCAAAAGATGAAAAAAAAGGATTTATGTCATAAAGTTTTGTGCCCGTAATGTGTCTGTACACCTTGTGATAAACACAGAAAATATAAAATGGCAACATCAATATCATGATTGGTTCGCCAAGTTCTGCACATTTTAGCAAGGAAGAAAATGTGCCACTCAATAATCTTTGCGCTCGGATTCCCTTATGTAGTCTGTGTTATGTAAATAAAGAGTGCATGTCCTTGATAGTGAGATATATTGTACATATCGATTGAGATGGGAAAAAAATGTTCTTTGGAATAGCCAAGCTGAATTAGTCACCTGAAGTGGGTGCTCTGAGTATTTAAGGATTCAAGGTTGCTGATTGAATTTTGTGTTGCGGTCCTTGACAGAAAAAAAGTTTTATGTCTTCAGATTATGGAAAAGAAGTGTTTCGCTTGTCTTTTTATCAGTATCTGTTTAGATTCCAACTGGTAATGTGGAAAGCAGAAGACTTGTTACTTTGATAGGTTCAACTTTGAAGTTTTTGTAGAGATTAATCTACATATAAAGTTGAGTAACTTTGTGAATATATTACATTACTTATCTATTACTGATCCCGAATTGCAATTTTTATTATACTCCAGAGCTGCATTCACAATTCTGCTGGTTGCTCTTCACATTAGTCAACAGCTTGTTGTCAGATATACATCTGAGCCTCTGTATCATGGTCTGATTATTGGAGGGCACATTAGGTTCATGCCCTGAGGCTTCCACTAATGCTCTCTGATGACCATTCAGTGGTCCTTTCTTGCCAAGAACGGATGGACAGGTGGCCATTCATACGCTTGTCTCTCTAAATAAAATAAATACATTTTAGGCTATAAGCTCAAGTCCATTTTTCACAGTCCGTTTAAAGACCATGATTTCTTGACCAGCTGTGGATTTCTGACCCAAACTCAACATCCTCATATGTGGAAAGGACGTTAAATTTTGGTCAAGAAACCAGTGGCCGATACATACATTGTGGTGGTCCATACTTCAGAGCTCGATGTGTGAAGCTGGCCTAAGGCATACACTGGATTAACTGTCTCTATTAGTGATTACCACATCTCCCAAAATCTACTTTACTCTGATTAGTTCAAATCAGCCGGCAGATTCAATTTTGCCCGAATAATATTCAGTCCAAATCGAAATTTCCCCGAAAAGATGTTGATGTGTTGATGTCTCTCCAGAAATCAAAGCATAATAAATAGAGAGGAGGGAAGGGAATACAATATAATGAAAGTCTATACTGCCTTGTTCTAAGCTTGTCCTTCACCTGTCCTGCCATCACAGTTCCATGCCGAATTGAATTTCAATTTTCATATTTCATGTTTGCATGCTGTAGTGCTACAGAGTGCTACTTTATTTGTTTAGTTGTATATGGAGATGGCTACTCCTAGTAAGCACCTGTTCACACCTGATTTCTGTTTGGAAATACTGTGGTGCTACTGTGGTGCAGCCAGGTAAGTCCACATTTCAGAATCTAAATCGTTTGTGCTAATAGTGTGTTCCAGGCCACATTTCTGAATCTAATGTTTTTCTGCTAATAGTGTGGTCCAGACACCAGTCCACACTTCAGCATCTAAATCTTTTGTGCTAATTCTGTGGTCCAACCACACTATCTCAGCAAATTAATACAGATTGTTAATTTACTGACATGTGACTGACAAGAGTGGGCCTAGGATTGTGAAAAGAGGGGAAGGGTACATCCAGCATGAGTGGGAAAAAGCGAAGTCATAGTAGAAGGGGGAATAGACTTGGTGTTTGAGGAGTACGTGGGGTTAGTGGTAATGTTACTGAAAGCTCTACTGAGCAAACACAGGCTCATCCTATTAAAAGACAACTGACAACTTCTGTACTGGATGGGCTACTTGACTCCCTTTCTTTGGCAGCTGCACAGTGCTACGCCTTATAGATGAGGGCCAGAAAGGGCATGTTCTCCAGTGGATGGCAAGTACTGCATCAAGTGGCCTCTCCTCCTCTTCCTAACCTTAACATCACACACAGTACAGTCCTCAGAGGTGGCACCCCAATTACCTTTGTTTTCTCCTGTGTCACAAGTCTCCATCCGCCTAACTGACCCAGAGTACAAATAATATAACTGTGCAGCATGGATGCATGAGACAGGGCCTGGGACATGGCTTGGACCAGCATTTCTAGCTTAATCATTGATCAGTAACACGTGTATGAGTGACAGGTGTAGGCCTGGTGCTCTGAGAGCCCTGCCAAATTCAGGCAACACAATTGAAAGAGACCCAACTTGGAGTTCAAATATTTCCAAAAATTAGTGGCAGACACCAGGAAAAGTGGCATCAGTTGACCCACAGTAGAAATTTTATAATGGCACAGCAGTAGTCAGGAATAAGCCATTTATGAGCCAGAATCTTGGCTTGCATTTACAGCTTTGAATTTAAGTTCAAATTAAAAGGTGGCTGAGGGTCCGGGATAGGCCTGCTCTGCTGGGAGCCCTGATACCTCATACAACAGCTCAAAGTGATTTTCTGCTCAGCCACTCTCAGGTGGCACAAATATCAGCTTCGTAGACTACTATTGTTTAAAAATTGTAAGAATAGTAACATGGTTAGTTGACTGACAGTAAGAGCAGGCCTGCCGGTCTGGGAGCCCTACTGCTACAGTCAACACTGGGCTTGGACAAGATTTTCAACTTACACATTGATCAGTAACAGGTGGATGAGTGACAGGTGTAGGCCTGGTGCTCTGAGAGCTCTGCCAAATTCAGGCAACAGACATGAAGGAGACCCAACCTGGAGTCCAAACATTTCCAAAAATTAGGAGCAGACGTCTGACTGAGGCGGTAGCTGAAACGTGCGTCGGAGTGGATGCCACTCAGATGAAGGATCTCGTTTAATTGTGTAAGTCCCTTGTTCCTACAATTATCATTATATGGCTTACACTGCTAGGTAGTGTTGAGCGATATTGCTCGATATCTAAAAATATCGTATCGAAATTGTATCGCCGATAGCACTAAATATCGTCGATATCCGATTCCGATTGCGGAAGTCCCATGTAAGTCTATGGGAACAAAATATCGCAACTAAAAAAAACCTTTATTTCCTTGTAAACACTAAATATACACACATAGAATACATATATATATATATATACATGTCATTGTGACATATATATATACATATATGTATAGTTTATACACTTCTACATAGTAAAATATCCTCTGATTCAATTGCCGGGTAAAGCCGGCTTCTGTGAAAAGACAGAAGCACCCGACATGAAATGACACTTGGTGTACATAGGGTTAACCATGTCTTTTCATGTCGTTTGCAATCTGATTTGCACAAACAATTACATCAGTCTATGTGTGCAAAATTTCACACCTGTAGGGGTTAATTAAAGGTGTAAATTCGTTGTAAAAAAAACGGACTTTTTTGCTACGAATTTACACCTTTAATTAACCCCTACAGGTGTGAAATTTTGCACACTTACACTCATGTAATTGTTTGTGCAAATCAGATATCAAACTACATGAAAAGACATGGTTAACTCTATGTAAACCAAGTGTCATTTCATGTCGGGTTCTGCATTTTCACAAAAGCCGGCAATTGAATTAGCGGCTATTATACTATGTAGAAGTGTATGAACTATAAATATAAATATATATATATATATGTGTCACAAATTTAATGACATGTATATATATATATGAGGTGTAAAATTGCTGAAAAAAAAAGGCGTGGGCTCCCGCCCTATTTTCGCAACCAGACAGACAAAGCCAGTGAGTGGGGCAGATAATAATAGCCCAGAGAGGGACCATTATTTTTGGCCCCCCCCGGCTACTAACATCTGCCCCCAGACACCCCAGAAAGGGCAAATCTCTAATTAGATTTGCCCTTTCTGGCACTTTGCCCTCTATTCCCATTGCCCTGTAGCGGTGGCGAATGGGTTAATAAGGGGTTAAAATGACCTTGCAATTGAAAGGTCACTTTAAGCCAGGTTAATAATTGAGAGCTGTCAATTAGACAACTATCAATTATTAATCCTATTGTATGAAAGAAAAATCAAGCACACACACTTTAATAAAAAAGAAGTTTAATGAAATAATCACACAGTTTTTGACCATATTTTATTTTCCTGCTAAAACCATTTCCTGTAATAAAAATAAAATAATAAAGCAAAATTATTCTTACCAATCCGATGTACAGTCAGGTCCCACGGTGTAATCCTTCAGAAAGGGTTAATGTTTACTGCAGGGACCGCAGCTAATGCTGCAGCCTCACAGTAAACCCCCAAATGAATGAGTTCCTCTCCTGGCTGACAGGAGAGGAAGTGGAAAACTTAATTGATTGCTTTCCACTTTCACTTCAGGTCAGCCAGGGACACAATCAGTGACGTCAGAGGGAACTGGTTAACAAAAATAGGGGATCCCCTCGAAAAAAATTGGCGTGGGGTCCCCCCTATTTTTGTTAACCAGCCAGATGAAGCAGACCGCTGAGGCCTGGATTTTCAGGCTGTTAAGGAGCCAAGATCCATGGACCTTGCCAGCCTGATAATACCAGGCCACAGCAGTCTGCATATCTTGGCTGATTAACAAAAATAGGGGATCCCCTCGAAAAAAATTGGCGTGGGGTCCCCCCTATTTTTGTTAACCAGCCAGATGAAGCAGACCGCTGAGGCCTGGTTTTTCAGGCTGGTAAGGATCCAATATCCATGGACCTTGCAAGCCTCATAATACCAGGCCACAGCAGTCTGCTTAGCTTGGCTGGTTAACAAAAATAGGGGATCCCCTCGAAAAAAAAAACGGCGTAGGGGTCCCCCTATTTTGTTAACCAGCCAAGTAAAATGCAGACTGCTGCGGCCTGGTATTAAAAGACTGTCAAGGCCCATGGATTTTGGCCCTCAACAGCCTGATAATACCAGGCTACAGCAGCCCCACATTTGGCGCATCAAAAGATGTGCCAATTGTGGCACTTTACCCGGCTCTTCCCACTGCCCTGTAGCGGTGGCAAGCGGGGTAATAAGGGGTTAATGTCACCGTTGATTGCACGGTGACAATAAGCCCGGTTAATAATGGAGAGGTGTCAATAAGACACCGATCCATTATTAATCCCAAAGTTATTAAATGCATAAAAAAAAGACAAAGCAAGAAAAAAGTATTTTAATGAAATAAAAGAGACAACACACTTTTCATTTCTTTTATTGTACTCTCATTCCTGCGACGCCATCGATCTCCTGTAAAAAAAGAAAAAAAACAAACCAACAGTATACCACCTGTCCGACGCAGTCCATAGTAACGACAGTCCCACGACGATCCAGCTCTGCTACATCGCAATGACAGGCAGAGCCTGTCATCGCGACGCAGCACAGCTGATTACCTGCTTCCCCGGCGGTGACGTCATCGGACTGACTGCTTTACGGCCGGGATTACCCAGCAGTCACTGCAGTTATCGCGAGAAACTGCATGTGACCGCCGGGGAGAAGAGGATGGCGGCCATGAAGCAGTCCAGGCCGTGACCGCCGGAGATCTTCTGCCAGGTAAGTGCCGCTGACTCTGACAGACCCGACCGACGGACACTGACAGTGACAGACCCGACCGACGGACACAGACAGTGACAGTGACAAATTCGATTCCGGTATCCGATAAGACGAAAATATCGAAATGAATTATCGAAAGGCCGATAGAGCTAATATCGGCCGATAGCCGATATTTGCATTATCGTATCGCTCAACACTACTGCTAGGTGATTTACTGTATTAGGTTTATATCTTACCAGGAGCACTGTCTATCGTCTCTTCCTACTGACACACCATGTCAATTTCTATGCACTTACAGTTTACAAATCTATTTACATATGTACTTTACCAGTGAATTATTATTTCTCAGCTGCTCCTGCTGATTATATCACCTACTGCACTTGCACTTTACTTATGTCTATATAACCAAATGTATACCTGACACAATTTGGCTAGCCACTTTGTGCTTACTGTTGCACACATTATACCATTTGACTCTGCTATACTAGCCTTATTGCTTCTCCTTCCTAGACAATTGTCCATACACTTCCTGGGTGTGTGTTCCTCTTTTTATCCTTTTTTTAATGTTTTCTTATTGTTCCATCCATGGGCGTACCCACCGTGGACAGGGGGGGGCAGCTGCCCCCCCTAGAAGCAGGGGCGCGCCGCGCGCACACCTATCATAATGAGGCCACCTGGCCCCTGTGAGGCAGGGGGGCCCACCTACCCCCAGTGCCGACTCCCCCCGCCGCTGCTTTGAACTATACCGGCGTCTGCCGGTACAGTTCAAAGCAATGATGGAGGAGAGAACGTCAGCTGACGCTCCCTCTCCCATCATTCCCACTCTGTTTCTGACACAGCGGGTGCGTGATGACATCATCGCCCACTCACTGTGTAACAGGCCGTGCAGGAGACAGGAGCCGGGAGCAGTGTGGGCACAAGGAGAGGTGAGGAGTGTTTTTTTTTTTTTTAAATCTGTCAGTGCGTACTGAACTGTGGCTGTGGGGCCATTCCTGGGGTGGGGGAGAGATGAGGTCTGCGTTATATGGGCCCTGCTATACACTATGTGGACCGTGCTATATACTATGTGGGCCGCGCTATATGCTATGTGGGCCCTGCTGTATACTATGTGGGCTGCGCTATATGCTATGTGGGCCGCGCTATGTACTATATGGACCGCGCTATATACTATGTGGGCCACGCTATATACTATGTGGACCTCACTATATACTATGTGGGCTGCGCTATATGCTATGTGGGCCCTGCTGTATACTATGTGGGCTGCGCTATATGCTATGTGGGCCACGCTATGTACTATATGGACCGTGCTATATACTATGTGGGCCGCGCTATATACTATGTGGGCCTCACTATATACTATGTGGGCCACGCTATATACTATGTGGGCCCTGCTATATACTATGTGGGCCCTGCTATATACTATGTGGGCCCTGCTATATACTATGTGGGCCACGCTATACACTATGCGGGCCGTGCTATACACTATGTGGGAAACTAAATCTGAACTGAAAAAGTAAGTTGATGTGTATGCAAAATGTAAATGCATATTAACACATAACCATTACACAGAAAACAGGCACAAAAAAAAGCAAATATCCTAAAATAAAAAAAAAAATTTTTTTTGCAAAAAATGCATGAAGGTAGTAATAATAATAAGGGTATTTAGTAAACATAATTTTGATCAAAAGAATGTACAAGCCATCCCGCCACGTCAAGGCAACCCTTTGTGGGACAGTCCTACTCTAATATTAAAAACCTTTCCACTTGTCAAGTGACACAAATGTGAACAAGGCAGAGGGACTGAACCCACCAGTTGAAGCTCAGGCCAGACAGGATGGATTTTCTCAACTCAGAAACAGGGCGGTCACACCCTTATATGCACAGAATGCACTCTGGACTACATAGGAAACTAAATCTGAACTGAAAAAGTAAGTTGATGTGTATGCAAAATGTAAATGCATATTAACACATAACCATTACACAGAAAACAGGCACAAAAAAAAGCAAATATCCTAAAATAAAATAAAAAAATTTTTTTTTTTTTTGCAAAAAATGCATGAAGGTAGTAATAATAATAAGGGTATTTAGTAAACATAATTTTGATCAAAAGAATGTACAAGCCATCCCGCCACGTCAAGGCAACCCTTTGTGGGACAGTCCTACTCTAAGGCCGGCGTCACACTGGCGACAGAATCGGACGACTGCAATGCGATGAAAAATGCATTGCAGTCGGACCTATGTTAATCTATGGAGCAGCTCCCAGTATCCGATTTTTTGTGGTCCGTTTTAAACGTCCGTGTACAATCGCAGCATGCTGCGATTGTCACCGATTGTCGGTCGACAATCGCCAATGCAAGTCTATGGGAGCGATGAAAAATCGGATTACAAACGGACCACACTGTGTGACTTGCGATGAAATCGCATCGGTGTCCTTTAGAAAAGCCGGCAATTCATCCCCGGCTATACTGTAAAATCACACTGACAGCTTTAATAAAGACTAGAAAGAATAGATATATACACATAGAACACTATATATATATATATATACATGTCATTGTGACATGTATATATACATATATTTATAGTTCCTAGACTTCTACATACTGTTATAGCCGCTAATTCAATTGCCGGGTTTTGTGAAATCACAGAAGCCGACATGAAATGATACATTGTTTCCACACAGTTAACCATGTCATTTCCTGTATTTTGATATTTGTTTAGAACTTACAATTACATGAGTGTATTTGTGCAAAATTTCAGACATGTAGGGGTTAATTAAAGGTGTAATTTCGTTGAAAAAAAATGCGTGGGCTCCCGCTGTATTTTCTCCACCAGACAGACAAAGCAAGCGAGTGGGGGCAGATAATAACAGCCTAGGGAGGGTACATTTTTTGTGCCCCCCCTGGCTACTAACATCTGCCCCCAGACACCCCAGAAAGGGCAAATCTATAATTAGATTCGCCTTTCTGGCACTTTGCCCGTTATTCCCATTGCCCTGTAGCGGTGGCGAATGGGTTAATAATCTCACCTTACTGTCACCTTGCAATTGAAAGGTGACCTTAAGGTAGGTTAATAATTGAGAGCTGTCAATTAGATAACTATCAATTATTAATCCTATTGAAGTAAATAAAAAAACACACACACACTTTAAGAATAAATAATTTTAATGAAATAAAAACACTTTTTTTGACCATATTTTATTTTACACTTAATCCGTGCGAAGCCATTGATCTCCTAAAATAAAGAAAAAAAAATAAAACAACATTATTCTTACCTATTCCGCCGATCTGTCACGTCCCACGCTGTAATCCTTCACAAAGGGTTAACTAGCTTTGAGCCAAGCAGTGCAAGTAATCCTGCATGCTCAGCTCAAAGCTCCTGAATGAATAAGTTCCTCTCCTGGCGACAGGAGAGGATGTGTTTCATGAATGAAGCTTAATTGATTGTGTCCACTTTCCCTTTAGGTCAGGTCACTAAAGTTAAATTGCCAATAAATCAATTAAGCTCCATTCATGAATCTATTCCTCTACTTTCGCTGGGAGAGGAACTTATTCATTCAGGGGAATACAGGTCTGAGACAGCATTATTAGCTCTCTGCGACCTGTAACCTGTTAACCCTTTCTGATGGATTACACCGTGGGACCTGACTGTACATCGGATTGGTAAGTATAATTTTGCTTTTTTATTTTATTTTTATTACAGGAAATGGTTTTAGCAGGAAAATAAAATATGGTCAAAAACTGTGTGATTATTTAATTAAACTTATTTTTTATTAAACTGTGTGTGTTTGATTTTTCTTTCATACAATAGGATTAATAATTGATAGTTGTCTAATTGACAGCTCTCAATTATTAACCTACCTTAAGGTCACCTTTCAATTGCAAGGTGACAGTAAGGTGAGATTATTAACCCATTCGCCACCGCTACAGGGCAATGGGAATAGACGGGCAAAGTGCCAGAAAGGGCGAATCTAATTATAGATTTGCCCTTTCTGGGGTGTCTGGGGGCAGATGTTAGTAGCCAGGGGGGGCACAAAAAATGTACCCTCCCTAGGCTGTTATTATCTGCCCCCACTCGCTTGCTTTGTCTGTCTGGTGGAGAAAATACAGCGGGAGCCCACGCATTTTTTTTCAACGAAATTACACCTTTAATTAACCCCTACATGTCTGAAATTTTGCACAAATACACTCATGTAATTGTAAGTTCTAAACAAATATCAAAATACAGGAAATGACATGGTTAACTGTGTGGAAACAATGTATCATTTCATGTCGGCTTCTGTGATTTCACAAAACCCGGCAATTGAATTAGCGGCTATAACAGTATGTAGAAGTCTAGGAACTATAAATATATGTATATATACATGTCACAATGACATGTATATATATATATATGTGTTCTATGTGTATATATCTATTCTTTTTTTTGTGATTGAAATACTATTCTTTTAGATCCATTATATGTCAGTTTTGCAAGCCTGCGAGAAAATCTCGCAAGTCGGATGAAAATCGGATGTTACAAGGTACACACACATGCGATTAAATCGCATCTTTGAAGGAAAATCGGATGCCAGAAGGATGTGTGATGTTTGCATTTTGATCCGACAATCGACCGTCTAAAACGGACCGATTTTTTGTGGTTGTGTGTGACTCCAGCCTAATATTAAAAACCTTTCCACTTGTCAAGTGACACAAATGTGAACAAGGCAGAGGGACTGAACCCACCAGTTGAAGCTCAGGCCAGACAGGATGGATTTTCTCAACTCAGAAACAGGGCGGTCACACCCTTATATGCACAGAATGCACTCTGGACTACATAGGAAACTAAATCTGAACTGAAAAAGTAAGTTGATGTGTATGCAAAATGTAAATGCATATTAACACATAACCATTACACAGAAAACAGGCACAAAAAAAAGCAAATATCCTAAAATAAAATAAAAATTTTTTTTTTTTTTTTTTGCAAAAAATGCATGAAGGTAGTAATAATAATAAGGGTATTTAGTAAACATAATTTTGATCAAAAGAATGTACAAGCCATCCCGCCACGTCAAGGCAACCCTTTGTGGGACAGTCCTACTCTAATATTAAAAACCTTTCCACTTGTCAAGTGACACAAATGTGAACAAGGCAGAGGGACTGAACCCACCAGTTGAAGCTCAGGCAAGACAGGATGGATTTTCTCAACTCAGAAACAGGGCGGTCACACCCTTAGGCTGTGGTTCCACGGTCCGGAACCACAGCGCTTTGGAAGGAGCGGAAATTCCGCTCCGTCTAAGCCCCGCCCCCTTTCTGACGCGCGCTCTTTCCGGAGGTGTTCATGACATCTCCGGAACACCTCCGGAAAGAACGCAGGGCTACATAGCCCTGTGTTAAATTCTGTTGCGGCGACGCACCGTCGCCGCAACACGCGAG
This sequence comes from Oophaga sylvatica, assembly GCA_033576555.1. Lineage (NCBI taxonomy): Eukaryota > Metazoa > Chordata > Amphibia > Anura > Dendrobatidae > Oophaga > Oophaga sylvatica. The sequence continues at coordinate 578,641,135 of JARQOD010000003.1, read as the reverse complement.
GACATGCTGCGGTCTGAAAAGACGCGCCGCATGTCCGTTTACGCAGGTCTGCCACCTGCGTGTTGTTACGCATAGTGGAGACAAGATTTCTTGAAATCCCCTCCACTATGCTGTAACATCTGGACGCTGCGTGTTTGGCGCTGCGCCAGCGCACAGCGCCAAACACGCAGCGTTTACTGATCGTGGAAACTCACCTTTATATGCACAGAATGCACTCTGGACTACATAGGAAACTAAATCTGAACTGAAAAAGTAAGTTGATGTGTATGCAAAATGTAAATGCATATTAACACATAACCATTACACAGAAAACAGGCACAAAAAAAAGCAAATATCCTAAAATAAAATAAAATATTTTTTTTGCAAAAAATGCATGAAGGTAGTAATAATAATAAGGGTATTTAGTAAACATAATTTTGATCAAAAGAATGTACAAGCCATCCCGCCACGTCAAGGCAACCCTTTGTGGGACAGTCCTACTCTAATATTAAAAACCTCTCCACTTGTCAAGTAACACAAATGTGAACAAGGCAGAGGGACTGAACCCACCAGTTGAAGCTCAGGCCAGACAGGATGGATTTTCTCAACTCAGAAACAGGGCGGTCACACCCTTATATGCACAGAATGCACTCTGGACTACATAGGACACTAAATCTGAACTGAAAAAGTAAGTTGATGTGTATGCAAAATGTAAATGCATATTAACACATAACCATTACACAGAAAACAGGCACAAAAAAAAGCAATATCCTAAATAAATAATATTTTTTTTTTTTGCAAAAAATGCATGAAGGTAGTAATAATAATAAGGGTATTTAGTAAACATAATTTTGATCAAAAGAATGTACAAGCCATCCCGCCACGTCAAGGCAACCCTTTGTGGGACAAGTCCTACTCTAATATTAAAACCTTTCCACTTGTCAAGTGACACAAATGTGAACAAGGCAGAGGGACTGAACCCACCAGTTGAAGCTCAGGCCAGACAGGATGGATTTTCTCAACTCAGAAACAGGGCGGTCACACCCTTATATGCACAGAATGCACTCTGGACTACATAGGAAACTAAATCTGAACTAAAAAAGTAAGTTGATGTGTATGCAAAATGTAAATGCATATTAACACATAACCATTACACAGAAAACAGGCACAAAAAAAAGCAAATATCCTAAAATAAAATAAAAATTTTTTTTGCAAAAAATGCATGAAGGTAGTAATAATAATAAGGGTATTTAGTAAACATAATTTTGATCAAAAGAATGTACAAGCCATCCCGCCACGTCAAGGCAACCCTTTGTGGGACAGTCCTACTCTAATATTAAAAACCTTTCCACTTGTCAAGTGACACAAATGTGAACAAGGCAGAGGGACTGAACCCACCAGTTGAAGCTCAGGCCAGACAGGATGGATTTTCTCAACTCAGAAACAGGGCGGTCACACCCTTATATGCACAGAATGCACTCTGGACTACATAGGAAACTAAATCTGAACTGAAAAAGTAAGTTGATGTGTATGCAAAATGTAAATGCATATTAACACATAACCATTACACAGAAAACAGGCACAAAAAAAAGCAAATATCCTAAAATAAAATAAAAAATTTTGTTTTGCAAAAAATGCATGAAGGTAGTAATAATAATAAGGGTATTTAGTAAACATAATTTTGATCAAAAGAATGTACAAGCCATCCCGCCACGTCAAGGCAACCCTTTGTGGGACAGTCCTACTCTAATATTAAAAACCTTTACACTTGTCAAGTGACACAAATGTGAACAAGGCAGAGGGACTGAACCCACCAGTTGAAGCTCAGGCCAGACAGGATGGATTTTCTCAACTCAGAAACAGGGCGGTCACACCCTTATATGCACAGAATGCACTCTGGACTACATAGGAAACTAAATCTGAACTGAAAAAGTAAGTTGATGTGTATGCAAAATGTAAATGCATATTAACACATAACCATTACACAGAAAACAGGCACAAAAAAAAGCTTCAACTGGTGGGTTCAGTCCCTCTGCCTTGTTCACATTTGTGTCACTTGACAAGTGGAAAGGTTTTTAATATTAGAGTAGGACTGTCCCACAAAGGGTTGTCTTGATGTGGCGGGATGGCTTGTACATTCTTTTGATCAAAATTATGTTTACTAAATACCCTTATTATTATTACTACCTTCATGCATTTTTTGCAAAAAAATTTTTTTATTTTATTTTAGGATATTTGCTTTTTTTTGTGCCTGTTTTCTGTGTAATGGTTATGTGTTAATATGCATTTACATTTTGCATACACATCAACTTACTTTTTCAGTTCAGATTTAGTTTCCTATGTAGTCCAGAGTGCATTCTGTGCATATAAGGGTGTGACCGCCCTGTTTCTGAGTTGAGAAAATCCATCCTGTCTGGCCTGAGCTTCAACTGGTGGGTTCAGTCCCTCTGCCTTGTTCACATTTGTGTCACTTGACAAGTGGAAAGGTTTTTAATATTAGAGTAGCACTGTCCCACAAAGGGTTGCCTTGACGTGGCGGGATGACTTGTACATTCTTTTGATCAAAATTATGTTTACTAAATACCCTTATTATTATTACTACCTTCATGCATTTTTGCAAAAAATTTTTTATTTCATTTTAGGATATTTGCTTTTTTTGTGCCTGTTTTCTGTGTAATGGTTATGTGTTAATATGCATTTACATTTTGCATACACATCAACTTACTTTTTCAGTTCAGATTTAGTTTCCTATGTAGTCCAGAGTGCATTCTGTGCATATAAGGGTGTGACCGCCCTGTTTCTGAGTTGAGAAAATCCATCCTGTCTGGCCTGAGCTTCAACTGGTGGGTTCAGTCCCTCTGCCTTGTTCACATTTGTGTCACTTGACAAGTGGAAAGGTTTTTAATATTAGAGTAGGACTGTCCCACAAAGGGTTGCCTTGACGTGGCGGGATGGCTTGTACATTCTTTTGATCAAAATTATGTTTACTAAATACCCTTATTATTATTACTACCTTCATGCATTTTTTGCAAAAAAATTTTTTTATTTTATTTTAGGATATTTGCTTTTTTTTGTGCCTGTTTTCTGTGTAATGGTTATGTGTTAATATGCATTTACATTTTGCATACACATCAACTTACTTTTTCAGTTCAGATTTAGTTTCCTATGTAGTCCAGAGTGCAATCTGTGCATATAAGGGTGTGACCGCCCTGTTTCTGAGTTGAGAAAATCCATCCTGTCTGGCCTGAGATTCAACTGGTGGGTTCAGTCCCTCTGCCTTGTTCACATTTGTGTCACTTGACAAGTGGAAAGGTTTTTAATATTAGAGTAGGACTGTCCCACAAAGGGTTGCCTTGACGTGGCGGGATGGCTTGTACATTCTTTTGATCAAAATTATGTTTACTAAATACCCTTATTATTATTACTACCTTCATGCATTTTTTGCAAAAAAAATTTTTATTTTATTTTAGGATATTTGCTTTTTTTGTGCCTGTTTTCTGTGTAATGGTTATGTGTTAATATGCATTTACATTTTGCATACACATCAACTTACTTTTTCAGTTCAGATTTAGTTTCCTATGTAGTCCAGAGTGCATTCTGTGCATATAAGGGTGTTACCGCCCTGTTTCTGAGTTGAGAAAATCCATCCTGTCTGGCCTGAGCTTCAACTGGTGGGTTCAGTCCCTCTGCCTTGTTCACATTTGTGTCACTTGACAAGTGGAAAGGTTTTTAATATTAGAGTAGGACTGTCCCACAAAGGGTTGCCTTGACGTGGCGGGATGGCTTGTACATTCTTTTGATCAAAATTATGTTTACTAAATACCCTTATTATTATTACTACCTTCATGCATTTTTTGCAAAAATTTTTTTTATTTTATTTTAGGATATTTGCTTTTTTTGTGCCTGTATACACTATGTGGGCTGTGTTATATACTATTGGGGGATATATTATATTTTATGGGGTGACTGTGTTATATACTATGTGGCTGTGTTATATACTTTGTGGTTGTGTTATATACTATGGGGGGCTACGTTATATTCCTTTGGGGAGGCAGGATGTATGATATTCTATTCGGGGATACATTATATTCTATGGGAGGCTGTATTATATTTATTATATTCTATGAGGGGTGATTGCATCATACTCTATGAGGGGGTTACATTATACTGTATGAGGTGGCTACATTGTATTCTATGGGGCTGCATTATATTCTATGGAGGGCTATATTATATTGTATGGGGGCTTCATTATACTTTATGAGGGGGCTACATTATATTCTATGGGGGCTGCATTATACTATATGAGGAGGGCTACATTGTATTCTATGGAGGGGCTACATTATACTGTATAAGGGGGCTCAATTATATTCTATTGGGGATTTACATTATACTCTGTGGGGTGGTTGCATTATACTCTGTGGGGTGGTTGAATTATACTCTGTGGGGTGGCTGCATTATGCTCTATAGGGTGACTGCATTATACTATATGTGGGCTGCATTATACTGTATCGAGGATTATGGGGAATACATTATACCATTTGAAGAACTATGGGGTGCATTATACTATGGGAAGTGAATTGTACTAGATGGATGACTATGGCGGTGCATTATACTATATGGAGCACTATGAGGAGTGTATTATACTATATGGAGGATTGATAAACTAAACAGAGGAAACCAGAGCATCGAGCCCAAAATAGAACAAACAAAAAATAATTTGAATAAAAATATGAGTTTTATTACAATAATAATTGAACACTTGCCTGATCTTGTTGGATCCCTTGTTGGATTTTGGGAACTGTGTCCTGCAATTGACATGGCATGACTCTGTGGTCCTTTGAAGTAGATTTGGGACCTGTTTGCACAAATGCTGTCATTATTATATTTTTTTTTGGGCTCCAGTCTCCCTCATGTGGACCCACAGCAGTGACATGGAGCTAATGTGTGTGCTTTAATATGTCCCAGGTGCTTTCTCTTGTTTTCCCACCAATTCATTTTTCATCTATATATACTGTTTGTTATTTACTGTGTTCAATTATTATTGTAATAAAACTCATATTTTTATTCAAATTATTTTTTGTTTGTTCTATTTTGGGCTCGATGCTCTGGTTTCCTCTGTTTAGTTTATCTATGTTCAGAGTTGCCCTGGTCTTATATTTTGGACCATGCTGAATTTTGTTACCCAAAGTTTTGGTTTAATCAATATATGGAGGATTGAGTAGTGTATTATACTATATGGAGGACTGAGTGTATTTTAATATATGGAGGGCTATGAGGAGTGTATTATACTATATGGAGGACTATGGGGAGTGTATTTTAATATATGGAGGACTATAGGGAGTGTATTATACTATTTGAGGATTATGAGGAGTGTATTATACTATATGGAGGACTGAGGAGTGTATTATACTAATGGAGTACTATAGGGAGTGTATTATACTTTATGGAGGACTATGGGGTATGCATTTTACAATATGGAGGACTGTGGGGCATATTATATTATACGGAGGACTATGGGAAGTTTATAATACTATATGGAGGACTATGGGGAGTGTACTATACTATATGGAGAACTATGGGGAGTGTATTATACTATATGGAGGACTATGGGGAGTGTATTATACTATATGGAGGACTATGGATACATTATATTATATGGAGGACTATGGGGTGTGCATTTTACAATATGGAGGACTGTGGTGCACATTATAATATATGGAGGACTATGGGGTGTATTATACTAAACAAGTAAAATGCTGCCTATTCATCGAGTGATTGGATTGTTTATGCCGGAACAAAAATCATTGTTCTCAGCAGCACATCGCCGGTGTAAACTGTAGATGTGCTACTGATAACATGATACTTTATGGGGATCTATTAGTGATTGTTCTGTCCCCATCATTGTTCCTCAGCCGGTGGAAAGAGGCCGGGAAACAAGTGTTGAACTATTTCAATATTGTCGATTATACTCATTTAGCAGTCTGAAGTCAGCGCATTTAAATACAACCGAAATGCTTCTGTGTGATGTGCAATGTGTTAGCATTTGGGGCCCCATTTCAAACTTTGCCTAGGGCCCTGTTATGAATGTGCTAGAGATGGTTTCTGAGCAGAGGCTCCCTCTGGTGGTTACAGACAGTACTGAACCTTTCAGCGAGGAATGGCAATCTGGGTTCACTGACTGGTCTGATATAAGGGAGGTTCCCTCCCATGATGGTTGCCGGTGATCAATTTTTCTTGTCTCAATTGTGGTTCCTGGTTCATTTGGAAGTTTGCTGAGTCTTGCCTGCATCTTCTGCTATCAGATAAGATATTTTCTGCTTTTATTTTTGTGCTTGCTTTTTGCATTGTTCCTTGCACTTCTGTGGAGGTCAGCCAGGTCCCCTCCGGGGGGCTTTTGCTCCTCTCAGTTAATCTGAAGCCACTGTTATTTGTTCATTTGCTTTTTCCTGTTTTTTCAGTGGCTGCGGCTTAGTTTTGTTACACCAGAGATCTGATTTAGGTGGTAGAGATCGTGTGATCTCAGGTGTTTTTGCAATCAGAAGAGTTAGTATTTTTTAGGGTTTTTTTTGGATTGCAGTGAGTATCCTTTCCTGTACTTTTCTGTCTAGACAGATTGGGCCCCAGCGTTTGCTCATTCTATTTTCTGTCTGTGTCCGTGCTTCTTCTTGTCTAACCGCCATTACATGTTTGGGGGCTTCCTATTTTCTTTGGGGATCTGCTCCGGGGCAGATAGCTTTCATCTTTCTGCCTTTAGGTGTAGTTATCTCTCAGACTGTGACAAGGCGTCTAGGAACAACGTAGGAACACTCCACGGCTACCTCTAGTTGTGTGGTTAGTTCAGGTTACTGCAATCCAATAGGTTCCAGCCTCTCTGGTGTATTGCCGTTTTTGCTTATTCTCCTCAGCTACCAAAACACAACAGGGCCCCACTTTGCCTAAAACCAGACCTGCTCAACGTATCAGGCATTAGGGTGTCCAGGCAGGACACACTCCCTACCTACGTGTGCCTGATGCCTGCGGCCTGCCTGCTGCAATCGCGTGGCGTTAGATCGGGTGATGGGTATCATCACATCAGTGACGCCAGTCTCTCTGGGACTGGGTAAGTGAGTTACCCAGACTGCCAGACTGAGTGTATAATAATAATAATTAATCCAGAAAGATGTTTAAAGTAAAATACATCAGGCCAGCACCTGTAATACAGTGAGGCTGATGTATATACAGGTGCTGGGCTCGGGCTGGTTACATATACAGGTGTTGGGCTGGAGGATGAGGCTGGTGATGTATACAGGTGCTGGGCTGGAGGCTGGGGCTGGTGAGGTATACAGGTGCTGGGCTTGGAGGCTGGGGCTGGTGACGTTTACAGGTGCTGGGCTGGAGGCTGGGGCTGGTGATGTATACAGGTGCTGGGCTGGAGGCTGGGGCTGGTGACGTATACAGGTGCTGGGCTGGAGGCTGAAGCTGGTGACATATACAGGTGCTGGGCTGGAGGCTGGGGCTGGTGATGTATCCAGGTGCTGGGCTGGAGGCTTGGGCTGGTGACGTATACAGGGGCTGGGCTGGAGGCTGGTGACATATACAGGTACTGGGCTGGAGGCTGGGGCTGGTGATGTATATACAGGTGATGAGCTGGAGGCTGGGGCTGGTGACGTATACAGGGGCTGGGCTGGAGGCTGGGGCTGGTGATGTATATACAGGTGCTAGGCTGGAGGCTGGGGCTGGTGATGTATATACAGGTGCTGGGCTGGAGGCTGGGGCTGGTGACGTATACAGGTGTTGGGCTGGAGGCATGTGGCTGGTGACGTATACAGGTGTTGGGCTGGAGGCTGGGGCTGGTGATGATACAGGTGCTGGGCTAGAGTGGGCTGGTGACGTATACAGGTGTTGGGCTGGAGGCTGATGCTGGTGATGCATACAGGTGCTGGGCTGGAGGCTGGGGCTGGTCACGGTGATGTATATACAGGTGCTGGGCTGGAGGCTGGGGCTGGTGACGTATACAGGTGCTGGGCTGGTGACGTATACAGGTGCTGGGCTGGTGACGTATACAGGTGCTGGACTGGTGACGTATACAGGTGCAGGGCTGGTGATGTATACATGTGCAGGTCATGTATATACAGGTGCTGGGCTGGTGATGTATATACAGGTGCTGGGCTGGGGGCTGGTGACGGATACAGGTGCTGGGCTGGTGACGTATACAGGTGTTGGTCATGTATATACAGGTGCTGAGCTGGTGATGTATATACAGGTGCTGGGCTGGAGGCTGGGGCTGGTGATGTATACAGGGGCTGGGCTGGAGGCTGGGGCTGGTGACGTATACAGGTGCTGGGCTGGAGGCTGGAGCTGGTGACATATACAGGTGCTGGGCTGGAGGCTGGGGCTGGTGATGTATCCAGGTGCTGGGCTGGAGGCTTGGGCTGGTGACGCATACAGGGGCTGGGCTGGAGGCTGGTGACATATACAGGTACTGGGCTGGGCTGGAGGCTGGGGCTGGTGATGTATATACAGGTGATGAGCTGGAGGCTGGGGCTGGTGACGTATACAGGGGCTGGGCTGGAGGCTGGGGCTGGTGATGTATATACAAGTGCTAGGCTGGAGGCTGGGGCTGGTGATGTATATACAGGTGCTGGGCTGGAGGCTGGGGCTGGTGACGTATACAGGTGTTGGGCTGGAGGCATGTGGCTGGTGACGTATACAGGTGTTGGGCTGGAGGCTGGGCTGGTGATGTATACAGGTGCTGGGCTGGAGGCTGGGGCTGGTGACGTATACAGGTGTTGGGCTGGAGGCTGATGCTGGTGATGCATACAGGTGCTGGGCTGGAGGCTGGGGCTGGTCACGGTGATGTATATACAGGTGCTGGGCTGGAGGCTGGGGCTGGTGACGTATACAGGTGCTGGGCTGGTGACGTATACAGGTGCTGGGCTGGTGACGTATACAGGTGCTGGACTGGTGACGTATACAGGTGCAGGGCTGGTGATGTATACATGTGCAGGTCATGTATATACAGGTGCTGGGCTGGTGATGTATATACAGGTGCTGGGCTGGGGGCTGGTGACGGATACAGGTGCTGGGCTGGTGACGTATACAGGTGTTGGTCATGTATATACAGGTGCTGAGCTGGTGATGTATATACAGGTGCTGGGCTGGAGGCTGGGGCTGGTGATGTATACAGGGGCTGGGCTGGAGTCTGGGGCTGGTGATGTATATACAGGTGCTAGGCTGGAGGCTGGGGCTGGTGATGTATATACAGGTGCGGGGCTGGAGGCTAGGGCTGGTGACGTATGCAGGGGCTGGGCTGGAGGCTGGGGCTGGTGATGTATATACAGGTGCTAGGCTGGAGGCTGGGGCTGGTGATGTATATACAGGTGCTAGGCTGGGGCTGGTGACGTATACAGGTGTTGGGCTGGAGGCATGTGGCTGGTGACGTATACAGGTGTTGGGCTGGAGGCTGGGCTGGTGATGTATACAGGTGCTGGGCTGGAGGCTGGGGCTGGTGATGTATACAGATGTTGGGCTGGAGGCTGATGCTGGTGATGTATACAAGTGCTGGGCTGGAGGCTGGGGCTGGTCACGGTGATGTATATACAGGTGCTGGGCTGGAGGCTGGGGCTGGTGACGTATACAGGTGCTGGGCTGGTGACGTATACAGGTGCTGGGCTGGTGACGTATACAGGTGCTGGGCTGGTGACGTATACAGGTGCAGGGCTGGTGATGTATACAGGTGCAGGTCATGTATATACAGGTGCTGGGCTGGTGATGTATATACAGGTGCTGGGCTGGGGGCTGGTGACGGATACAGGTGCTGGGCTGGTGACGTATACAGGTGTTGGTCATGTATATACAGGTGCTGAGCTGGTGATGTATATACAGGTGCTGGGCTGGGGGCTGGTGACGGATGCAGGTGCTGGGCTGGTGACATATACAGGTGCTGGGCTGGTGACGTATACAGGTGCTGGGCTGGTGACGTATACAGGTGCTGGTCATGTATATACAGGTGCTGGGCTGGTGATGTATATACAGGTGCTGGGCTGGGGCTGGCGACGTATACAGGGGCTGGTCAATTTTCGTTTCATTCACCTTTTTCTAAAATTTTATAACCTGAACGACCATGGCTTGCCCCCCCCCCTAGTTTTGATCCTGGGTATACCCATGGTTCCATCATTGTTCAGTGACCCCTTTATCACCTGGTTCTAATAAAGCATTTCTTTATCCACCATTGTTGTACTAGGACTTTTTGGTCAGTTACTTTCTTCTCTTCTTAGTTGATTGCTTGTACAATACATTGCAATACTGTAATATTGCTGTGTATGGTAAAAATACCATTCTATTATAAAGTCCAGAAAACCCTTCAGATGCCAGGAGAAGGCCATCGGCTCCTCACAATCATATTGCAAGATGGTCAATGGTCATCAGAAGGGAGGACTTCACATAATTTTCAACCTCTTAAATGCTGATGTCACTATAGACAGTGGAATCTAAGAGGTTAAACTGCTGTGATAAAAGCGAACTGTGTTGCTGGCTGTACAATGAAGCTGGTGTCTGTGCAGTGTGGAACGTACATCCGCCATACATGCATGGCAGATATTACTAGTTAAAACCTTGAATCAAAAATGTATAAAGAAAAGCAAAAAGAGGCTGTAATACTAAAAAGTAAGTCAAGTACTCTGAGTTACTATCAATATATCAAGTCTGTAGTTACAGTGCAAAAATATAAAAGGTTCAACAGAAAAGAAAATACAAATAATGCTTATAGAAAAAGATTATATCCAAAAAATAATGTGCTCAGCAATCCAAATTAGTAAATAAGAATATAATAATTTAATTTATAAAGTGCCAACATATTCCGCAGCACTGTATAATTAAGCAACGACATATGCAGACATTAAAGATATTAAAAGCAGTGGGCTGAAACTAACAGACAGATAGATAGATAATAGATGATAGATAGATAGATAATAGATAGAGAGATAGATACATTGAAAGAAGTAATTATTTGATCCCTTGCTGATTTTGTAAGTTTGCCCACTGACAAAGACATGAACAGTCTATAATTTTAAGAGTAGGTTAATTTTAACACTGAGAGATCGAATATTAGAATATCAAAAATAAAATACAGAAAATCACATTGTATAAATTATATAAATTGATTTGGATTTTGCAGTGAGAAATAAGTATTTGATCCCTCTGGCAAACAAGACTTAATACTTGGTGGCAAAACCCTTGTTGGCAAGCACAGCAGTCAGACGTTTTTTGTACTTGATGATGAGTTTTGCACACAAATCAGTAGGAATTTTGCTCCACTCGTCTTTGCAGATCATCTCTAAATCATTAAGATTTTGAGGCTGTTGTTTGGCAACTCGGAGCTTCATCTCCCTCCTTAAGTTTTCTATGGGATTAAGGTCTGGAAACTGGCTAGGAAACTCCATGACCTTAATGTACTTCTTTTTGAGCCACTCCTTTGTTGCCTTGGCTGTATGTTTTGGGTCATTGTCTTGCTGGAAGACCCAGCCACGACCCATTTTTAATGTACTGGCGCAGGGAAGGAGGTTGTCACTCAGGATTTTACGGTACATGGTTCCTTCCATTCTCCCATTCATGCGGTGAAGTAGTCCTGTGCCCTTAGCAGAGAAACACTCCCAAAACATAATGTTTCCACCTCCATGCTTGACAGTGGGGACGGTGTTCTTTGGGTCATGGGCAGCATTTCTCTTACTCCAAACATGGTAAGTTGAGTTAATGTCAAAGACCTCAATTTTTGTCTCATCTGACCACAGCACCTTCTCCCAATCACTCACAGAATCATCCAGGTGTTCACTGGCAAACTTCAGATGGGCCTGCACATGAGCCTTCTTGAGCAGGGGGACCTTGCGGGCTCTACAGGATTTTAAACCTTTACGGTGTAATGAGCTACAAACGGTTTTCTTGGTGACTGTGGTCCCAGCTGCCTTGAGATCATTATCAAGTCCCCCCGTGAAGTTTTAGGCTGATCTCTCACCTTCCTCATGATCAAGGATACCCCACAAGGTGAGATTTTGCATGGTGCCCCAGATCGATATCGATTGACAGTCATTTTGTATTTCTTCCATTTTCTTACTATTGCACCAACAGTTGTCTCCTTCTCACCCAGCGTCTTACTTATGGTTTTGTAGCACATTCCAGCTTTGTGCAGATCTATGATCTTGTCCCTGACATCCTTATAAAGCTCTTTGGTCTTGCCCATGTGGACAGGAGTCTTTTATAAAGGTGACTATGTAAGACAGCTGTCTGTAATGCAGGGAACGAGTTGATTAGGAGCGTCTAACTGGTCAGTTCGAGCCAGAACTCTTAATGGTCGGTAGGGGATCAAATACTTATTTCTCACTGCAAAATGCAAATAAATGTATATAATTTATACAATGTGATTTTCTGGATTTAATTTTTGATATTCTCTCTCTCAATGTTAAAATTAACCTACCCTTAAAATTATAGACTGTTCATGTCTTTGTCAGTGGGCAAACTTACAAAATCAGCAAGGGATCAAATACTTATTTCCTTCACTGTAGATAGATGTCAGTGATTTTTCTCGTATACCGTAAACTGACTAATTTTTCAGCATTTTCTTGCTGGGATCAGATTTTCATCAGTGTGTCCGTTTTATCGTCAGTTTTTTTTATCAGAGATTTTCTCATGTGCTTAAAAAAACGTTTTAAAAGAAAATTTGCGTAAGTAAATGTTACATTGTATGAAATAAACAGCAGAAGGATTTCATCTGAATATTATCTGAGTACCAGTCATGATTTTTACAGACCTATAGTCTTCTATGAATTATTTGTATCCCTGACATGTGAACAGTCACATAAAGAATAATGGATAGAACACATTGGTGAAAAACGGACGTCTGAATGAGGCTTTGCTTTGATCAGCTCGTCTTTTTCCAGAATTCCGTTCTTACCTTTACTGCTGATATTATAATTTCACGCCATGTGCTTTAACTTAATTATCTCTGAGATAAATCATGAGACGTGAGCTTCCATTGGATTTTTTTATCAGTTTTAATTAGCACCACAAGTTGTTTTCAGGATAAAACACTGATTTGTCACCGAGTGAAAACATTTGCTCCTGAATTTTGGTTAATTATTTAAAGAATGAATTGTGAATATGAGAATTTTTTTTTCTGTCCCTGATGTAGGAGGTAAAACAGTGAAGCCTGAGCGAGGAGCGGCTGCTATTTAAAGTCTGTGATAAGGAGGGCGTGAAGAGGTTCTGCCTCTCCATCTTGAAGATCATGAACCTGGCAGATTTCATGTCTGAAGATTCCTATTACATTTTTTATCAGGTCTGTCCTGTTGCAAAGCAATTAGCGCCATATATCAAACAATTACTGCGCTCATTTTTGTAATTCATCTTCTAGGTGTTTTATTGATGCTGCTCGAATAAAGTGTCCTGATTTTATCTGAAAGAACTGGGAAATACCGACATGATTGCTTAAAGATTGCTTCTGACCATACTGTGACCTGTTTTTAGCCTTATTCATCTCTATGCAATATATTGATGTTATGAATGAAGATATGATAATAAATAATATATAGTTCTTGAGCTTATACTACTACTACTACTACTACTAATAATACTTTCCGTGGTTGTTACATTTCTAATCTCTCTGAACTATGTATGATTTATATGATTCTTATTGTTTTGTTATTCTTTATCTGGGATCATTATTCTGATATATGGAACAGATACAATAAATAGATGTTAGGTGCTAATATTATGGCTGCCAAATAAACTATGGTAATCATAGTTATTATTTGTATATTTGCATTAATAGTTGTCTTATTATTTTAATAGAAAGAACAAGAGATATTAGCTAAATAATATATATAAGATAATAGAAAGTTGGTAAGTAGGGTAGACGAGAAGGAATATAGATACAATTGAAAGTTATGTGATAGATAAATGAATAGGTATTTATAAGAGATAGATGATGGATAGATAATAGATAGATAATAGATAGAAAATAGATAATAGATGATAGATACATAGATAATAGATTGATAGAAAGATAATAGATGATAGATAGATAGATAGATAGATAGTAGATAGATGATAGATAGATAGATAGATAGATAGTAGATAGATGATAGATAGATAGAAAATAGATAATAGATGATAGATAATAGATAGAAAATAGATAATAGATGATAGATAATAGATAGATAGATGATAGATAGATAATAGATATATGGATAGATAGATAATAGATAGAGAGATAATAGATAACTAGAAAGATAGATAGATAGATAATAGATAGATAGTACAAAAAAGATGAAGACAGCACTCCTTCTTAGATAGGCTCACACCTTGAGCCGGAATGTCGCAGGAGCCCATAAGGGCTAATAAACCACATAATTTTTTCTAAGGAGTGCTGTCTTCACCTTTTTTGTACTATATTAAGGATCAGTCTATGCCTGGAAGGTCTGGCATCCGTTTTTCCACATACTGCTTCCTGGTGCTGCTTTTCAACTCTGATAGATAGATAGATAATAGATAGATAGATAGATAGATAGATAGATAGATAGATAGATAGATAGATAATAGATAGATAGATAGATAGATAGATGATAGATAGATAATAGATAGATAGATAGATAAATAGATAATAGATAGATAGATAGATAGATAGATAGATAGATAATAGATAGATAGATACATAGATAACATAGATAATAGATAGATATATAGATAGATAGATAGATAGATAGATAGATAATAGATAATAGATACATAGATAATAGATAGATAGATAGATAGATAGATAGATAGATAGATAGATAATAGATAATAGATAATAGATAGATAGATACATAGATACATAGATAATAGATAGATAGATACATAGATACATAGATAGACAGATAGATAGACAATTTGTGATAGACAGAGAGATATAGATAAATAGATTAGTTGATAGATGATGGAAAGATAGATCATTTTGGATATACAAATATGTACAGATATATAATAGAGCAAGAGACACATATAAATGATAGTTACTGTAGAAAAGAAAGTACAGTAAATAGATAGATATTAGAAAGAACTCTAGACTTTTTTATGATGATGATGTTGGCCCTTTTCTAATCAGAGCCACGTCACAGTCTCGTATAGAAGATATTTCTGTCCCTGGTGGGGCTGAATTTATTTAGTGATTTAGATCTTTTACATGTGTTTAAACAGATTTGAAAAGTGTCTGGATAGTAAGTAGGAGCCAAGTCATTGAAGACGGGTAACAATTCTTGTGTATATGTAGAGTAGACCTTAGAAGGAGTGTAGAGAAGCGTCTCCACTGTCCACCATACCTGCCATGATTGTGTGCAGCGACTATTTGGCCCACGTTACACGCTGTATACACATATATACATATAATGTTCTTGCTCCTGTAGATTTTTCCTCTCTATTAGACTATATTGCTGCATGAAATGACTGCGGTGGTGTAATGTAATGCGAGGTTCTCTCTGATATCGTCGCCGTCTTATGAACCTGGAACCTCTTCTAATTAAACTGTCTGCCTCCTCCAGCATTTTGCAGCAGTTATGTCAGATGTGCCCCAATTATTTACCCATCTCTGCACGGAAGCTGTGTTTGTGAATCACATAATGTTACTTCTGGTCACTTATTGAAAATCTCCCCAAAGATAATTAATAACAGTGTAAGATTTTAGGACGGTTTTTATTGCTTATTATTTCCCTAATTTATTTCTTCTATATCCGCACGGCCGCCGTGCCCTTCACCTCCGCTGAATTAACTCGGTATTACAGCAGCACTACAAAGATATTTACATTGAGGAGGCTCCGTTGATAGGACAACTGCCGAATGCTATAAAGGAAGGGTTCTAGAACACAATGGAGACAGATGCAAATTATAAAAACCTGATTATATATAATCATTGATCTGATGCCTTCTACACTGATATAATTGTTATTTTTTCGGCTTTCTTTACATGCAATTTTTTTTATCGTATCTTCAGCATGTAAGAATTGTTACAAATTTCACGTGCTTTTATGAGTTGTTTTTTTTTTTGAAGATGGTCAAAATATAAAAAATGCTACAAAAAAGACAGCAAAAATATTGAGAGAAAACAAGAAATGAGTGGATATTTTGAAATTCAAACTTTGCCAAATTTCCCACCCAAATTTGATTTGTAGCAAATAAATGTGTGCAAATCTCAACAATGGAAAAGAGAGAACCTCACAGACCATAAGAGCTTATACTGTACAAGCCAGAGAGAGAGAGAGAGAGAGAGGGCCCAGCTGCTTATGAGAGCTTACACCCTACAGGAGATTGAGAGAGGACCTCGCTGACCCTCTGACCATAAGAGCTTTCACTCTACAGGAGAGAGAAGGACCCCGTTGACCATAAGAGTTTATACTCTACAGGAGACAGAGAGAGGACCCCGCTGACCATAAGAGCTTATACTATACAGGAGACAAACAAGACCTGACTGATCATAAGAGCTTACACTGTACAGGAGAGAGGACCCCGCTGATCATAACATCTTACACTTTACAGGAGAGAGAGAGGACCCCACTGATCATAAGAGCTTACACTCTACAGGAGACAGAGAGAGAGTACCCCTCTGATCATAAAAGCTTACACTCTTCAAGAGAGAGAGGGAGGACCCTGCTGACCATAAGAGCTTATATTATACAGAAGACAGACAGGACATGACTGATCACAGAGCTTATACTGTACATGAAGAGAGAGGACCCCGCTGACCATAAGAGCTTACACTCTACAGGAGAGAGAGAGGACCCCATTGACCATAAGAGCTTACACTCTACAGGAGAGAAAAGACCCTGCTGACCATAAAAGCTTACACTCTACAGGAGACAGAGAGGACCCGCTGACCGTAAGCTTACACTCTACAGGAGACAGAGAGGACCCCACTGACCGTAAGAGCTTACACTATACAGGAGAGAGAGAGGATCCCGCTGACCATAAAAGCTTACACTCTACAGGAGACAGAGAGAGGACCCTCCTGGCCATAAGAGCTTATAGTATACAGGAGACAGAGACAAGATCAGACTGATCATAAGAGCTTACAGTTTACAGGAGAGAGAGGACCCCGCTGACCATAAAAGCTTACACTCTACAGGAGAGAGAGAGGACCCGGTTGACCATAAGAACTTATACTTTACAGGAGACAGAGAGAGGACCCCTCTGACCATAAAAGCTTACACTCTACAGGAGAGAGAGAGGACCCTGCTGACCATAAGAGCTTACACTCTACAGTACAGAGAGAGGCCCGTAATGTTCATAAGAGCTTACAATCTACAGGAAACAGAAAGGACTCCACTGATCATAAGATCTTACACTCTACAGGAGAAAAGACTTGCCCAGTGACTCTGGGGATGATTGATGACTTTGCCATACAAGCTGTGCTCCGCTGATCTGTGATGTCCGAGGTATTGACCCCCACTGTACAAGGTATGATTATCCACTAGATTTCATGGCTGCTGGGCATTATGGGGAGGACATGCAAAATGACATTACCCAGCTTTCTGATGATTCAGCTGTGTAAAAAATGGTGCCGAGCAAGTTTTTTTTTATGCGAACCACGAGATGTATCTCAAACTGTTCAAATTCACATGAAACCACAAATTTCAGGAAATTCGACTGGCACGCGATCCTCCAGGGAACGATCCACTAATCTCTAGAAAATGCTGAAATAGAGCATTTTTCTGAAAAACACGACATGTAAATCGCGAATAACGAATCTACTGAACGTCGACTCAGCAAATCCGAATGTGTCTTATTATGTGCAGTGATGAGTATAATTTTTCTCATTTTTTTAACACCTTCTCAGCCCTTTAGAATTCATGAAAATGGCATTTTGGGAACTTTTAAACTAATTCAATCTATTTAGAATCGATTTGCTCATTTCTACTTGTGAAGGCACCCACAAAGTGTCATTGTCAGGCTCAATTTGTGTGTCCGATTGACTGAAGACACAGGTATGTGTCAATGGTCTTTAAATAAGCCTAGGCAGGTGATGTCATAGATCCACGCTGGGCAATCTGCAAAACCCGACGTGGAGCACAACAGACTGCAGCGGACTGAGGTGAAGGGAGCAGAGACTGGGATAACAGGGGCAGGTGTGTAACAGTCATAGTTATACCAATGTTTTTACTGTATACAACCCTAATGCTTTTACGAATGGAAGCAGAGGCACAGGTGGTGAAGTTCACATTCATTTTTTATTGTATTTGTGGAACCTCAGGACCACGGTCTGGGGGGCTCCGAAGGGGGCATGACTAAGTGAGCCCCAGACACCCCTAGTAAGTCCCGTCGAACAGGGTCAGAATGGAGTGTCTGGGGGACACAGGTGCTACCTCCAGTTAGACCCTGAACACATGACAGCTGTCCCAGCGGGACCAACGGGTACACAGGTTTAACAGATATGATGAAGCTGACTGGCGAGTTCCGGGTACATGGGTATAAGCTGGTGCCGGCATTGTCCAGAGTTTCGTATGGCTGGGAGGCGGATTGGAACAGAACTGGCGTTGACCTTACAGATGTTGTCCTGGACAGCCGGGTAACAGGTAACTGATAGTCTGCGGAGACAAACAGTGTAAGTGGAGCAGAAAGTAGAACACTGCAAAAACACAGGCACAATCAAAGCGGAACTGGAAGCTAGCAACAGTAGATACTTGTTGCTCCAGCGCTGTCCCAATGGCGGAGGGGCCAGAAATAGTAATCAGTACCAAACCATTGGTCTGAGACATTTTTGAAAAATGCGTGCTGTCCCTTTAAGAGACCGGGAGCGTGCGACCTAAGCACTCTCCCCGGGGACCTGCTGACAGCGTGCCAGGAAGCAGAGGGGAGGGCAGGAGCAGAGACTGCGGACGGACAGCTCTAGGCCAGTACAGAGCGGGAGACCAAACGGGGACCCCGCGGAGGTAAGGGACCTGGACCGAGTGCAACACTGCATATACTGTAGCTCCAAATTTTGCACGTGTAGTGATGACTGATGAGCAAATTGATTTCAAATGAGTCAATAGGTATATATTTGAGGGGTTTGTTCTGTCAGTTAAAAAGTTTTTAAAAACACTCAGAATGATGGTGTAAAAAGGAAGTAATGCTCATTCCAATCACCTGTCGTTCCCATTCCACCACTTCCTTGGTGCCGCGCTGGTCTCTGCACCTCCTGGTCCATCTTTATGCACATGTAACCTCTGCAGCCAATCCCTGGCTGCACTAGTGATTAGCTTGTCATCAGTGATTGGCTGCAGCAATCACATGTTTGAGTGGACTGAATGGAAAGGACAGAGACCTAGAACCCAGGAAGCATTTGAATGGAAGCAATGGGGGTTTGGTAAATTGGGTAGTACTTGTTTAATTTTTTTATACTCTGATCATTTTTTAATTTTTGGGGTAAATGAATTGTTAAGAATGTGAAAATTATGAATAATCTCTTCTGTAATTAGTACTACTCCTGTGTATAGGTGCTGTCTAGAATTAAAGCTCAGCTCGGAAACATCATGTGTAACCCAAGGGCACAATTAGGACGGGGTTCCAGGTCATGTGTCATGGGTACTAATACTAATGCTACGAAGGTTGTCTTTTTACTGCTTAGAGTATTTAAGTAATGTTCTTGGGAGGAATACTTTCAAAGCTGAGCTACCATTTATGTTTAACCATTATATGACATGCCTTTATTTATGAACTGGCATTGACTTATACCCATTGCCTACCTTCCCTCTCATCTGGCATGTAACGTACTCAACTGAAGGTTCCATATAAGCAAAAACAAAAGCTAAGAAATTTTGTAGAATCCATCATTTATTCACCATATTTCCTGGTTGTTCTGAGTGACCACATCCCTCCCCAATCCATATCGGTATTTGGTGTCATGTTGGCCGGTTTGTCACGGTTACTTGTCCATTATGTACACGCTACATTTTGCTGATGGATAGAAATGCTGGAAAGGGGCTACTTGGGAAAACCAATACATATTTAATGACTTCTAATATGAGTCCAGACAAAAATTATTAGTTGGGCCATTTTTTCCTTTACCCTGTGAACTCTGAATGATCATTTTATAAAAGAGAGTTTTTATGTCAGTGTTGCAAATCATTTCAATGAAATGACCATATGGTGCTAGAGATGGTATATATGACTTATAATAATTGAGGATGACTTCAAATAGTTTGGTTGGCAATAAAATAAAATTGTTTAACATAAACTATTTGGGTTATAAAATGTGCAGAAAAAAGCATGTATTATTTTAGACATCATATATGACTATTTTGATAGTATTGTAACATGTTTAGAAACAGACCGTGGACTAAAAATAAATTTAAAATACATTTTTTTAAGATCAGACCCATTTTGGGCATAAAACTAGTGCAAATGTTGGTCAGTCAGGATGTAGGTGTATGCATAGTGAGAGACATTATTTTAAGTCCCATCTGCACATTTTGACACAATTAAACTTCTCCCACATGGATGTCTTCTGGCTACATATGATACACTGTGCTCTGTATTCCTCTGAATTCAGAAAAATACATATACTGTGATGTACTATGAAGCTCTTCACTTGTTCACATGCTCAGTTGTACAGTTTAAAGAACTAGCAAATGTTCATTGGGCCAAATAAAGCAGCATCAGAACCACCATCAGTACATGAATGCAGCACCTGAACCACCATCAGTACATGAATGCTGCACCAGAACCACTGTCAGTACATGTATGTGTAAGGAGGTGACATAGGCCGTTATATGCCTCCCCTCTTTGGACAGTATTCACATTAAATGTGTGCAGTTCCATAGTGTTTATGACTGTTTATGAATGTATTCATGAAATGTTGTTGTAATGTGTATGTACTTGTAATGTGTTGTGTGTGGGATTAGAGATAGCAAAGGACAATAGTGGGACTAGAATAGTGGGGCACCATAGAGATAGGGATGAGATTGTTAGAAGCATAGTTAGCATAAGGGGTTTTCCAGGCTGGGAGGAGTTACAGACGGGTGTAGTACAGGACAGTGGGATATAGTGATGGGACTTCTGGTTAGCGAGCAGAGCCCGGGCAGCCATGCCCAGGGAAAGGTGAAGTGAAGCAAGGGAGACGTTGACAGGATGAAGCAAAGATTGCCAGGACCGACAAGGATTGTCCAGGAAAAGGCAGAGATTGCCAGGACAAGGCAGAGATTTCCAGGATGAGGCAGAGATTTCCAGGACGAGGCAGAGATTGTCCAGGAAAGGCAGAGATTGCCAGGAAAGGCAGAGATTGCCAGGAATTGAACAGGGAAAGCTCCAGGATGTCACTGTATGAGGACTGTGCTACATCTGTACTAAGAACTCTGTCCCCAAGTAAAGTTGAATTGTTAAGCATGGACATAGTGTCTGGAGTTGTTTGTGAGAACCGAGCATCTGGAGCCGGAATGGCCGAAGCAGTAGGAACTCTAGGATCTAACGTGAGTGTTCTACTTTATGTTTCCTTTGTGGGGAGCCAGGATGTGGGAATGCCACAGCATCTCGCCATGACAACCATCCTGGCCTCCTCACATATGCAGCACCAAGCTTTAGTACAGCGATCAACTGCAATGTCAGATCAGCCCCATGTATTGTTTGCACCTATATTTCCAGTATGTCCTTAACAATGGTTGTAGATACTGGGATTTGTTATCAGCTACCATCAGACTACAAACTATACGGGAACCACATTACTGATGAGACACAGGCAATATCACAAATAAACATTTACATCCAGGTACCCTATAGTTGACATCTCCTCTGATTGGCGTCGTTCCATTCTCTTCCATGCAGCACAGACGCCATGATGTGATTTCATGCCCAGAGTTAATCTCTGAAGACTTCCCTCTTCTCTGTCTTCAACAGCCCTTGCCGTGTGGGTGCCCTTAAAAATAAAAGTAACATTGCACAGACCCATAAATAAAAATATCTCCCATGCTGTTCCCTTGAATAAATAGTTGCCCCTCACTGTGTTTCCTGCACAAAATATCCCCCTACATTGCACCTTTCCATAATATTCCCCCACACTGCTCCTCTTTACAGTATCTCCCCACACTGCCCATCTTTTTAACATTCCCCCATACAGCCCTTCTCCATGATGTCACTGCCACACTGCCCCTCTCCGTAATATAACCCCCACACACTTCTACTCCATGATGTCCCCCCGTGCTGCTCGTCTCCATAATATCCACACTCCCCCTCTCAATAATATTCCCCCCACACTGCTCCTCTCCATAATATACCCTCCATACTACCCTTCTCCATAATGTCCCCCAATGATTTTTTCCATAATGTCCCCCCACATTGTTCCTTTCTATATTTCCCTCACACTACCCCTCTCCATAATATTCCCCCCACATTTCCCCTCTCTATAATATTCCCTCCAAACTGCCGCTATCCATAATATTCCCTCCACTCTGCCCCTCTCCATAACATTCCCTCCACATTGCCTTTCTCCAAAATATCCCTCCAAACAGGCCCTTTCAGAATATCCCCCCACACTTCCTCTCTGCATAAAGTCCCCTCCACCAAACTGCCCCTTGCTATATTATGCTCCATTAACAATATCCCCTAATTGTCTCATAATGTCCCCTATGTGCCCTCTCAGTAACACCAACCCTCCCCACACCCCCTCATCTAAAATGATAGCACATTTAATCTTCAGCGCCTCCATGGAGTGCTTACCTGTGCCCATCATTTCCCCTGTCTCTGCGGCGCTGGTGACAGCAGCAGTGTGGTGAGGTCAAAAGCATGCTGACGTTATCAAGCCTCGGCACGTTGGGACAGAAACTAATGTGCCCCAATCCAGATGCCCAAGTTTTGAAATGTATTCACGTTTGAGATGAGAAAAAAAAAAAGAA
This sequence comes from Oophaga sylvatica, assembly GCA_033576555.1. NCBI lineage: Eukaryota > Metazoa > Chordata > Amphibia > Anura > Dendrobatidae > Oophaga > Oophaga sylvatica. The sequence goes on along the minus strand of JARQOD010000003.1, from coordinate 578,618,291 downwards.
AGAAAGAAAATCTCTACTCTGACTAATTCAGCCTAGCGACGTACACACATCAAGTATAAAAAAATAAGTGCCCAAATAAGATATAGGATCTGATGAAAAGTAAATAAATAGTTTTTGCATCAAGTAACACAAACAGTCATAAAATGACATAAAAAAAGCACAGAAACGCTATCCTCCGGGATGTTTCTCTCCCTACACTTCATAAAACACTTGCATATATGTCACAAATCCCATGGACCACCAGTTTAGAAGAAGGGAAATGGCAGATTTTTTTTTTTTTTCTCAATTTCACATCTTTAATTTAGCATGAAGGGAATAAAACTCGCGACTGTTGTAATACATAAATATTTGTGTAATTTGACTGCGGGATAAAAAAAAAAAGAGAAAGGATTATTTGAAAGCAAACCAAAAAAAAAAAGCCTGTAGCTTTAGGCAAAGCAAAGCATATTACATATGTTAGCAGGAGATTTGTGTCCCGTTCTGCTCCATTAGCCGTGTGTTTCCCACCATTAGAACATGTATACTAAGGATATTGGAACAATGTCATAACATGTCCTTAATGCGCCGCAGAAAATAATGCCACCACGGTATTGTCCTATCTGCACCGTCCCGGTACATTTATGGTTATTGCATTTTTTACAGGTTGATAGATTTTTATATTCTGTCCAAGTCGGGATCTCGCACCTCCTGCTTTATTATTTGGTAATTTACAGTGCAGTCAGGCATGTTTGCTTTAATGCAGGATAAACTTATAAATCTATTGTTCCCGCACTCGCCGCGGCCCTGTGCAATGAACTACAGAGCTTGATGTGTACATACATTTCAGCTCTGCTTATTTCTTTTGATAGGGAAGCAGGCAATAGATAACACAATGACAGTAGCTTCCCCTGGGATCCCAAAAATGTGAGAGAAACACACTATCAGGTTAGTAGGTCATTATTGTATGAGCACTGAGCCATTAATTGACTACTGTACTATGCTCAGTCTGTGTCAGATTATAGGTTCCTGCCAGAAAGAACGGCTTCCTAATGGCAGACTTAGACTATTCCCGGCTCACCGTCTTGGCTCAGCGACCTAATACATATATGTATATTGCCCCCTAACTAGATGGCTATGGGGCACCTCCATGTGAACCGTAGGAACATCTATATCATATCATGTCTCGCTTTATTTAATGGCATGGTATTCCTTTTGATTAACTCCTCCATCTTTCACAGAGGCTGCCTATAGTAATTCACTGGGTTGTTTGCATCTGGATTCATGTTGACAGGAAAGGCATTGCACTTGTATCCATGAGAAATATATGGGCCTTTATGTCAGGAGGTGTCTAATGCGGCTGTAGATAAAAATAAAAAAAAAATCTAGGATTTTGCTGTTTCCAAGAGACCGGGGTCATAAGAAGCTGATCTGAATTTTACTCCATGATTTGCTTTTATCTTCTGAATATACTCTTCTATTTATACCATCACCTAAAATATAAAATAAAAAGTTTACGCTTACGAGAGACGTCTTCTAAATAAAGAGAAACATCCTGATAATTCAGCACCATGGACAGCACAGAGGCATAGGTTTTCAGTGGAGATATTACTGGATTTTCCTAAGACTTAAAGGGGTTACCGGTCTTAGGGTACAAGTCTGCAGTCACTCCTTGTGATACTCCAGTGCTGGGAGAGGCGTGCGCGTGACCACAAGTAATTGTTTTGTATATAAGCGGTCACATGCTGACTAGACATTGTGCAGCCTCACTCAATACAACGTCTAGTTGGAATGTGGCCAAAAGTATTCAAATTGCATACTTGCCGCTCGCTCCCTGCACCAACACCGGAGATTTCTCACAGCGTGCATAGAGTCACTGCAAACTTTGTACCCTAAGTGTCACGGGGCAGTTGTAGGAATACAGGGGACGAGGAACCTGGGCCCCTGAACTGCCCCTAAAGCTAAGGGAGGGCCCTGTCTTTCCTTAACTTGGGGGTACACTTGAAGGTAGTGAGGCCCAAGCCACCGACCTGTCCCTGTCTCCTGTTTACACCAAAACAACAAAAGGAAGGAAAGACAGACACCTAGGGGTTAAATCAACTAAACAATGAAACTTAGCTTTCTCTGCTGCAATGCACCGCACAGCAGAGTAAGGCACCAGATCAGGGAAATAGCGGAAGTACCACTGCGCTCAGCAAGCTCCTGACTCCAGCTTGGTTGGACTCCAAAAAGCAGAAATATCACCAACAGTCAGCTGACAACTTAGGTGACCTTTTAAAGGATGGTGTGGTCACCACCTTCCCCTGACAACTCAGCAGCAATGTTATTACACCAGCGGCCACCGGGGGAAAAGACTGACATTAACCCCTGATGGCCTGAAAGGAAAAAGGTTTTAATAACAAAGAAAGATCAGCCACAGATCCAAGTGTTGATCGTGACACTAAGGCTGGACAACCCCTTTAAATTGACTTGCTGGTGGATAGGCGATAACTTATTGATTTGTGGGGGTCCAACTACTGGCACCTGCACTTTTATCCCCATCAGAATTAGGCGGCAGTGCGCATAGAAGACCGCCACTCTATTTATTTTCAATGGCGCTGTCGGAAAAAGCTTAGAGTAGTGCTTGGCAGCACCATAGGGAATGAATGACTCTCCATTCTGGCGGGGATAAAACTGCTATATTTTGCTGTCTGGTGCAGGTCACAGCAGTCAGACCCCCACCGATGAATAAGTTATCACCTATCCTTAGGATAGGTGATAGCTTGATTCCATTGTTTTCACCGGACAACCCTATTATTGCCATTTTTCATTTCGTTACCTTTTCTTGGAGAGGCGTTTAAGAATATCCACTGCTGGAGCTGACTTACATTACTTTAGGTGCCCTACGACTATACAGTCATGCAATGTTTGCAAAGTTTTAAAAAAAGGACTGTTCAAGTCAATGACAGGCATTTGGTACACCGTGGCATAGCCAAACATTTTAGTGCACCTTCCCACCTACTTATTTTCCATTAATCTCTGCCCTTCTCTGGTTCTATGAAGCCAAATCTCTCAATCAAAGAAGGGGGTGGAGATAAAGGGAAGACAAGTAGGTGGGAGGGTGTGCTTAAATGTTTGGCCACATGAAGGGTGAATGGAGCGACTGTTTTTGATTTGAACAGTCATTCTGTACTGACTGATTCCCTTTAAGGCCACATTCACATGTTCAATATTTTTTTGTAATTCGATTCATACAAATCCAGCAAAATGGTGGTTGTTCTTTTATTGGATTTAAAGGAGCCTAAAGAGGCTGAAACAAAAATTAAAAAAATAATAATACTCACCCTACCCTCACTTTGTTTTCTTTGGTCCAGACACCAGTGCGTCTTCACTGGGCCATCTTTAGAATCTTCTGGCACCAAGCATCTTCCTTTTTTTCAGCATCCACCATCTTTGGCATCTCTTCTTCTGACTTGACTGTGATGTCATGTCGTTGCATGAGACCATAACATCGTGCCTAATCAGTACATGAGATGCCAAAGTCTCTGGGCAGAAGACGCTGAAGACGCCCTCTGATGGAAGACGCCAAGGATGGCCCAATGAAGACCACACTGATGACGGGACTGAAGAAGACAACTGGGCTGGAGCAGGGCTGCGTGGCTGGATAGATGAGGGCTAAGTGAATATCATTTTTTCCTATTTATTACATTTTCATATAGTTTGGGAGCAACCTCACATCATAATAATGTACACTTGATTCCCATACAATAAATAGAATTTCCTGGCCAAGTTCGAGTGAACGGCTCAATATGAATTTCGTCAGATTGGATCATCATCAATACTAATATCCCATCATCTCATAAATAATATTATATAGCCATCATTTTTAATAATGATCATCAGGACAATATTGGTCTTTTTGTATAAAATTCTTAATAAAACTACCTGACATGAGCCATCGGGGTGGACCAGTCGGCCAAAATGCAACGACACTCTGTGTAAGCAAGGTTAAGATATGCAGGTGCACAAACCGTCCCTATGTGATTAATTGAAAAGTAACAGGGAGTCTGGAGAAGGTGTATAGGTGATCCGGGCTGAAAATGAAGTCATGTCACCTATTATGTTCATATATGAATATTTTACAGGGCAGATGCAATTATTCTCATATTTCTCAGGACTGTTGAACAATGGAGGAATGGAAGTCATTTTATCCTATCGCATTCACATTCAGCAATCCAACAGTGGCAAGTTTCAGCCATTGACTACAATCGTATCCTTTCCATGGATATGAGTTTTTTCAAAAGCTTTCATGACATCCAGTCTATAGGTGACCTATGCATTAGAATCATAGAATCATAGGATGGTAGAGTTGGAAGGGACCTCCTGGGCCATCTGGTCCAACCCCCTGCTCAAAGCAGGATTCTCTAAATCATCCCAGACAGATGTCTGTCCAGCCTCTGTTTGAAGACTTCCATTGAAGGAGAACTCACCACCTCTCGTGGCAGCCTGTTCCACTCATTGATCACCCTAACTGTCAAAAAGTTTTTTCTAATATCTAATCTGTGTCTCCTCCCATTCAGTTTCAACCCATTGCTTCTAGTCTTTCCTTGTGCAAATGAGAATAAAGATGATCCTTTTACAATGTGACAGCCCTTGAGATATTTGTAGACAGCTATTAAGTCTTCTTTTTTGCAAGCTAAACATTCCCAAATCCTGCAACCATTCCTCATAGGACATGGTTTGCAGACCGGTCCCCATTCTGGTGGCTCCTCTCTGAACTTGCTCCAGTTTGTTGATATCTTTTTTAAAATGTGGTGCCCAAAACTGGACACAGTATTCCAGATGAGGTCTGACCAAAAAGGAGTAGAGGGCAATAATGACCTCACGTGATCTAGACTGTATGCTTCTGTTGATACATCCTAGAATTGCATTTGCCTTTTTGCTGCTGCATCACACTGTTGACTCATATTCAGTCTGTGATCAATTAGTATACCCAAGTCTTTTTCACATGTGCTGTTACTTAGCCCTATTCCTCCCATTTTGTATATGCTTTTTTCAGTTTTATTGCCCAGATGTAGTACTTTGCATTTTTCCCTGTTAAAATCCATTCTGTTTGTTGCTGCCCACTGCTCCAGTTTATTTATATATTTTTGAATCCTCTCTCTTCTCTAGTATTAGCTACCCCTCCTAGCTTTGTGTCATCAGCAAATTTGATCAGTTTACCCTCAATTCCTTCATCTAAATCATTGATAAAGATGTTGAACAATACAGGGCCCAAAACAGAGCCTTGTGGTACCCCACTTGAGACATTCTTCCAACTGGATGTGCAGCCATTTATGACCACTCTTTGGGTCCGATCATTAAGCCAGTTATGAATCCACCTAACAGTTGCCTCGTCCATTCCATACTTAGTCATTTTTTCAATAAGGATTGTGTGAGATACTTTGTCAAATGCTTTGCTGAAGTCAAGATATACTATATCTACAACATTTCCCTAATCCACCCAGTCAGTGATTCTGTCATAGAAGGAAATTAAGTAAAGGGTATGCCACACTGAACAATATCGCTAACGGGATCGCTAAAAAACGTCACTATTTAGCGATCCCGTTAGCGATGTTGTTCAGTGCGGCATCTGCCAGCGACGAGCTTCCTGCTGTGATCTCGCTCGTCGCTGGAATCGTTCCGGATCCTATTTTCTCGTCGGCGCTCCCGCTGGGTAAGTATATATCGCTAGTGTGGCACCTTTTCTTAGCGATTTAGCGGTACTTTTGTACCGCTAAAGTTGTTAAGAAGATCGCTAACGGCGATAGCGTCGTTAACTATATCGGTAAATGTGGCCGCACTTAGCGATATAGAAACAATCCCGCTAGCGATCGCATTAGTATGCGTCGTTATCGTGATCGCTAGCGGGATTGTTTAGTGTGGCAGTACCTTTAGTCTGACATGACTTATTAGTTAACAAACAAATCCTCGTGTAATAACACTAGGATTACTAAAGCAATAAATTTATCGTCATAACGTTTCTTTGAAAAATATTCAACTTTATTCATATATAAAATTTTTAGATTTTCACACATAGAAAAAGATGCAAGACTGAAAAAAGAGGGACACACGACTCTCCTTAAATAAAAACAAGCTGCATGGCATCACGTGAAATGCTCCAATATACATGTGTTTGTGCAATAACATAGAGTGCCACTAGCGATATGCAATCACAACTGCACTAGCAAAAAATAACTATATATGTAACTACTCAAATCTCCACATTTGTACCATTCGCAGATAGGAATCTATAACCCATAAATGGAAAAGAGTATACTGACCCTGAATAGCACATGCCGTGGATTTAATGCAATGAAAAATGGGAGTGCAGCGCTATACTAATGTTAGCACATAGTTCTGCATCCAGACGCCCATGATTCAGTGCAGCAGAAACTAATGCTGTAGTAATTGCATGTTGAAACAGTAAAACACGGTGTTAAAAATCACCATGTGCAGCCAAAGCCAGTACTATAGCCATTTGCACATTGAACAATAAACACGCTATTGAAAGTTAGTCCGAGCATACACAGTTTACCTGAATGTTGGCAGCAATGAATAAGTGTGACGGAGTCCGGTCCCTCTGCCCCGACGCGCACGTTTCGCCCAGCTTCCTCGGGGGGCGCCCCCCGAGGAAGCTGGGCGAAACGTGCGCGTCGGGGCAGAGGGACCGGACTCCGTCACACTTATTCATTGCTGCCAACATTCAGGTAAACTGTGTATGCTCGGACTAACTTTCAATAGCGTGTTTATTGTTCAATGTGCAAATGGCTATAGTACTGGCTTTGGCTGCACATGGTGATTTTTAACACCGTGTTTTACTGTTTCAACATGCAATTACTACAGCATTAGTTTCTGCTGCACTGAATCATGGGCGTCTGGATGCAGAACTATGTGCTAACATTAGTATAGCGCTGCACTCCCATTTTTCATTGCATTAAATCCACGGCATGTGCTATTCAGGGTCAGTATACTCTTTTCCATTTATGGGTTATAGATTCCTATCTGCGAATGGTACAAATGTGGAGATTTGAGTAGTTACATATATAGTTATTTTTTGCTAGTGCAGTTGTGATTGCATATCGCTAGTGGCACTCTATGTTATTGCACAAACACATGTATATTGGAGCATTTCATGTGATGCCATGCAGCTTGTTTTTATTTAAGGAGAGTCGTGTGTCCCTCTTTTTTCAGTCTTGCATCTTTTTCTATGTGTGAAAATCTAAAAATTTTATATATGAATAAAGTTGAATATTTTTCAAAGAAACGTTATGACGATAAATTTATTGCTTTAGTAATCCTAGTGTTATTACACGAGGATTTGTTTGTTACATGATTATATAAGCATTATACTAAAATTGGCACTAATTGGGTTATATATGACTTATTAGTTACAAACTCATGCTGACTCTGTTTAATCACTTCATTCTTATCCAGGTACTTACATACATGTTCTTTAATAATTTGTTCAAAGATCTTTCCTGGTATAGAAGTCAGACTCACCGGCCTGTAGTTCCCTGGGTCCACCTTCTTCCCCTTTTTGAAGATAGGAACAACATTTGCTCTTCTCCAGTCTTCTGGGACTTCTCCTGTTCTCCAAGAATTTTCAAAGATTATGGACAGTGATTCAAGAATTTCTTCTGCTATCTCCTTCAGTACTCTGGAGTGTAATTCATCTGGACCTGGAGACTTGAATTCATTTAGGTTAGCTAAGTGTTTCCTCACTGTCTTTCTGTTTATAGATATCCTGGATTCTTCTATTCCTTTAATAGGACAGTGAAGATCAGTTGATGTTACATTTCCTTTCTGAGAGAAAACAGATGCAAAATAGGAATTTAAAAGTTCAGCCTTCTCAACATCCTGTCTTACCATTTCATCATTTTCATCCTGTAAAAATCCTATAGCATCTTTGACTTTTCTTTAACTTTTGACGTATCCCAAAAATCCTTTTTTGTGTGCTTTTGACATCACTTGCAAGCCTTAATTCATTGTCAGCTTTAGATAATCTGATTTGTGCCCTGCAGGTTCTACAGACGGCATTATATTCTTCTTTAGATATGCCTCCCTCTTTCCATTTGATAAACATTTCTTTCTTCCTTTTTAGCATGTGTTTAAGTTCTGTGTTCATCCATCCTGGTTTCCTTAAATGATTCCCATTCTTCACTCTTTTCGGAATTGTTAACGATTGTGCTTTGAGAATCTCATTTTTCAAGATTTTCCATCCTTCCTGGACATTTTTGTCCTTAAGGATATCCAGCCATTGGATCCCTCCAATCCTCTTTCTGAGTCCCTTAAAATCTGCCTTTCAGAAATCTAACCTTGACGTCTTGAGTCTTCACAGGTCTTCCTCCTCTTGTTATCCAAAATTCTAAAATAGCATGGTCACTACCTCCTAGGGTCCCAGCCACTCTTACCTCCTCAACCATTTCCTCCCTGTGTAACGGGTCTGGTAGGCGGAACCTCTGAGCTTTATTATACAAGAAGGCTTTCCTTGTAAAGGAGCGGGTGGCGCCCGGGGAGACGGATAGGAAGTCACGGCAAGTGACAGGGACAGTCTCTGGACAGACGGGAAGGGTCACGGCAAGTGAGCGGGGCAGTCTCTGATATACGGACAGGTAGTCACGGCAAGTGACCGGGGCAGTCTCTGGATAAACGGACAGGTATTCACGGCAAGTGACCGGGGCAGTCTCTGGATAAACGGGCAGGGAGTCACGGCAAGTGACCGAGGCAGTCTCTGGATAAGTAGGCAGGGAGTCACGGCAAGTGACCGGGGCAGTCTCTGGATAAGTAGGCAGGGAGTCACGGCAAGTGACCGGGCAGTCTCTGGAAAGGTAGGCAGGGAGTCACGGCAAGTGACCGGGGCAGTCTCTGGAAAGGTAGGCAGGGAGTCACGGCAAGTGACAGTGGCCGTCTCGGGTGTTGAATGCCGTCTTCCATTCATCTCCCTGACGGATACGGACTAGGTTATATGCTCCACGAAGATCCAGTTTGGTGAAGATTCTAGCCCCCTCAGATGATCAAACAATTCTGGAATGAGCGGAAGAGGGTACTTATTCTTCACTGTGATCAAGTTTAGGCCTCTGTAGTCAATACAGGGACGGAGAGAGCCGTCTTTCTTTTTGACGAAGAAGAAACCTGCTCCCGCTGGGGAGGTAGATTTCCGGATGAATCCCTTGGCCAAATTCTCCTCGATATATTCGGACATCGACCTAGTCTCAGCAGCAGACAATGGGTAAATACCCCCACGGGGAGGCGTAGTACCGGGTAGTAGATCGATCGGGCAATCATACGGTCTGTGAGGAGGTAATGTCTCAGCTTCCTTTTTATTAAAGACATCAGCGAATGACCAATATGGAATCGGGAGCCCTGGTAGATTAGCTGGTGTAGGAGAAGGACGGACGGGATGAACAGGAACCAAACACGTTTTATGACAGTCCTGTCCCCAGCGAAGGATCTCTCCAGTCTGCCAGTCGAGCACGGGTGCATGCTTTTGGAGCCAAGGCAGACCTAGTAAGAAAGCGTGAGAGAGTCCAGGCAGAACATGAAACGAGATACTCTCCGAATGCAGCATTCCCACCTGCAGGGTTATAGCTTCAGTGATAAGTTGGATGGGACGTGGTAGGAGACCCCCATCCACAGCAGCAACAGATACTGGTTCGACCAGAGGTCTGGTAGGAATGTGATATTTTTCCACTAGAGCCTGTGAAACAAGATTCCCGGCTGCTCCAGAATCAAGTTGGGCTAATTCGAAATAACTGTTCTCACCGAGAAGAATTGAGACTGACAGCAGCAGGGATGAAGAGGATTTATTCTTGTCTAGGTTGACCTCTCCGAGCGAACCTAGACACAGGCGTTTCCCGACCTCTCCGGACAGGTACGGATCCGGTGCTCCTTACTGCCACAGTAGAAGCAACTCCCTTCGGCACGGCGTAAGTCCTGACGTGCTTTGACCATCTTGGTCTGGTCAACCTGCATAGGCTCAGCATTGTGCATCTGGGGAGAAACGGAAGGAGTTATAGGTCTCTGAAAAGAAGGTGCTAGACGAGGAAACCTTCTCTCACGGGTGACCTCTTTGGCACGCTCCTGGAACCGTAGATCAATTCGAGTGGCAAGAGTTATTAGGTCATCGAGAGAGGTTGGAATGTCCCGACCGGCAAGTTCGTCTTTAATACGGCCGGACAGACCCTCCCAGAAAACCGATATCAAAGCGTCATTGTCCCAAGCCAGCTCTGAGGCAAGGGTACGGAACCGTATGGCATATTGACCAACGGTGAGACTTTCCTGACGGAGACGCAGCAGAGATGATGCAGAGGAGGTCTTCCGTCCGGGTTCGTCAAATACCTTCCGGAAGGCCGAGAGGAAAGCGGGCAGGTCAGACACCAGAGGATCCTCCCTCTCCCATAGAGGATTAAGCCAGGCCAGAGCCTCCCGGTGAGATGGGACATGATGAAGGCAATTTTGGCCCGGTCGGAGTTAAACTGGTGTGCTAGGAGTTCAAAATGCAGGGTACACTGGTTAATGAAACCCCGAGCCAGAGCTGGATCGCCTCCAAACCGAGGAGGAGCTGAGAGTCGAGGTCCAGGAATGGAAACCACGGAACTGGTAAGCAGCGGGACTGCCGGATTGCGAGTCATGGCGCCCGCGGTGGTTGTTGGTGAAGTAGTCAGAGTGTCCAGGCGGGAATTAACATTCCGTAAGTGACCCAGGATGGACTCCTGTTGAGACCTCTGACGAGATAGTTCATGACATAGGTCCGAGAGCGAAGGGGTTTGGGTGCCACCGGGTTCCATGGCCCGAGCAAACTGTAACGGGTCTGGTAGGCGGAACCTCTGAGCTTTATTATACAAGAAGGCTTTCCTTGTAAAGGAGCGGGTGGCGCCCGGGGAGACGGATAGGAAGTCACGGCAAGTGACAGGGACAGTCTCTGGACAGACGGGAAGGGTCACGGCAAGTGAGCGGGGCAGTCTCTGATATACGGACAGGTAGTCACGGCAAGTGACCGGGCAGTCTCTGGATAAGTAGGCAGGGAGTCACGGCAAGTGACCGGGGCAGTCTCTGGATAAGTAGGCAGGGAGTCACGGCAAGTGACCGGGGCAGTCTCTGGATAAGTAGGCAGGGAGTCACGGCAAGTGACCGGGGCAGTCTCTGGAAAGGTAGGCAGGGAGTCACGGCAAGTGACCGGGGCAGTCTCTGGATAGGTAGGCAGGGAGTCACGGCAAGTGACCGGGGCAGTCTCTGGATAAGTAGGCAGGGAGTCACGGCAAGTGACCGGGCAGTCTCTGGAAAGACAGGCAGGTATATACGACCTGAGATGGTGGAGCCTCCCGGTAGGCTAGCAGGACGGTGGAAGATGAATGCCCCCAAGTGAGCAGGCGAGAGTCTCTGGAATAGCCGAGGATCACCGCATGAGACGTCCGAACCTCCGGGTAGGGCTGCAGTCAGATGGCAGATGAGCGCCCCAAGTGAGCAGGCGAGAGTCTCTGGATTAGCCGAGGGTCACCGCATGTGACGTCCGGACCTCCGGGTAGGACTGCAGTCAGATGGCAGATGAGCGCTCCCAAGTGAGCTGGCGAGAGTCTCTGGAATAGCTGATGGTCACCACATGTGACGGCCGAACCTCCAGGCAGGCTTGCGGACAGGTACGGACAGCAAACGGGCAGGAAACAGGCAGGTAACTGGTAACGGCACCTGAGGGCTGAAGCAGAGTAAAACAGTGCAACAACAACATTGCTCGGGCACCTCCATTAAGGAGGAAGTACTTTATATAGGGTGGAGTCCTCCGGCATTGGCCGGGGACCTTTTTGAAAAATGCGCGCGGCCCCTTTAAGAGCGGGGGAGCGCGCGGGCGCGCGCCCTAAGTCCAGAAGCAGGGAAGGAGCGTGCGGCCCCAGCAGGACGGAAGGAGGACGCTGGGTGCGGGTAAGGGGGGGCGACGTCCCTGCCTGGCAGAGGACGCTGTTGCAGGGGAACAGCGTCCCTGCCTGGCAGGGGGCAGGGACGTCGGCGCTACACCCTGTTTATAAGGATTAGATCCAAGGTAGCAGATCCCCTTGTTTTCTCCCCTACCTTTTGGAAGATAAAGTTGTCAGCAAGAGAGGATAAGAATTTCCTTGACCTGTTAGTTTTGCCCGAGAGAGATTCCCAACAAATGTCTGGATAGTTGAAATCTCGCATGACCACTATGTCATATTTTTTGGAGAACTTGGGCATTTGATGCATAAAGAGTTCATCCATATCTTCAGCTTGCATAGGTGGCCTATAGTAAATGCCTACAATGGTGTCCTTTCCATTGTTCTGTCCTTGTATTCTTACCCAAACAGTTTCCACAGAACTCCCAGTCTCTGAAGCGTCAATCTCTGTGCAGATATACGCTTTTCCACACAATGCGACACCTCCTCCTCGTTTATCAAGTCTGTTTCTTGTAAATAAGTTGTATCCTTCTAGCCTTGTATCCCAATCATGTGTATCGTCCCACCAAGTTTCAGTGATTCCAATGACATCATATTTATTTTCCTGCGTTAGTAGTTCCAGTTCTCCTTGTTTGTTGCCCATGCTTTGTGCATTCGTATAGAAACATTTTAGTTTGTGATTGGTTTCTCTTTCTTCAATATTTTTATTATGTAGATTTTTTTGTCTTTGTTCTTCCCCTTCACTTCTAATAGCAGAAATCTCAATAGTATTTGTCAGGTGTATGGCTTTTGCTGGCGTTTTGCTTCCCTTCCCACATTGTTCTAGTTTAAAGCTCTCCTGATGAGTGTAGCAAGGCAACTTCCAAATACATGTTTTCCAGTCTTCGTAAGGTGCACCCCATCTCTAGCAAGTAGTCCATCGTATAGGTAATTCACTCCGTGATCCAGAAATCCAAATCCTTGCTGACGGCACCATCGACGTAGCCAGTTGTTCACCTGCAGAATCTTCTTTCACCTCCTTGTTCCATGGACATCCAGTGAAAGGATGGAAGAGAAGACCACCTGCGCTCCCAGTTCATTCACTTTCTTACCTAAGTTGTCAAAGTCACTGCAGATGGTTTGCAGGTCGTTTCTTGCGGTGTCATTTGTCCCCACATGTATTAGCAGGAATGGTAGTCATCTGTTATGTTTCGGTAGCTGAGGAGTGCAGGTAAAAAAGGCAATACACCAGAGAAGTTGGAATCTATGAGATTGCAGTACCCTGACTAACCACCACAACTAGAGGCAGCCGTGGAGCGTTCCTACGTTGGTCCTAGACGCCTCGTCACAGCCTGAGAAACTAACTACACCTAAAGATAGAAAGAGGAAAGCTATCTGCCCCGGAGCAGATCCCCAAAGAACATAGAAAGCCCCCAAACATGTAATGGCGGTTAGACAAGATGAAATACTGACACAGACAGAAAATAGTATGAGCAAACGTTGGGGCCCAAACTACCTAAATAGAAAAGGATAGGAAGGGCACTTACTGCAATCCCAAAAAACCCTTAAAAGCACCAACTCTACTAATTTCAAAATCACCTGAGATCACACGACCTCTACCACCTAAATTAGTTCTCTGGTGTAACAAAATCAAAACAGCAGCCACTGAAAAAACTGGAAAAAGCAAAAGTACAAACATCAGTGGCTGAACTAAACTGAGAGGGCAAAAGCCCCCGGAGGGACCCTGAAGGCCTCCACAGAAGTGCAGGACAAAATGCAAAAATCAAGCACAAAAACAAAAAGAAGAAAATGTCTTATCTGTTAGCAGGAGATGCAGACACGACACAGCAGGCTACAAAGGAAACAGGACTCAAGGATTGAGACCAGAACAATTGATCACCGGCAACCCTGATGGGAAGGCGACTCCCTTATATAAGACCAGTCAGTAACACCTGATTCCCACTCCTCACAATCTTCACTGGACAGTCCAGTACCGCTTGTAACCACCAGAGGGAGCCTCTGCTCAGAACTCATTTCAAGTCCATTCACAACAGTACCCCCCCCTTGAGGAGGGGTCACCGAACCCTCACTTGAGCAACCAGGTCGGTCAGATGAGTTCTATGATACGCACGGATGAGTCTCCTAGCATGGATGTCCGAAGCAAACACCCAAGAATTGTCTTCCTGACATAATCTGTTGCTACGCTCCACAACAGAGCAACACCTGGCAGACAGAAGCCTCCGTTTCCTGAAGAAATCGAGGTGAAACCCAGAATTACAGAAAAAGGAAAACATCAAAGGGCAGAGCTACCCTTTATAAGAGCAAACTCACCAAAGGCAAAAAAAGAGACCCATCATCCGATCAGCAGACACAAAGCATCTTAGAAAGTCTCCAATGTCTGGTTTTTCTTCATTTTACCATTGGTAGGGATGAAACCCGAGGAGAAAGACAATTGAACACCAAGTTTAAAAACAAAAGGTCCTCAAAATCGGAAACAAAACTGGACCCTCTTAAAGAACACCAATGTTCTCAGAAGCCGTGTAAACAACCCGTGCTGAAGGAACAAAGGCACCAATTCAAGGAGGAAGAACTTAGGTAATGGCACAAGATGTACATCTTGAAAACCTATCACAAATCACCCAATACAGCATTCTTGAGAAACAGGGAGGTCGGAAATAAAATTTTCCAAAGAGAAGGGTCCATGGCCCTTGGGCACAGGCAATGGCATCAAAAACCCTAGAGCGAGAGCAAAGGCTTGGACGAAGCAAGTCCCGCAGGACTGCACAAATTCCCTGCATCACAAAACAAGGTAGGCCACCAAAAGGGACCGACTAACCAAGTCTCTGGTACCAAAAATTCGGGATGCCCAGCCCAACGCGGAACAATAATCTCAGACTCACACCTTTTTCCATGGTCCGGGACAACAATTTTCCAACAGGGCAGCGTCGGGCCTTATCCTCCACACCCCCCAGAGCAAGCTCAAATTGGGGAGAGGGCGGAAAAAAAACCCTTTCAAAAATACAGAGGATCAATAACTCAGAAGTCCGCAAGGAAACTCCTCGAGAGGGCATCCGCCTTTAAATTTTATGCCAGGAAGAAAGGAAAACCAAAATTAAAATGTGTGAAAAACAAGGCCCCCGGCCTGCTAGGATTGTTTTTTCGCTTGGCAATTCCAGAAAAACCAATTCTTTGGTCCGTAAGGCCATCACCTGATGTTTGGCCCCCCAGAAAAGTCTCCAACCTTCAAAGCCCACTTCGGCCAGTAACTCCCGATTACCACTCAAATTATGTTCAGTAGGAAAAATTTTCGAGAGAAAAAGGAACAAGGGTTTATTTTAAGGCCTGGTCTTTTGGGACAAATGGCACCTGCCCAAATTTCAGAGGGCAATCAACCCCACCTGAAATGCAGAGAAACATCAGGGCCGGAAAAGGAGCAAAGGAACTCTGCTTAAGTTCCTGAAATGCGAGCTGCCTCAGGAGGCCAATTCCCAATAGAACCCTTTCGGTCAATCAGTCAATGGTTTAAACAAAACCGAAAATTACCAATAAATTTACGATAAAAATTGGCAAAACCCAAAAATCTTTAAGTTTTAATGAAGTAGTTGGCCCAATCACAGATGGCCTGAACCTTGACCGGGTCCATTCAATAACAGATGGGGACAAATGAATCCCAGAAATGAGATCCTCTGTACCCAAAAAGACACTTTATCCCTTCACATACAGACATTTCTTCAAAATCTGGAATACAGTTCGAACATTTTTTCACATGAGAGTCCCATCATAAAAAAAAAATCAAGATATCATCCAAATAAACAATCGAAATTTATCCACAAAATCCCTGAAAATTCATTATGAAGGACGGAAGACAAAGGAGCATTAGGAGCCCAAAGGGCATCACAAGGGACTCAAAATGCCCCTAGGGGATTGAATGCCGCTTCCATTCTCCCCGTGCTTAATGCGAATAAGGGGTTATATCCCCCCTGAGGTCAGCTTGGTAAACCAAGTAGCGTTTTTCCCCTGGAAAACAGTCGAAACAAAGGTAACGGGTTGGATATTTTACGTAATATTGTTCAAAAACAAATCAATACACGCCTTAAATGAAAACCATCCTTTTTGGCCACAAAGAAAAAACCGGAACCTAAGGGTGAAGGGATGGGTTAATATGACCCTTCTCCAATGATTCCTTGATATAAACCCATAGCGCATGTTCAGGTACAACAAGTTAAAAAGGTGACCTTGGGGAATTTTTACTACCAGGCACTAATTCAATAGCGCAATAGCTCCTATGGGGGGAAGGATGCAGATTTTACTTTTTGCTAAACACATCAAAAAATCAATAAAAAGTCAGGAACATCCTGGCCTGGAGGGGGGCAGAAAAAAAGGATGTTGGTATAACACTTGGCACCCCAACGGTTACAACACAATTTCCAATCCAAAACAGGATTATGAGACGCAACCCAAGGGAAGCCCATACGATAATTCATGCAGATTATACAGAACAAAAAATTTACAGCACTCCTATGATCAGGTTCAACCCTCTATCCCTAGTAGAGAATGAGGTTTTTTCTCAGGCCAAAGGGTAAAATCGACCCCAGTAGGGAATAGACTTCTGTAGGGGGTATCAAGGGAAAAACCCCCAAGTTTACAAAATCTACCACAGGTTAAAGCTCCCAGACAACGAAAGCCTGAGCAGAAAAATGAGGAAAGAGCAATCGGTGACGTTAATAAAAACTTAGTCTGAACACTCCCAAGACATTGAGCGTGCAAAAAAGTCTTGCCCGCTTTGGGCAACGAAATAGCATGAGAGACACACCACAGTAAAAATAACCCATTGCCTTTCGAAACCAGACCGTGCCCCAGACACCACCTATCACATCATGGGTTTCAAAAGCAGGTTCACAAGGCAACACCATTCCCGCATACTTCTCCGCTCACGCAAACGTCGTCAATTTGAATCGCTAATGACATAGAACATTGAGACCAGAGGGGGCAGAGAATCCCACCATAACACCTTTCAATCTGAAAACCCTTCCAAAAAGGGCCGCCAAAGCGTCGTCATTCCACTTGGTCAGGACTCCCACCTACGGAATCTCTGACATATAATCGCGCATCAAGACCCTGATTTAATGCAAACAAGGTTTTTCAGCTTGATCAGTGATTAGGTCACGTACAATAACCCCAAAGCCTGGAAAAAATGCATCAACACACTCAAAAAGGATCCCCAGGTTTGGGAAAAAGCCCAACCTGAGGATGCCGCCAGGAAGAGATGACAATTTGAAACCTGCTGCGCGCGTTCCCGAGGACTTAATTTTAAGGCAAAAACAATTACAATTATTTTTGAAATTCGAAATTAGCTCGATCCCTAAAAACAAATCTGGCTTGGGAACCATTCCACAACAGGCAACCTAAAAGAATAGCAGCAATCTCCGAACCTCAGTGGCAAGGACCCACGGCCAACAATGGAAACCCAGGGGGGGGAGAAAAAAAAAAACCCCTCCCCAGCACCCAAGTACAGAGGGAAAAAAAAGCAACAAACAGAAAAAATATCTCTGACAACCTGACAACCTTTTTTCTTTCACATATTTTTTCCCTTCTGTGAGTACCAATACAATTTTCAATTTTAGGCCGGGATATTTTTAATCTTCGGGTAGTGGGTGAGGTAAAAAAGGAAAAACCCACCAAGAAGTTGGAATCAAGAGATTGCAGTACCCTGATAAACCACCACAACAGAGGCACCGGGAGCGTTCCTTAGTTGGCCCCTAACCCTCGCCAGCCTGAGAAACTAATACCCTAAAGATAAAGGGAAACATCGCCCCGAGAGATCCCAAAGAACATAGAAAGCCCCCAAACAGAATGGCGGTTAACAAGATGAATACTGACACAGCAGAAAATGTATGAGCAAACTTTGGGGGCCCAAACTACCTAAATAGAAAAGGAAGGAAGGGGCACTTCTGCAACCCAAAAAACCCTTAAAAAGCACCAACTCTACTAATTTCAAAATCACCTGAGACACCACCTTCCCCTAAATTAGTTTCTCTGGTTAACAAAATAAAACCGCAGCCACTGAAAAAACTGGAAAAAGCAAAGTACAAACATCAGGGGGGGCTGAACTAAACTGAGGGGCAAAAGCCCCGAGGGACCCTGAAGGCCCCCCCGAAGTGCGGACAAAATGCAAAAAATCAAGCAAACAAAATAAAAAGAAAAATGTCTTATCTGTTTGCAGGGTGCAGACACACACAGCAGCAAACAAAGGAAACAGGACTAAGGATTGAACCAACAATTGATCACCGGCAACCCTGATGGGAAGGCGACTCCCTTATAAAACCAGTCATAACCCTGATTCCCACTCCTCCAATTTCACTGGACCCAGTCCGCTTGTAACCACCAGAGGGGGCCTCTGCTCAGAACTATTTCAAGTCCATTCACAACATCACTTAGGTTGAAAGTCCTGATATCCTGCGACACTTCTTTAAATTTTGCACCTGGAAGACAGACATTTTCTTAGGTTATATCCGGTCTGCAATAGCGGCCTCTGTCCTCCAACAGGGAACCCCCAATCCACAACCCCTCCGTTTCTTCTTCAAACGTTTTTCTTTCTCCATTCAGGAGGGATCGGGCATACAAGGTTTTGTTTGTGGCCAAAGTCTTATCTTATGTTTTCTCATCGTTCTCCGTGTAAAGCCTGGTACTTGTTCCTGAGCAGTATTGTGTGACGCCTCCCGATCCTCCGCTTTCTCTGGGTAATGCCCATTCCTTGTTTTTTCAGGTGGCACTTCGAATTTCCTCTTCTGTAACAGAAAGATATTTCTGCTTGTCTAAGAACTTTACTTCCTTAAGGGGTTTTTAATGTAGATAACCTCTCTCCAGATTTTGCAACTTTTTTCCCCCAAAGGGACCAATTGCATTTCTGGCATGTGAAGTTTGGCTTTTCCCTGTAATCGTGAAATGTAAAAGAAATGCAACTCACCAAATGGCCTTGGCCTCTTCCATGTTTTATTGTTCAAAAGAATATTGAATTTATGCCAAATATATATGCCTCGGGCGCGGTTTACTGATGTCCCCTTTCAGCCGCAACGGCCAAAACCAGTGTTCCTTTGAGCTCGGAACTCTTATTTTTCCCAGAAGCCTGGGAATATGCAAATTCTCTCCTCGGGGGTCCTCCCCTGGTTTACTGAGGTCCTCCTTTCAGCTGCAACAGCCAAAATCCAGTGTTCCTTACTCGCGGAGACCTTCACTTATCCCAAAGGCACGGGAAATGCAAATTCTCCCCTCGGGACTCCTCCCCTTTAAATTTACATCCTCCACCAAAAACTTCATAATAAAAAAACTATTGAAAAGCCATGGTACAACCATATCGGCTTCCACGGAAAGGTCCATGGTTACTAGCCTTTTTTTCTGCGATATACTCACATTTAGGAAAATGTTCCTCAAGGCAATGCCACTGTGCCCCACCAGGAGTTTGGTAAAGGGTGAGGGCAGTTACTAATTCTTTATCCAGGTAAAGTAAAGCCAATTAGGCCACCGTATCAGATGTCATGGGATAAAAGAGTTAATCAGGGCCAGCTGTATCCATTCCTCTTAACAATAAAGGAACAGAAAATGCCTTCTCTACACAAGAATATACCGGCCCCGGGTATTGCTTGGTATATATATACACGGCAGGTCACGTCTTATTGTTAAAATACTAAAAAAATTTTTAGGATTTTGTAATACACCAAATGGTATTTATTTCCACCTGATTGTATTCATACATGACTGTATCACAAATATTTCTGATGTAACGCTTGAATAAAAGGTTATCCCAATTCACAATGGAGTTTAATAGTAAAGAGACTTCAACTTAGTAGAAAGAATAAGCCGGAAGCAACTTACTTATCACAACTGGACCAAAAAATAAGTAAACTCTACTTTTTGATTAAATCGTAGTTTATTTCATTCTGTTTTTGTTATCAAAATCTACTACATACTATTATTACTATTATCTATTATTTCCATATCCATCATTATCTATCTATCTATTATCTATTTATCTATCCATTACCATCTTATCTATTATCTACTACATCTATTATCTATTTATCTATCCATTATTATCTATTATTATCATATCTACCTATTATCTATCTATCTATCTATTTCTATCTATTATCACATCTATCTATATCTATCTTATCTTCTATCAATCTATCACTTTATCTATCTACTATCTATCCACTATATAAACATATATTATCTATCTATTACTAATACATTTTCATCTTCTACGTATATATTATCTATCTATTATCTATCATCTTCACTATCTTTCTATCTATTATCTATCTATCTCATTGTAATCTATTTGTTATTCATTATCTATTATAACAATAAAAGAAAGGAAAATAACTTTAAAAAATTGAGCACCCTCAGGAAATAAGCCCAAAAAAAAGTTAACCAAATGTACTTTTAATTTTTTTCTTAATTAAATGAAACCCAATTGGTTCCTAGCCAAGTTTCGCTTCGGTCCGTTGACACATCTAACTTAGACACAGAGAAAGAGCAAAAAAAAAAAAACCCATCAGATTCATTTAAGATTGACCGAAAGAAATAACTGGAGTGTAAGCTGGCAGCTGTATTGGAAAGAACATGTTCACCTGGCCATTATAAGACAAAATAAAAGAAAAAAAATGACGTAAACCCTCTGTAATAAAAAAGAAATCACATATAAAAAAGGATACTTAGAACCATTGTTTTTTTTTTTATCAAAGAAAGCGTAAAAACCATCCCAACAATGTCAAGGCTACTAAATCGGGACGTCATAACCTTTTTTTAAAAAACTTACCATGTGTCAAAATTATTTAATTATTAATTGTGTTGCACAGGTAGGACAACAAGGCAACAAAAGGGAAGGGAAACGGAACACACTTGGGAAAGGGGGTGAGGGGGAGACCCCTAGGCAGATCTAACATCACCCTTTAACCATTGTTCCTAATAGGTTTCACAACTATCGCCAAGCAGATACTTAAACCCTGTCTGACCTGGCGAAAAAACCCGCATTGGGGAGGACAGGAAGAGCGCTATCAATCCTCCACTGCTAAAGAAAACTGGGATAACAAACAAACAAGAACATTAGCTTTGAGAAGATTAGAAGAAACAAAAAGGCCTAGCCATCTACAGCTCCAACCTCAACAGGGAAATGCAAAGGGAAATATCACCCGCGCTTGCCTGCAAGCAGGAAGTAAACAACTTCAGGTCCAGGTGGGCCTTTAGCCGGGGGAGATGGTCAATCATCGCAAACAAACTATGAACCTTCTTGCGACAGTGCAGTACAAACGGCTGCGCCCATTGACAATCCGTAAAATTTTTAAGATTTAAATCCTTCTGACATTGGACCATACTATCCACATCCAGTGCCCTGGGCCCTATGACCATGGACGGGATGGCTCATCACTGATCAGCCGCACTGGGGGGCACGGCCGATCGGTGCGGGTGTCAGCTATTCTCACAGCGAAAACCCGGCACTAAGGCCAGTTTGGGTCACGGATCAAAGATGATCGCGCGTTCTGCGGCGCGAACTGACAAACACCGCTTTTGGATCGGAGACCCCGCAGCTGCACGGGGTCCCAGTCGTTACCTGGACCTGGATTCCGTCACGATGACATACGGGTCCTCCAGGTTAAAGAGACTTCCTGACATGCGCAGTGCAGTATAAAGCGATCACCTGCAGAAAAAGTGTCCCATAGGGGACAATGTGTAAACAAAAGAATTAAATAAAAAAAAAATAATAATTTAAAAATATTTTAAAAAATTTTAATAAAAAAACAATATTTATTATTCAATAAATAAATATTTTAGTGAAAAAAAATCGAAATAATAAAAGTAAACATATTTTTGTATCGACGTGTCCGTAACGATCCCCCATAAAACTGTCCCAAGTTTGCCCCTTTAGGAACACCATAAAAAAAGGCAAAAAAAAACCAATGCTTTATCATCAACCGCTGAACAAAAGAGGAATAACACCGATCAAAAAAGGATATAAAAAACGTGGATCAGAATAAAATAAGATTGGTTGCGCTCGAGTAACACTAAAGTACTGCAGAAATAAGACAAAGACCACTCCTTTGCCGAAAAAAAATTTTTGAAAATTGAATATATAAAGGGGGCCAAGACCTCATAACCACTATATAAAATAATTTTAATAATAAAAACAACCAACAAGAAAAATCACAAATGGTGCTATGACTTGTTGAGCATTCTGATACGCAAATACGGGTATCGGCCTATTTCTGTTCGGATTCCGATTCCGAGTTCCGATATTTTCGTCAAAGGTACCGAAAACGGAATGTTCCTGTCACGCATGTCCGCGTCAATCGTCAGGAGTCAGGCGGCACTTACCTGGAGGAAGTTCCGCCCGGGCCGTCCTGGACGCTTGATGGCCCCACATCTTCTCCCTGGCGGTCCGTGCAGTTTTCCGATAACTGCATGCTTGCCGGTAATGCGGCCGAAGCATCCGATGACGCACCGCCGGGGGAAACCGGGGAAGCGCTGTCTGCGTCGGGATGACAGGCGCGCCTGGCATTCCGATGTACAACTGGATCGTCGGGGACACTCGTTTACATGGACT
This sequence comes from Oophaga sylvatica, assembly GCA_033576555.1. Classification (NCBI taxonomy): domain Eukaryota; kingdom Metazoa; phylum Chordata; class Amphibia; order Anura; family Dendrobatidae; genus Oophaga; species Oophaga sylvatica. Next base: position 578,595,806 of record JARQOD010000003.1, on the reverse strand, counting down.
GCGTTGGCAGGTGGTTCGTTTGGTTTGTTTTTTTTCTTTTTTTCAGGAGATCGATCGTCGCAGGAGGGGAGTGTAAAAAATTAATGAAAACTGTGTGGATTTTATTTCATTTTAAAAAACTTTTTTCTTGCGTGTCTTTTTTTAAACATTTTAAAAACTTTGGGATTAATAATGGACGGGTCTTATTGACGCCTCTCCATATTTAACCGGGCTTATTGTCACCGGCAATCAACGGTGCTTAACCCCTTATTACCCCCCTTGCCCCGCTACAGGGCAATGGGAAAGCGGGTAAAGTGCCACAATTGATGCGCAAAAGTGGGGCGGCAGTACCTGGTATTATCAGGTTTGCTTGGTTTTCCGGTATATGAATCGGTACCCGATACTTTTTGGGTACGGCGATACCCATTCCGAAGAACTTCTTGATACGAAAGTACGCTAACCCTAGTGGACCTACTGGCCATTGTAAAAAGCACAAAATAATATGCAAATAACCTAAAATAGGGGGGTGTAGAAGATAAGGGACTAAAGACAAAAAAGTGACTATACTGTCTGGAAATAGAACAGGAGCTTCATGAGTAGGATTGCAAAAGGGGGCCAAAGTTTTCTTTCCATCCGTAGCTCATGAAGCTCCTAACCACTGAATCTCTTCTCCTGACTTCACACTAGGTCCTGCTCCTGCTATCACGTGGGACGCACCGCTGCTGACTACAGCACCCTGCCGACCACAATCGTTCCCCTGAACCTCTGAGCCGCGGCATGCCTTCTTTTTTCTTCCACGGACCCACAGAACTGGTGATTGCAGCCCCCGGGAAAACCCAAGAGGAGGCTGAAAGCACATCGCGAAAGGGAAAAACCTAACATTTACTCTTATCAGTGCAATTGATTTGGACACATCTCCTGGGGAACCAGGTATTAACCGGTCCGTACAGTGTTAGGGACTTTTCCATCGGCTGGGGCGTCCCGCGTGTTTTTTTCTTTTTATTCCTTGTTTTGCTTTATATTTTTTTTTGTTTGTTTTTTTTTTATCCATTTGTCAGTGCAAATCATTACCATGGCAACATAAGGACAATCTTTTAAAAAATGGACAACTTGTGTTTAGAGCGTAAAAACCAACTTAGTTTTGGGTTCATTAATCCTTTAAGCTCCACATATTTAATATACCGCTTACCCATTATCCTATTACCTTATCAACACGCGGGTTGCAGCATTGTCTATGTGTCTATTTATTATCTTGCTGATGATTTCTTGTATGCATGACTTCTATTTGCATGACATATGTCCTTTTTTGGCACTTTGTCACCTTACTTTACACCCTTTTTTAGGTCTATTTCATACTTTTTATGCTTTTTTATCAATGGCCACTAGGTCCTAGCACCATTTGTGATTTCTTGTTGTAGTTTTTTTATTATTAAATAAAAGTACAACCATAATTTTTTGGACACACTTCTCATTCAAAGTTTTTGTATTTTCAGACTAGAAAATTGTAGAATCACAAAAAGCACAAAACTAGAAATTAACACATGTGGAATTATAATTCACTTACAAAAAAGTGTGAAACAATGAAAATTAGCTTATATTTAGGTTTCTTCAAAGTCCACCTTTGCTTTGATTACTGCTTTGCCGCAAAAAAGTGAACGGATGGACTCTAATGCCTAGTTTCCCACCGGAAGCATGGAGGAGGTGGTGTGATGTGTGGGGGTCTTTGCTGGTGCCCGTTGGGGATTTATTCAAAATTGAAGCGGTAAAGCGGTCCATCACCCCAAACCATCTCGATGGGTTCAGGTCTGGTGACTGGGAGGCCAGGCATCTGGCGTACCACCCCAACACTTCCTTCTTGGTCAAATTCCTTACACAGCCTGGAGGTGTGTTTTGGGGTCATTGTCCTATTGAAAAAAAATATGGTCCACTAAACCAAAAACCCGGGTGGAATAGCAGCTCGCAAGATGCGTGGTAGCCATTCTGGTTCAGTATGCCTTCAATTTTTGAATAAATCCCCAACAATTGTCACCCAAAAAAACCCCCACACATCACACAACCTCCTCCATCTTCACGGTGGGAACCAGGTTGTAAATCCTCCGTTCTCCTTTTCTCATGCAAAGCATAATCAAAGCAAAAGGTGGCTCTTTGAAGAACCTAGAATCAAGACTTTTTCAGTTGTTTCAACATTTTTGTAAAGTGTAGAAAATATTCCACAGTGTTAATCAATTTTTTGATGCCTTCAGGTGATTCTACAAATTTTTATAGTCATGAAAATACAAAAAATCTTGGATGAGAAGATGTTCTAAACTTTTGGTCTTACTGGTTATCTTTTATATACTGTGGATTATGAAGTTCTTGGCGCACTAATTATGTAAATAAACGTGGTACCGCTGAAAACGTCATCTGTCCCACAAAAAGCAACCCCCGATATGTCACAGGAAAAATTAAAAAGTTATAGTGTCAAAAAAAGCGATCAAAAATAATTATTTTTTTTATATAAAAATTTTTTTTGTAAAAAGCGCCAAAACATAAAGAAATATAAATGAGGTATCGCTGTAATCGAACGACCTGACGAATAAAATGACTAATAATTTTACCACACACGGAACATATTAAACGCCCCTGTTATGAATATTTTAGAAATGAATTCTGAGCAAACTCCCCTGGTGGTTGCAGACAGACGAACCTTCAAGGGATTGGCAATCAGGGATCATGGGGTGGATAAAGGGGTTCCCCCCTCATGGTTGCCGGGTGACAATTGTTCTTGCTCAACATGTTTCCTGGTTCCTTGAACTTGTAGTCTTGCCTCTACACCTGCTCTAGATAAGAAATTTTTCTGTTTTTTTTTTTTTTTGGCTTTGCCATTTGTATTTTCGCTGCATTTCGTGAGTTGCCAGGTTCCCCCCCAGGGGGCTGGTCTCCCTCGGTTCCTCTGGACCATTGTTGTTTGTTCATTTGCCTTTTCCCATTTTTTTTTCTGTGGCTCGGCTTATTTTTTTTCACAAGAGAACTAATTTAGGTGGTAAGGTGTGTGATCTCAGGGTTTTTTGCAATTAGTACGTGGTTTTTAGGGTTTTTTGGATTGCATAAGTTCCTTCCATCCTTTTTTCTGTTAATTAATTGGGGCCCCGCGTTTGCTCTGCTATTTTCTGTCTTGGGGTTTGTTTTTTCCTTTGTCTAACCGCCATTACATGTTTGGGGGCTTCCTTTTCTTTGGGGATCTGCTCCGGGGCAATACTTTCCTCTTTCTTCTTTAGGTTATTAGTCTAGCTTTGACGGGGGTCTAGGACCAAGTAGGAACGCTCCCCCTGCCCTTTATTTGTGGGGGTTTTAGTCAGGGTACTGCAATTCTTAATTCAACCACTCTGGTGTATTGCCGTTTTTCCGCCCTCCTCGTACCAAAAAAACTTTCACCGGCCAAATGAAAATTTAGGTATCACAAAGGGGAAAAATAGTTGGAAAAAAAAAAGTTAATCAGGGGTTTTGTCAGGATTTTTTTTTTTCCCTCTTTTTTCTCTGAGTGCTGAGGGGATTTTTTTTTCTCTCATGGAGTTTGCACATTTTGTCTGGCCCGGTGGATCAGCTGCCCACCAAGTTCGGAAGATTGCTACCTACTTGCAGGGTTGCGGTTGTGGAACCTAGGATCCACATTTTAGGGAATTGAGCTAAATTTTGAATTTCAAAAATAAATGTAATTGTTTTTGCATTTTAAAACCCAAGTCCCAGGAACGCAGCCGCAGGTTCAAAGTCATCTCTCCCCTGCGTGACGATCCTCAGGATTGGGCTTTTTTCCCTGACACCTGGGGACCCTGTTTTGAGTAATGTTGATGCATTTTTCTGGCTCTGGGGTTATTGTACGATGAACCTAATGTCACTGATCAAGCTGAAAAAACCTTGTTGGCATAATCAGGGGCTTGAGGACGCTGAGTTGTACTGTCAAATTCCGAAAGTGGGCAGTTCTGACCAAATGGATCGATGTGCTTTGGCAGCTCTTTTTCGGAAGGGTCTGTCAGAGCATGTAAAAGATGTTATGGTGGGTTTCCCTGCTCCCCCTGGTCTCAATGATTCTATGTTCATTGGCGATTCAAATTGACAGACGTTTGCGTGAGGTAGAGGTATGCGTGGAAGGTGTGCCTTTGTGAACCAGCTTCTGAGTCCATGAAGTTGATAGAGTGGCTTCTGGGGCACAGCGTCATGAGTTTCGAAACGGAATGGTTATGTTTCTACTGTGGTGATGCTCTCATGCTATTTCAGTCTGCCCTAAGGGGGGAAGACGTTTTGCACGCTCATTGTCTTGGGTAGTTTTTCAGAATAAATTTCTGAGGGACGTTACCCTGATTTGCTCCCTGTCCACATTTTCTGCTTCCAGGATTTTGTTTGATTCGGCAGCACTATTAACCTGATGGATTTTGATTTAGCTAAACGTTGTGGGGTTTCCTGTTTTATTGGTAGCTGAGGAGAGCAGGCAAAAACGGCAATACACCAGAGAGGTTGGAATCTACTGGATTGCAGTACCCCCGACTAACCACCACAACTAAAGGCAGCCGGGAGCGTTCCTACGTAGGTCCTAGACGCCTTGTCACAGCCTGAGAGGCTAACTACACCTAAAGATAGAAAGAGGAAAGCTATCTGCCCCGGAGCAGAATCCCCAAAGAACATAGGAAGCCCCCAAACATGTAATGGCGGTTAGACAAGAGGAAATACAGACACAAGACAGAAAATAGTATGAGCAAAGTTGGGCCCAATCTACCTGGACAAAAAGGATAGGAAGGACACTTACTGCAATCCAAAAAACCCCAAAAATTCCAACTCTACTAATTGCAAAAACACCTGAGATCACACGACCTCAACCACCTAAATTAGTTCTCTGTGTAACAAAACTAAGCCGCAGCCACAGAAAAAAAAACTGGAAAAGGCAAATGAACAAATAACAGTGGCTCAGATAAACTGAGAGGAGCACAAGCCCCCGGAGGGGACCTGGCTGACCCCACAGAAGTGCAGAGAACAATGCAAAAAGCAAGCACAAAAATAAAAGCAGAAAATATCTTATCTGATAGCAAAGATGCAGGCAAGACTCAGCAAGCTTCCAAATTGAAACCAGGAAACCACAGTTGAGACAAAAACAATTGATCACCGGCAACCATGATGGAGGGAACCTCCCTTATATAAGACCAGTCTGTAACTCCTGATTGCCAATCCTCATTAAATGTTCAGTACTGTTTGTAACCACCAGAGGGAGCTTCTGCTCAAATTCATTTCTAACACATTCACAACAGTACCCCCTCCCTTGATGAGGGGTCACCGAACCCTCATTTTGGCAACCAGGTCGGGGAGGATGAGCTCTGTGATACCACGGATCAGTCTCCAAGCTGGATGTCCGAAGCAAACACCCAAGAATTGTCCTCCTGACCAAAAACCTCTCCACTTAACCAAATACTGGAGTTTCCGTCTAGAAAAACGAGAATCCAATATTTTCTCAACCAATACTCCAGATTGCCCTCAACCAAAACAGGGTCAGGAGGCGCAGCCATAGGAACCACTGGCTCACAAACCCTTCAATAAGGACTTGTGGAACACTTATGGGGTCTTAAATGTCCCTGGAAAAAGTAAACGAAAGGAAACAGGATTAAGGATCTCCAAGATCTTATAAGATCATTCAACCTAGGCTTAAACTTAGGAGATGCAACTCTCATAGGGATATTTCTTGAGGACAACCAGACCAAGTCCCCCACTTCAAACCGGGGGACCATCATCCTATGCCGGTTGGCAAACCGCAGGGCCCTCTCCTGAGAGAGGGACAATCTCTCCACTACTGGTCCCAATCTGCTGCATACGCTCCACAACAGAGTCAACACCTGGACCGACAGAAGCCTCCGTCTGTCCCGAAGAAAAATCGAGGTGAAACCCAAAATTGCAGAAAAATGGAGACATCAAAGTGGCAGAGCTACCCCATTATTAAGAGCAAACTCAGCCAAAGGCAAAAAAAGACCCAGTCCATCTTGATCAGCAGACACAAGCATCTCAGATAAGTCTCCAATGTCTGGTTTGTTCTCTCAGTTGTCCATTGGTCTGAGGATGAAAAGCCGAGGAGAAAGACAATTGAACACCAAGTTTAGAACAAAAAGTCCTCCAAAATCTGGAAACAAACTGGACTCCTCTGTCAGACACAATGTTCTCCGAAATGCCGTGTAACCGAACCACGTGCTATAGGAACAAAGGCACCAATTCGGAGGAGAAAGGCAACTTAGGTAATGGCACAAGATGTATCATTTTGGAAAACCTATCACAAATCACCCAGATAACGGTCATTCTCTGAGAAACAGGGAGGTCGGAAATGAAATCCATAGAGATATGGGTCCATGGGCAAGTCCCGCAGGACTGCACAAATTCCCTGACGTCACGAGACAAGTACGCCACCAAAAGGACCGACTCACCAAGTCTCTGGTACCAAAAATTCCGGGATGACCAGCCAACGCGGAACAATGAATCTCAGACATCACACTCTTTTCCACCGGTCTGGGACAAACAATTTCCCAATAGGGCAGCGCTCGGGTTTATCCTCCTGACACCCTTCCAGAGCCAGTCTCAAATTGGGCGAGATGGCGGAAAGAACTACACCCTCTTTCAAAATAACAGCAGGATCAGATAACTCAGGAGAGTCCGCAAGGAAACTCCTCGAGAGGGCATCCGCCTTAACATTCTTAGTGCCAGGAAGAAAGGAAACCACAAAATTAAAATGTGTGAAAAACAAGGCCCACCTGGCCTGTCTAGGATTAAGTCGCTTGGCTGATTCCAGATAAACCAGATTCTTATGGTCCGTGAGGACCACCACCTGATGTTTGGCTCCCTCCAGCCAATGTCTCCGCTCTTCAAAAACCCACTTCATGGCCAATAACTCCCGATTACCCACGTCATAATTACGTTCAGTTGGAGAAAATTTTCGAGAGAAAAAGGCACAAGGGTTACTTTTAGAGGTCTCTGGATCTCTTTGGGACAAAACGGCACCTGCCCCAATTTCAGAGGCATCAACCTCCACCTGAAATGGCAGAGAAACATCAGGCTGCCGTAGAACAGGAGCAGAAGTGAATCTCTGCTTAAGTTCCTGAAACGCAGAGACTGCCTCAGGAGGCTAATTCACCACATCAGAACCCTTTTTGGTCAAATCAGTCAATGGTTTAACAATAACAGAGAAATTACCAATAAATTTATGATAAAAATTGGCAAAACCCAAGAATCTCTGAAGAGCCTTTAATGAAGTAGGTTGGACCCAATCACAGATGGCCTGAACCTTGACCAGGTCCATTTCAATAACAGACAGAGACAAAATGAATCCCAGTAATGAGATCCTCTGTACGCCAAAAAGACACTTTGATCCCTTCACATACAGAGCATTCTCTCTCATAATCTGGAACACAGTCTAAACATGTTTCACATGAGAGTCCCAGTCATTGGAAAAAAATCAAGATATCATCCAAATAAACAATCAGAAATTTATCCACAAAATCCCTGAAAATGTCATTCATGAATTACTGGAAGACGGAAGGAGCATTAGTGAGCCCAAAGGGCATCACTAGGTACTCAAAATGCCCCTCTGGGCTACTAAACGCCGTCTTCCATTAATCCCCGTGCTTAATGCGAATAAGGTTATACGCCCCCCTGAGGTCAAGCTTGGTAAACCAAGTAGCACTTTTCACCCTGGAAAACAGGTCAGAAATCAAGGGTAACGGATATTGATATTTCACAGTGATATTGTTCAAGAGACGATAATCAATACACGGCCTTAATGAACCATCCTTTTTGGCCACAAAGAAAAAACCGGCACCCAAGGGTGAAGAGGATGGTCTGATATGACCCTTCTACAATGACTCCTTGATATAAGACCGCATAGCGTCATGTTCAGGTACAGACAAGTTAAAAAGGCGACCTTTAGGGAATTTACTACCAGGCACTAATTCAATAGCGCAGTCATAGCTCCTATGGGGGGGCAAGGATGCAGATTTACTTTCGCTAAACACATCAGAAAAATCAGTCAAAAAGTCAGGAACATCCTGAGCCTGGGGAGAGGCAGAAAAAACAGGAGTGTTGGCATTAAGACATTGGCAGCCCCAACTGGTCACAGACACAGATTTCCAATCCAAAACAGGATTATGAGACTGTAACCAAGGGAAACCCAGTACAATAATGTCATGCAGATTATACAGCACCAGAAATTTGCAACTCTCCTGATGATCAGGTTCAACCCTCATTATCACCTGAGTAGAGAACTGGGGTTTATTCTCAGCCAAAGGGGTAGAATCAATCCCCAGTAGGGGTATAGACTTCCGTAGGGGTATCAAGGGAAACCCACAACGTTTAGCAAAATCAAAATCCATCAGGTTAATAGCTGCTCCCGAATCAACAAAATCCTGAACAGAAAATGTGGACAGGGAGCAAATCAGGGTAACAGTCAACAGAAATTTAGTCTGAACACTACCCAAGACAACTGAGCGTGCAAAACGTCTTCCCCGCTTAGGGCAGACTGAAATAGCATGAGAGCCGTCACCACAGTAGAAACATAACCCATTGCGTTTTCGAAACTCATGACGCAGTGCCCCAGAAGCCACTCTATTACACTGCATGGACTCAGAAGCTGGTTCACAAGGCAACACTATTCCACGCATACCTCTACGCTCACGCAAACATCTGTCAATTTGAATCACTAATGACATAGAATCATTGAGACCAGAGGGAGCAGGGAAACCCACCATAATATCTTTTACATTCTCTGACAGACCCTTCCGAAAAAGGGCTGCCAAAGCATCATCATTCCATTTGGTCAGGACTGCCCACTTTCGGAATTTCTGACAGTACAACTCAGCGTCCTCAAGCCCCTGATTTAATGCCAACAAGTTTTTTTCAGCTTGATCAGTGACATTAGGTTCATCGTACAATAACCCCAGAGCCAGAAAAAATGCATCAACATTACTCAAAACAGGGTCCCCAGGTGTCAGGGAAAAAGCCCAATCCTGAGGATCGCCGCGCAGGAGAGAGATGACAATTTGAACCTGCTGTGCTGCGTTCCCTGAGGACTTAGGTTTTAAGGCAAAAAACAACTTACAGTTATTTTTGAAATTCAGAAATTTAGCTCGATCCCCCAAAAGTAAATCTGGCATAGGGATCCTAGGTTCCACAACCGGCAACCTAGCAAGATAGGTAGCAATACTCCGAACTTCGGTGGCAAGCTGATCCACACGGCCAGACAACTGTGCAACCCCCTTGAGAAAAAAAAAAAATCCTCCTCAGCACCCAGAGAAAAAGAGGGAAAAAATGCAACAAACAGAGAAAAAAAAAAAAATTTCTGACAACTTCCTTTTTTCTTTTTCCATTTACTATTTTTCCCTTCTGTTGAGTACCATATAATTTTCAGTTAGGCCGGTGATACTGTTATGATTTGGTAGCTGAGGAGAGCAGGCAAAAACGGCAATACACCAGAGAGGTTGGAATCTACTGAATTGCAGTACCCTGACTAACCACCACAACTCAAGGCAGCCGTGGAGCGTTCCTACGTAGGTCCTAGACGCCTCGTCACAGCCTGATAGGCTAACTACACCTAAAGATAGAAAGAGGAAAGCTATCTGCCCCGGAGCAGATCCCCAAAGAACAAAGGAAGCCCCCAAACATGTAATGGTGGTTAGACAAGAGGAAATAAAGACACAGACAGAAAATAGTATGAGCAAACGCTGGGGCCCAATCTGACTTAGACAGAAAAGGATAGGAAGGATACTTACTGCAATCCAAAAAACCCTAAAAAAAAACCAACGCTACTAATTGCAAAAACACCTGAGATCACACGACCTCTACCACCTAAATTAGTTCTCTGGTGTAACAAAACTAAGCCGCAGCCACAGAAAAAAAAACTGGAAAAGGCAAATGAACAAATAACAGTGGCTCAGATAAACTGAGAGGAGCACAAGCCCCCGGAGGGGACCTGGCTGACCTCCACAGAAGTGCAGAGAACAATGCAAAAAGCAAGCACAAAAATAAAAGCAGAAAATATCTTATCTGATAGCAGAAGATGCAGGCAAGACTCAGCAAGCTTCCAAGTGAACCAGGAACCACAGTTGAGACAAAAACAATTGATCACCGGCAACCATGATGGGAGGGAACCTCCCTTATATAAGACCAGTCTGTAACTCCTGATTGCCAATCCTCATTAAATGGTTCAGTATTGTTTGTAACCACCAGAGGGATATTCTGCTCAGAATTCATTTCTAACACATTCAGAACAGTTTCCCTTGATACCCCTATGGAAGTCTATTCCCCTACTGGGGGTTGATTCTACCCCTTTGGCTGAGAATAAACCCCAGCTCTCTACTCAGGTGATAATGAGGGTTGAACCTAAACATCAGGAGAGTTGCAAATGTTTGGTGCTATATAATCTGCATGACATTATTGTACTAGGTTTCCCTTGGTTGCAGTCTCATAATCCTGTTTTGGATTGGAAATCTGTGTCTGTGACCAGTTGGGGCTGCCAATGTCTTAATGCCAACACTCCTGTTTTTTCTGCCTCTCCCCAGGCTCAGGATGTTCCTGACTTTTTGACTGATTTTTCTGATGTGTTTAGCGAAAGTAAATCTGCATCCTTGCCCCCCCATAGGAGCTATGACTGCGCTATTGAATTAGTGCCTGGTAGTAAATTCCCTAAAGGTCGCCTTTTTAACTTGTCTGTACCTGAACATGACGCTATGCGGTCTTATATCAAGGAGTCATTGGAGAAGGGTCATATCAGACCATCCTCTTCAGCCTTGGGTGCCGGTTTTTTCTTTGTGGCCAAAAAGGATGGTTCATTAAGGCCATGTATTGATTATCATCTCTTGAACAATATCACTGTGAAATATCAATATCCGTTACCCTTGATTTCTGACCTGTTTTCCAGGGTGAAAAGTGCTACTTGGTTTACCAAGCTTGACCTCAGGGGGGCGTATAACCTTATTTGCATTAAGCACGGGGATGAATGGAAGATGGCGTTTAATATCCCAGAGGGGCATTTTGAGTACCTAGTGATGCCCTTTGGGCTCACTAATGCTCCTTCCGTCTTCCAGTAATTCATGAATGACATTTTCAGGGATTTTGTGGATAAATTTCTGATTGTTTATTTGGATGATATCTTGATTTTTTCCAATGACTGGGACTCTCATGTGAAACATGTTCGGACTGTGTTCCAGATTTTGAGAGAGAATGCTCTGTATGTGAAGAGATCAAAGTGTCTTTTTGGCGTACAGAGGATTTCATTTCTGGGATTCATTTTGTCTCCATCTGTTATTGAAATGGACCCGGTCAAGGTTCAGGCCATCTGTGATTGGGTCCAACCTACTTCATTAAAGGCTCTTCAGAGATTCTTGGGTTTTGCCAATTTTTATCATAAATTTATTGGTAATTTCTCTGTTATTGTTAAATCATTGACTGATTTGACCAAAAAGGGTTCTGATGTGGTGAATTGGCCTCCTGAGGCAGTCTCTGCGTTTCAGGAGCTTAAGCGGAGAATCACTTCTGCTCCTGTTCTACGGCAGCCTGATGTTTCTCTGCCATTTCAGGTGGAGGTTGATGCCTCTGAAATTGGGGCAGGTGCCGTTTTGTCCCAAAGAGATACTGAGACCTCTAAAAGTAACCCTTGTGCTTTTTTCTCTCGAAAATTTTCTCCAACTGAACGTAATTATGACGTGGGTAATCGGGAGTTATTGGCCATGAAGTGGGCTTTTGAAGAGTGGAGACATTGGCTTTAGGGAGCCAAACATCAGGTGGTGGTCCTCACGGACCATAAGAATCTGGTTTATCTGGAATCAGCCAAGCGACTTAATCCTAGACAGGCCAGGTGGGCCTTGATTTTCACACATTTTAATTTTGTGGTTTCCTTTCTTCCTGGCACTAAGAATATTAGGGCGGATGCCCTCTCGAGGAGTTTCCTTGCGGACTCTCCTGAGTTATCTGATCCTGCTGTTATTTTGAAAGAGGGTGTAGTTCTTTTCGCCATCTCGCCCGATTTGAGACTGGCCCTGGAGGGGTGTCAGGAGGATAAACCCGAGCTCTGCCCTGTTGGGAAATTGTTTGTCCCAGACCAGTGGAAGAAGAGTGTGATGTCTGAGATTCATTGTTCCGCGTTGGCCGGTCATCCCGGAATTTTTGGTACCAGAGACTTGGTGAGTCGGTCCTTTTGGTGGCCTACTTTGTCTCGTGACGTCAGGGAGTTTGTGCAGTCCTGTGGGACTTGCTCTCGCTCCAAGCCTTGCTCTCGCTCTAATGGTTTGTTGATGCCATTGCCTGTGCCCAAGAGACCATGGACCCATATCTCTATGGATTTTATTTCCGACCTCCCTGTTTCTCAGAGAATGACCGTTATCTGGGTGATTTGTGATAGGTTTTCCAAGATGATACACCTTGTGCCATTACCTAAGTTGCCTTCCTCCTCCGAATTGGTGCCTTTGTTCCTTCAGCACGTGGTTCGGTTACACGGCATTCCTGAGAACATTGTGTCTGACAGAGAAGTCCAGTTTGTTTCCAGATTTTGGAGGACTTTTTATTCTAAACTTGGTGTTCAATTGTCTTTCTCCTCTGCTTTTCATCCTCACACCAATGGACAAACTGAGAGAGCAAACCAGACATTGGAGACTTATCTGAGATGCTTTGTGTCTGCTGATCAAGATGACTGGGTCTCTTTTTTACCTTTGGCTGAGTTTGCTCTTAATAATAGGGCAAGCTCTGCCACTTTGATGTCTCCATTTTTCTGCAATTTTGGGTTTCACCCTCGATTTTCTTCGGGACAGACGGAGGCTTCTGACTGTCTGGGTGTTGACTCTGTTGTGGAACGTATGCAGCAGATTTGGAACCAGGTAGTGGAGAGGTTGTCCCTCTTTCAGGAGAAGGCCCAGCGGTTTGCCAACCGGCATAGTACTGATGGTCCTCGGTTTAAAGTGGGGGACTTGGTCTGGTTGTCCTCAAGAAATATCCCTATGAGAGTTGCATCTCCTAAGTTTAAGCCTAGGTTTATTGGACCTTATAAGATCATGGAGATTTTTAATCCTGTTTCCTTTCGTTTACTTCTTCCAGGGACATTTAAGATCCATAACGTGTCCCAAAAGTCCTTATTGAAGAGGTTTGTCGAGCCAGTGGTTCCTATGGCTGCGCCCCCTGACCCTGTTTTGGTTGAGGGCAATCTGGAGTATGTGGTTGAGAAAATATTGGATTCTCGTTTTTCTAGACGGAAACTCCAGTATTTGGTTAAGTGGAGAGGTTATTGTCAGGAGGACAATTCTTGGGTGTTTGCTTCGGACATCCATGCTAGGAGACTGATCCGTGTGTATCACAGAGCTCATCCTGACCTACCTGGTTGCACAAATGAGGGTTCGGTGACCCCTCCTCAAGGGGAGGGTACTGTTATGAATGTTTTAGAAACAAATTCTGAGCAGAAGCTCCCTCTGGTGGTTGCAGACAGTACTGAACCATTCAATGAGGATTGGCAATCAGGGATCACGGACTGGCTGAATATAAGGAAGTTTCCCCCCATCATGGTTGCCTGTGATCAATTGTTCTTGTCTCAATGTTGTTTCCTGGTTCACTTGGAAGCTTGCTGAGTCTTGCCTCTTCTCCTGCTCTCAGATAAGATATTTTCTGTTTTTTTTGTTTTTGTGCTTGCCATTTGTATATTTCGCTGCATTTCTGTGAGGTTGGCCAGGTTCCCCTCCCCGGGGGGCTTGGTCTCCTCTCGGTTCCTCTGGAGCCATTGTTGTTTGTTCATTTGCCTTTTCCAGTTTTTTTTTCTGTGGCTGCGGCTTAGTTTTGTTACACCAGAGAACTAATTTAGGTGGTAGAGGTCGTGTGATCTCAGGTGTTTTTGCAATTAGTAGCGTTGGTTTTTTTTTTAGGGTTTTTTGGATTGCAGTAAGTATCCTTCCTATCCTTTTCTGTCTAAGTCAGATTGGGCCCCAGTGTTTGCTCATACTATTTTCTGTCTGTGTCTGTATTTCCTCTTGTCTAACCGCCATTACATGTTTGGGGGCTTCCTTTGTTCTTTGGGGATCTGCTCCGGGGCAGATAGCTTTCCTCTTTCTATCTTTAGGTGTAGTTAGCCTCTCAGGCTGTGACGAGGCGTCTAGGACCTACGTAGGAACGCTCCATGGCTGCCTTTAGTTGTGGTGATTAGTCAGGGTACTGCAATTCAGTAGATTCCAACCTCTCTGGTGTATTGCCGTTTTTGCCTGCTCTCCTCAGCTACCAAAACATAACAGCCCCCCCGCAAAAAAAGAAATTCATTAATTGCTGGTTTTTGTTCATTCTGCCTCCCAAAAACTTTAATAAAGAGCGATCAAAAAATGTCATGGGCCCTAAAATGGTACCAATAAAAACGTCAACTCGTCCCGCAAAAAACAAGACCTCACATGACTCTGTAGGCCAAAATCTGAAAAAATTATAGCTCTCAAATTATGGTGATGCAAAAACGTTTTTGCAATAAAAAGCGTCTGCCATGCGCCCAAATAATGGTTTACCCCCACATATGGGGTATCAGCGTACTCGGGTCAAATTGCACAACAACTTTTGGGGTCCAATTTCTCCTGTTACCCTTGGGAAATTAAAAAATTGGGAGCGATAAAATCATTTTTGTGGAAAAAATATGATTTTTTTTATTTTTACTGCTCTACGTTATAAACTTCTGTGAAGCACTTGGCGGTTCAAAGTGCTCAACACACATCTAGATAAGTTCCTTAGGGGGTATACTTTCAAAAATGATGTCACATGTGGGGGTTTTCCACTGTTTAGGCACATCAGGGGCTCTCCAAAGGCGACATGGCGTCCGATATCAATTCCAGCCAATTCTGCGTTGAAAAAGTCAAACGGCGCTCCTTCCCTTCCGAGCTCTGCCGTGTGCCCAAACAGAGGTTTACCCCCACATATGGGGTATCAGCGTACTCAGGACAAATTGCACAACAACTATTGGGGTCCAACTTTTCCTGTTACCCTTGGTAAAATAAAAAAATATGGATCTGAATTAAATATTTTGTGAAAAAAATTAAATGTTCATTTTTTTTAAACATTCCAAAAATTCCTATGAAGCACCTGAAGGGTTAATAAACTCCTTGAATGTGGTTTTGAGCTGTCTAAAGAGAGCTTTTATAGTAAAGTGGGAAAAGGACCTTGGACGCACATTTTCACAGGAACAGGTACTTCACATATACAAACACTCACATGGCCCGACGAAGTGTGTAAAAACCCAAGAAAATTCTTATAAGGTAGTGTCCAGGTGGTATATTTTGCAGACACAATTTCAGGCCTTGCGATTAAACTCACATACTAACTGCTGGAAGTGTGGAACCGGGGATGGCGACTATCTCCATTTTATGGTGGTCCTGCCCAATTATAAGCCATTTCTGGGCATTAACAGAAAAAATAATACAAGATGTAGCGGGAAAAAAGGTAAAACTGACACCCGGAACTGCGCTGTTGAACTTCCCGGCATGCCCTGGACACAAACAGATCTCCACTCTTGTGCACCACATTATAGCAGCAGCCAAGCTTTTGATACCCGTGCATTGGAAAACCACAAATAGCCCTACATCCCGGGAGATGCTACACAAAATAGATCAATTGTACCATATGGCGGAGTTGGTGGCCCCGTCAATTATGTACGAACAAACTTGGAGAATACCTGGCGCCCTTGGATTCTATATAGATCGAGCGATGTCTTTGCCACAAGTCAACAAACGTAACAGTTCCTTCAAAGTCGACCTGAGATGTCTTCAACATGACTACACCCCACCCCCCTGTTCTCCTTTACCCTTCCTTCTCTTTGCTGTCCTTACTCTAATTCTCTGACTAACTCTCTCAAGTTTAATCGGTTAATGGAGATGGTACAGTATTGTGTCTTTTAAAAATGCAAATACCTGTACACTAACTTTTTTAGTTATAAGATAGCAATCCTTTCTCCAGGTAGACTAGACAGGCTACATGCATAGTCCCTCAGAACAATGTTATTATAGGAATGTCTTGTCAGATATTTACTGGAGCATTATCTCTTGTTTACTTACTGATGTTTAATTTGTTATTGATTTTTCTCAAAATCAATAAAAAGACCATTGAAAAGAAAAAGAATGTGGTTTTGAGTACCTTGAGGGGTGCTGTTTTTAGGATGGTGTCACTTTTGGGTATTTTCTATCATGTACTGTAGACCCCTTAAAGTGACTTCAAGTGTGATGTGGTCGCTAAAAAAAATGGTGTTGTAAAAATGAGAAATCGCTGGTCAACTTTTAACCCTTATAACTTCATAACAAAAAAAAATTTTGGTTCCAAAATTGTGCTGATGTAAATGAGACATGTGGTAAACGTTATTTAGTAACTATTTTGTGTGAAATACCTCTCTGATTTAAGGCCATAAAAATTCAAAGTTTGAAAACTGCAAAATTTTTAAAATTTTCGCCATATTTCCGTTTTTTTTCATAAATAAACGCAAGTTATATTGAAGAAATTTTACCACTAACATGAAGTACAATACGTGATGAGAAAGTATTCTCAGAATCGCTAAGATCCGTCAAAGCGTTTTAGAGTTATAACCTCTTAAAGGGATAGTGGTCAGAATTGTAAAAAATTGGCCCGGTCATTAACGTGCAAACCACCCTTGGGGGTAAAAAACCCTGGTTATTATGAATAGGAAGTATCACTTCGAAACACGTCAACCAGGTCACTACTAAATTTCTCTTGGGACTTTTCTCCTCTGACAGTATATTCATCCATTTCAAAATGTGGATTTTTTTTCCCCTAGAATCATGTTTTAATTGATGAAATAAACTTTGGATTTTATTTGTAGTGCTGGATGTACCCCTCTTTTTTTTTTATCTTCTTACAGTGGCTTATTCCCAGAGTTAGTGAGACACAGGCGCTGAGCTGAACCATGAATAAGGACTGAGTCGCAGTCTGAAACTCGTAGGAAAAATTGTTTATTGCCTTTGAATCTGAGGATGTCATACTTTTAACCGTGTTGGAATAAAGTAATTAATTTAATCTGGAAACACGGCTGGAGGAATTTCCTGTTAATAACTGAGCTCACCCATCACTGCCATCATCTGTACTCCTAATAAGCATGCTGTGATATCAATGCAGCTAAAGTCGGGCATATAGACTGGAAAAAAGCAGGTATTTAAAGACACTTATATACAATTTTTTTAAAGGAATGAAGACAAAATTGCCTAATAAAGTGATTTGCAATGTTTCATATATATTCTATATATACTGTATATGGATACTGTATAATTCTGTAAATAATGAAAGCTATATTTATAAAGTTTAATTAGTGTTAACTCTTTAAGTATCAGGTGTGGATCTGACTTAAGCCTCTCTCCTCTTTTTATGACATATGAAATACGTTTTTTGGAAAAATATCAAACATTTCTAACCTACCGTATTTTCCGGTGTATAAGACGACTTTTTAACCCCTGAAAATCTTCTTAAAAGTCGGGGCTTGTCTTATACGCCGGGTATGGACCAATCATCATATGGTGGGGGGAGTGGTCCCGATGACAAATGGAGGGGGCGTCTCACAGGGAAGGTGTTGGAGTATCCCCCTATTACCTCATTGTGTCAGCATTGCTGGGGGGCGGTGGCAGTGGCGGTTCCTCTTTCAGCAGCGTGGGGGCTCTGTGCTGGGGGACGGCGGCGGCTCTTTGTGCAGAGTCGGGGCTCTGCCAGCATTTCCTCAAATCCCGGAGGCCCTGGCAGCTCCATTGCTGCGATGCGGTGGCCTCAGAGAAAATGGCCACTGCATGCTCAAATTCAGATCTTGTCTCAAGATCTCGGGAGACGAGATCTGAAACTGAGCATGCTCCTCCCCCAGCAGCCATTTTCCCAGAGGCCACCGCATCGCAGCAATGGAGCTGCCGGGGCCTCCGGGGTTTGAGGAAATGCTGGCAAAGCCCCGTCTCTGCACAAAGAGCCGCTGCTGCCCCCCAGCCCCACGCTGCACAAAGAGGAGCCGCCACCCCCCCCAGCACAGAGTCCCGCAGGGAGCACCGCTGATACAATGAGGTAATAGGGGGATACTCCAACTCCTTCCCTGTGAGACGCCCCCTCCCTTCGTCATCGGGACCACTCCCCCCACCATATGCAGATTGGTCCTCACCCGCCCTATAAGTTTACACCCAGTGTATAAGAAGACCCCTCCACTTTTAAGAAGATTTTATATTTTAACTGGAAAAGTTGGGGTGTCGTCTTATACGCCCAGTCGTCTTATACGCCGGAAAATATGGTATATCAAAAAAATCCATACCTGTGAGCCTACATATACATCTAAATTCACATCTCTACATGCAAACAATTTACAATCAAAATGAGTTATCAGGAGAAATAATGCTAGGAGAATCATCGTGGATCTATAATACGGATTTACAAGTGTGAATGTATAATCTATAACATAAAATGTTTGGTGAAGAAGGATTCAATGTTTTTTTCCTGAATCGTTCAGTTCCTATTGCTTTTCCATAAAGAAGTGAAGACACGTAGATAATGCCATCACATAGGCAGCAATATGGCCTATTAAATTTGTACTGCCATAATGAAACAATAGTGGAGCACGAGGCTCATCGCTGCCAACGAGGGCACAAAGTGACAGTAATTTATGTTTCAGGTGATTGAAGCTTCTATTCCCTGTTGCTCTTCAGCTTTTTTTTTCCACTTGTTTTATATTATGAGGTCCATGATAGCCCCCAGAGCATATGAGCAGGTTTTTTATTCCCCAGCTCTGGGGATATACCTCTATTCCCTAAATAATTCACAATTGAGATATACTGTACATGACTATTGAAAATAAAGGACTTGTTCTGCCTGGGTATAGAGTTACTTACTGTAGGTTGAAAAATAAATATAAACTTCACCTGTGGACCAGAGAAGGTCTTGTCAACGGATAATTATCCCTTACAGTAAATTATTGGAAAATTGACAGTTGCGAAAAAGTTCTAAGACCGTGTAAAAGAATGAGGCTACAGGTGTAGAACATTCACACAAGTCACAGAATGCTGTAGTAACCTCTAATATACTGATTTATATTAACACAACTCAGCTGCTGCAGAACCTCTTGTTATTTAGGGTTGCTCAGAACAGGAAAACCGCAAAGCTCTGTACTACAGAACCTTATACCTGTTGTGTGATACACGCTTATCTTATGTCATATACAGTGCATTGAAAAAGTATTCATACCCTGTAAACTTTTCCACATTTTTTCACATTACACCCCAAAACTTAAGTGTATTTTATTGGGATCTATCTACACAAAGTAGCAAGTATTTGTGAAGAATAATTAAATGATACATGGCATATTTTAAAAATATATGTATGAAAATTGCAATGTGTATTTGTATTCAGTTCCCTGTAGATTGACACCTCTAAATAAATTCCTGAGTGACCAATTGAATCCAGAAGTCACATAATTAGTACATTTCGTCCACCTGCGTGTGACTTTTTCTCAGTATAACTACAGCTGTTCTGTGAAGGCTTCAGAGGTTTGTTTGAGAACATTACGGATCAAACAGCATCATGAAAATAAAAGGACACACCAGACATGTCAATGATAAAGTTGTGTAGAGCAGTAAAGCAGAGTTAGGTTATTATTATTATTATTTATTTATATAGCACCATTGATTCCATGGTGCTGTTAATGAGAAGTGGTTACAAACAAATTACAGATATCACTTACAGTAAACAAACTAGCAAACACAGACTGATACAGAGGGGAGAGGACCCTGCCCTTTCGGGCTTACATTCTACAGGATGGTTGGGAATGAGACAGTAGGTTGGGGGGTTGAAGCAGCTCCGGTGATGGTTGAGGCGGTAGCTCCGGTAGTAGTGATTCGGTAGAGAGGTCGTTGCAGGCTGTAAGCTTTCCTGAAGAGATGGGTTTTCAGGTTCCGTCTGAAGGATCCGAGAGTGGTTGATAGTCGGACGGATTTGGGCAAAGAATTCCAGAGAATGGGGGATATTCGGGAGAAGTCTTGGAGGCGGTTGGGTGAGGCGGCAATAAGTGTGGAGAAGAGAAGGAAGTCTTGGGAGGACCTGAGATTACGTGAGGGAAGATATCGGGAGATTAGTTCAGAGATATATGGAGGAGACAGGATTCGCTGAGGGAATGGGAGCCAGTGAAGAGATTTGCAGAGGAGAGATGCGGAGGAGTAGCGAGGAGAGAGATGAGTTAGTCAGGCAGCAGAGTTAGGGATGGACTGGAGAGGTGCGAGGGTGTTAACAGGGAGGCCACAGAAAAGGATGTTGCAGTAGTTGAGGTGGGAGATGATGAGGGCATGCACAAACATTTTAGTAGATTGAGGGTTGATGAAAGGATGGATTCTGGAAATATTTTTGAGCTGAAGGCGATAGGAGGTGAAGAGAGTTGGATGTTCGGTTTGAAGGACAGGGCAGAGTTAAGGGTTACTCCAAGGCAGCGAACCTCCGGTACGGGGGAAAGCGTGATGTCGTCAATTGTTATAGATAGGTCGGGTAAGGAACATCTGTGAGTTGGGGGAAAGATGATGAGTTCAGATTTGTCCACAGTTTGAGAAAGCGGGAGGAGAAGAAGGAGGATATGGCTGATAGACACTCCGGGATTCTGGAGAGCAGAGAGGTGACGTCTGGGCCAGAGAGGTAGATCTGAGTATCATCGGCATAAAGGTGGTACTGGAATCCATGGGACTTTATGAGTTGCCCAGGCCAAGTGTATAGATTGAGAAAAGTAGGGTCTTAGAACAGAGCCTTGGGGGACTCCAACAGAGAGAGTATGGGATGAGGAGGTAGTGTGGGGGTGGGAGACGCTGAATGTGCAGTTGGAAAGGTATGAGGAGATCCAGGATAGGTTGGGGTCTTTGATGCCAAAGGAGGAGAGGATCTGTAGTAGGAGGCAGTGGTCAACTGTGTCGAAAGCAGAGGACAGGTCTAGAAGGAGGAGTTTAGATTATTGTCCGTTAGCTTTGGCTGTAAGTCGTTAGTAATTTTGGTCAGGGCTGTTTCAGCGGAATGATGGAGACGGAAACCAGATTGTAGATTGTCAAAGAGCACGTTAGATGAGAGGTGGGAGGAAAGTTCAGCGTGGACGTGCTGTTCCAGGAGTTTGGAAGCGAATGGGAGCAGCGATATTGGGCGATAGCTGGACATAGCTGTTGGGTCGAGGGTTGGCTTTTTAAGGATAGGTGTGATTGTGGCATGTTTGAAAGCAGAAGGGAAGGTACCAGAAGTTAGTGATAGGTTGAAGAGGTGGGATAGGGATGGGATAGGAGTGGTGGTGATGTTGGGGAGGAGGTGGGATGGGATAGGGTCAAGTGCACAAGTGGTGAGGTGTGAGTCGGAGAGATGATGTGCAATCTCCTCTTCAGTGATAAAAAATGGTCTAAGCTATGGATATCTCAAGGAACACAGTTCAATCCATCATTCAAAAATGGAAGGAGTATGGCACAATTGCAAACCTACCAAGACATGGTCCTCCACCTAAACTGACATCCCAAGCAAGGAGAGCTTTAATCAGAGCAGCAGCCCATGGTCGCTCTGGAGGAGCTGCAGAGATCCACAGCTCAGGTGGGAGAAATTGAATTTGCCCACAGAACAACTGATAGGCAGATGTCACACTTGCGAGAAACTCGCACAATTCTCGACATATTGCTGACATATTGCTAATTGACAGCTGCCCTCCTGCAGTTAGGTAGCCAGTAAGCTCGTAGTCCCATTGCAAAAAAATCAAAAACATAGTGCCGGATAACCCCTTTAATAAAATCTCCAACTACAGATCTTAATGTGAAAAGACTGTAACAATGAGGTTGTTAGAGTTGTGGTTACCAAAGAGCTGATTCCATGGTCGAATAGGTTTAAGTTTAACCTTTCCTTACCTTTCCACTAGGCTCAAAATATTCTGAGATGAGAGGCTTGACATCAGGAGCTATGAAATAAAAATGACTGGTAAAGCAAAATAATATTTGGCCCAAAGTCCATCATCTCATTCTTCTTATCTCAGGATATCTTCAGTCAAGTCTACTTATCACGCTGGTCCTGATGCAATGAATGAAGGGGGTTGCAGTGGTAAAAATATGTTCTCATAAACTCTGATTGTACAGCTCATTTAGTGCATGACCTCCCATTGATAGCAATAGGATATTGGTAGCTAAAGATAATTCACTCTTATTGTTTTGGACAATGAAAAACTATCCTTTACATACATGGCTAACATTTGTGTCTGTAGGCATGGACTACTATATAGTTGACAGTAGGTTTAATTAAGATTTATTTGCCTGATTGAGCAGATTGGGGCAGATTTGGTTATTGTTCCTATTGCGTTATTGATCAGCCAGCACCATGGATCATTCTTAAATCTCCTTTATTGGCGACCTGCAGTATGTTCCCTTGACCTGAGCTTTGATGATACAAATGTGTCCACTATGGACACCAACATTGATTGACTCGCTGGTCAAAAGTCAAGTTCTCAGCAATTGAGTCAGCGTTCATAGTCCTATCTGACACCTTGAACTCTTCATTTTGGAGACACGCTTGGGTTTGTCCCAAATGTTTCCCAATCGTTAAATCCTATACTTAGTTTACAGATCTTTCTTACAGGACTCAATAGAATTAGTGGTGTAGAAGATGAATGGTCATATATTCCTTGTAAAAGACTAAATATAGCCAAAACAGTAAAAATCAATTCAAGCCGCTATCATCACAAGGTCTATTTGTGTCTTGTATATACTTACGAAGAGACTTTTTTGTGGGAGAGATTTGCGAGGCTTACGTTATTGTTCCATGTGCAATACACTATTGATTGAGAAAGAAATTAAAAAACTGGTAACCTCCATAAAACATGCTTTATAAATGACAATTATTTTCCAGCGCTCTGCTTTGGATCTTGTTAAGTAATTGTACGTATCGAAAGGCGCAGCGTTCATTGCGAGGCGTCTAATTTCCTCCTCTGCTTTCTCATTTTGTAATAACGGTTATTGCATTTCATAGAAGCATTACTATCAACCTGCTACTTTGACTTCCGTCAGAGCGTTTTTAATTGGAGCAAAAAAAGCGAAGGTTCCTGACTTTATGATATTGAGTTATTATGTATTGATTATACTAAGGCAGTCAGAGCACAGCAATTCACATCACAAATCACAAGGTCACGAGTTCAAGTCCTTCTGCTGACACTCTTTATGGTCTTAAGCAGGTCACTTTATCTCCATATTCCAAGATTACATTGTAAGACCTTTAAGGCCACTTTTGCCTTATGCGTGCACAATGCTTTATAATGGGCTTACAGCAAAATAATTGCATTTTGGAAAAGTAGGATTTTAATTGTGGATTATGCTAAACAAGTACTATATGTACTGTTATACCAGTACTATGCCATGTGTCCTCTATATATAGGCTTGTTTCTCTGTGAATTTAAGAAGATGCTTAAATCATTATTCCAAACATAGTAAGGTATCCCCTATCTGTGAGGTCAAGGATAACGTATCACTTTTCTGGGCCAACCACTGGGGCTCCCATTGGTCATGAGATCATGTTCTGGAACCCGGTCTTGCATACTCAACCTTCATGCCACTCATTGTCTGCGAGACTCCCAGAGAAAGCCGATCCCAGTGAGAAGTTTTTTAATATGTTTCTGAAAAAAAAATTTACGTTGTGTGTGTCCTACAAAAGCCATGACTAGTGTTGAGCATTCCGATACCGCAAGTATCGGGTATCGGCCGATATTCGCTGAATCGGAATTCCGATACTTAGTTCCGATATTTTCCATATATCGTATACCGGAATCGGAAGTTCCCATAATTCTTTGAGAGACAATGTGATTTTAGTCAGCCAATGAGGAATCCTAAGAAGTGTGGGCACATCCTGTACTGCTGCAGTCATGTTAACTAATGGCATGGCTGTGATTGGATGCTGAAATGATGTCAGAATGCACTATAAAAGGCGCCGCCGCCATTTTAGCGTCACTGTGCTGTGAACTCAGTTAGGGAAAGAACGCTGCTCTGCTGACTCTGAGGGACAGTTAGAGATTGCGATTTAGTGTACTGTGCTTTAGGCAGGCTAGTTTACCACCGGCTGTGTAAAGCTTCCTTTTGCCTGCAGTGTTGTTTTAACAGCTCTGCAAGGTGTGTGTGAGTGCAGGTGACGCTGCAGTTTGCTCTGCATGCAACGCTGTCTGTAGGCATCTGCACGTGTCACTCACAGACTCTTTTTTTTTTTTCTTCAGTGTATAAAAGGCGCCGCCGCCATTTTAGCGTCACTGTGCTGTGAATTCAGTAAGGGACAGAACGCTGCTGTGCTGACTCTGAGGGACAGTTAGAGATTGCGATTTAGTGTACTGTGCTGTAGGCAGGCTAGCACCAACCGCTGTGTAAAGCTTCCTTTTGCCTGCAGTGTTGTTTTAACAGCTCTGCAAGGTGTGTGTGAGTGCAGATGACGCTGCAGTTTGCTCTGTATGCAACGCTGTCTGTAGGCATCTGCACGTGTCACTCACAGACTCTTTTTTTTTTCTTCAGTGTAATTCTTGCTGCTCCATGTAATTGAAATAATAGTGTGACGCGCTTCCATCCGTATACAATACCTTGGTTGCAAACACTATAGAAGTCCACAATGGAGCCTTTCACAGCAAGTGAACAGTTGTGTTTCAGTGTTCACTGCAGTCTGTGATTTTTTTTTTTTTTTTTTGAGTGCAGATCACGCTCCAGTTACTTCAACTAATACTGCGTGTACTCTGCTGAGTGTCTGTCACTGGCTCATCCTTGTAATTTTTCAAAAATTGCTGCTGCTTTATTCTATTTTAAATTTACAAAAATATATTAGTGTGACGCTCTTCCATCAAAATACAATACATTGCTTGCAAACTTAATAGAAGTCCACAAAAAGGCCTTTCACAGCAAGTGAACAGTTGTGTTTCAGTGTTCACTGTAGTCTGAGGTTTCATTTTTTTGTAGGAGTGTAGATCCTGCTCCACTTCAACCACCGCAGCGTGTACTCTGCTGAGTGTCTGTCACTGGCTCATCCTTGTAATTTTTCAAAAATTGCTGCTGCTTTATTCTATTTTAAATTTACAAAAATATATTAGTGTGACGCTCTTCCATCAAAATACAATACATTGCTTGCAAACTTAATAGAAGTCCACAAAAAGGCCTTTCACAGCAAGTGAACAGTTGTGTTTCAGTGTTCACTGTAGTCTGAGGTTTCATTTTTTTGTAGGAGTGTAGATCCCGCTCCACTTCAACCACCGCAGCGTGTACTCTGCTGAGTGTCTGTCATCCTTGTAATTTTTCAAAAATTGCTGCTGCTTTATTCTATTTTAAATTTACAAAAATATATTAGTGTGACGCTCTTCCAGAGGACAGCGTTTGTTGGCCATTTGTGAGTCTGCAGCACATGGTTGATTTCATGCTGCACTGCCTGAGAAACGACCGCTGCATCGGCCACATTCTCACCACGTCAGATTATTGGGTGTACACCCTCCTAGACCCTCGCTACTGGGACAACTTACAAAGCCTCATCACACCGTTGAACCGGGACCGTAAAATGTTGGAGGACCAAGACACACTGTTGAAATCCATAATGTTCTCCATTCCAGCCGAGAGCGCTGCTGCTGCTACTGCTTTACAAAGCAGCTCTGTGCGTCGAGGCATTGTAGACACCTCTGCAACAAGAGAGAGCACAAGCAGCGCCTCTGCACAGGGCAAGAGCTGTATGTTACAAATGTGGCGAAGTTTTGTGACAGCGCCACCAAGGTGTACACCATAGTGATGGGAAATCTAGTTAATTTTGGTGATTAGTTCACCATGAACTAGTTCACTGAAAAGATTAGTTCAAAAGATTAGTTCATTTAGTTCAGTTTTTCTCCACCCTATCCTGTGAGGAGCTGATAGGAAATGCATCATGTGTGTCTGAACTAAATGAACTAGATGAACTGCTGAACAAAATGTTCTATTGAGAATGACTCAGGACAGCCTAGTTCAATCTGATGCCTCTGACTGAGCCCAGCAGTGCCACATAATGATTGTGTATGAGGGGGCTGAGAAGCAGTTCAGCATCCACCATTTTAAGAACAGAACAGGGGTCAGTGTTAAAGATTTTAGCAAGACTGATCTTCTAGGCTAGAGGCATGAACTACACACAGAAACACTCTCTCATACACACATATGAGCTGTGTCTGTGTACTGTGTGTGCAATTTCATTTTTTATTGATAATATTATTATTACTGTTATATTTGTATTTGATGTGTGGTATGCCTTGGAGGTGCTGGCTTGCCCTGCTGCCAGTGTATTATCTGAGCGCGTCTTTAGTGCTGCAGGTGGTGTACTAACAGACCGTCGCATGCGACTATCCTCAGACAATGTAGACCGGCTTATTTTTCTGAAAATGAACAAGGCATGGATCTCACCTGAATTTGCCTGTCCGTTTTCAGATTAAATAACTGTTTGCCAACGTTTTCCAAGTCTCCTGTTATGTTCATCTTTCTACCACCTGAACTCTACTCCCTGGGCTACAACACTGCCAGTCACAGGGGAATGATCATTTACAAAACAAAATGTTATCCCCAACAAATAGTAGCGCAACGACTCCAGTGCCCACTTTATCGCCAGGCACTCTCTCTCTACAATGCTGTCTCTGTTTTTTGATGGAGTAAGTTTTCGACTCAGGAAACTAATGGGATGCTCCTCCCCGTTAAGCTCCAGTCCTGAGACAACACGGCACCCAGACCTACCTCTGACGCATCAGTCTGGACAATGAATTGTCTTTTGAACTCGGGTGTGCTCAAAACTGGTGACCCACACAGTGCCCCTTTTATTGCCCCTGTTGATGACCCCTTGCTGATTTATTAACCGGCTCCACCAGATCCATGGGTATTCTCTCAAACTGGACCTCTAAAATTTTTAATGGCACCAAGGGACTTACTAAATGAGGCTGAGGACTGTGTATCTGGCGCATGCGACAAGAGTTACAATACCGTTTAACTTCTTGATAGACCCCCAGCCAGTAAAACCGTTGTATAATTCTGTGTAGGGTTTTCTTTTGGCACAAATGTCACCCTAGTACATGCGCATGCGCTAAGTCCATTACCAACCTCCGATATGACTGCGGTAGCAGCAATTGCTAAAAAATTTCAACATGTATTTTATAAACCTGATACAGCAAATCTTGGTTCAGCTCTAATTGTTTAAATACTGTAGCTGCCCCGGGGTGTTGGGGTTCCCCATTGACAACCAGTAAATTTTCACGGCTAGACTCAACGTAGGGGCCGCGTAGTTGCGCCTTAACAAATTTGTCACCTGTCACATTTAAGTATTACAATTCAGGTCCCGGTGTCAAATCTTCCATCTCCCCAACTAACACTTCGATAGGAGAGGGGTTTTCCTACTCCACCGAAGGCAAAGGTAATACTGCCCACTGCACACATGTGTTATGCATAGTGAGACTGATAGTAGCCAACAAAGTAGCTAACAAAGGCCACTTGTGATCACCCTATCAGCGTAGGAACAATGCTGCTCAAAGATCTGCCATGATCCTGGACAAAATCTTGATATAATGGTCAATGAGTGAGAATGTACGATAGGATCCAGGCAGATGTGAAGGTTTGTTTGGTTTTAGTAGCAACTTCATGTGTGACATGTTTGAATGGCTGGGCAACCCTCCTGTCTCCAATATATGATTGAAGGTGCGTACCAATGTGGACGGGATATCCTCACTCAATAATTTTAATAATTTGGCTGTAAACCCGTCAGATCCTGGAGCTTTCCTGTATTTAAAGTAACTTATCGCCGCTGTCACTTCCGTCACCTCAATTTGTTTTTTTAAAAGGAGAAGCTGATAGTTTGTGATGGATGGTAACCGTATTCCATCTACAAAGGTGTTACCCTCCTCACTATCCGTATGTTCCACCTTATATAAGTCTGAGTAGTATTCTTGTAGAATGGTGTTTATGGTTCGAGGGTCTGTGTTCATGATCCCATGTTTATTCGTTAACGCTGTAATATGTTGATGACGAATGTGATTTCCTTTCGCTAGTCGTGCTAATAGTCTCCCTCATTTGCTACCATAACGATATACATCGGCTCTATAATTGTTATTACTGCTTCTCTCTCGTCGATATACCCATACGTGTAAGTCAACCTTAGCCTGCTTACATCTATTTTTAACCTGTGTTGATGAACTTGTCTTGTTTGCCGTGTACCTATCGCGTAATATCCTGCTAGCCTGCGAGTAGTTTGTCGCCATCTTCTTTTTTAGCGTTGTCTGATAACCTATTAGTTTCCCGCGCATTACTCCCTTCCCTGCTGCCCATAAAAGTTCCGGCCTATCCCTAGTATCTCCATTATCCCTTACATATTAAAAACACCATTGCTTCACATGATGTCGAAACTTCTCATCCATTAACAAATAGGTCGGGAAGCGCCAAGTTTGGTTTGGCCCCATCTGCACCATATCTGGCAGGGTCACTGATACGGGCGCGTGGTCATATATAGCTACGCTGTGCACATCTGCCTCTTCCACTCCCCTTAATAGCTCCTGTGCTAGCAATATATAATCTATTCTGGACCAAGAGTCATGTGGCGCCGAATAGAATGAATATTCACTGCCATCTGGGTTCAGGTGTGTCCAAATGTCTACAAAGTTACTCGTGTCTAGCAAGGGTTATTATAAACGTGTGTCATGTGATCGCACATTCATTCGCATCGACCTACAGTTCTTCACTGGTTCGATTCACCATATTTAAGTCACCACCGTGGGTGGTTTTAATGCTCTCCTATCGGCCTGATATGCTTGGATACCTGGGATAAATTCAGGAACGTCTCCAAACTCCCTACTCACATGTCAGCGCAGGAACCGTAAGAGGGAACGTGCTTGTTTTGTTGCGCATAGGTGGAGTTTTATACAGTAAATGATTACTGCTGTCTTATTTTTGCGTCCCAAGGGCAGAATAAGTCTGCGTAACGTTACATTTTACAGACACTCATATAATAGACACACGCTACCCTAACCGTGACACAAGGAAGGTATTGTTGTCGGATAAAGCCGCCATTTTAGCGTCACTGTGCTGTTAATTCAGTTTGGGACAGAACGCTGCTCTGCTGACTCTGAGGGACAGTTAGAGATTGCGATTTTGTGTACTGTGCTTTAGGCAGGCTACTTTACCAACCGCTGTGTACATCTTCCTTTTGCCTTGCAGTGTTTTTTTCACAGCTCTGCAAGGTGTGTGTGTGAGTGCAGGTGACGCGCTGCAGTTTGCTCGGCATACAACGCTGTATGTAGGCATCTGCACATGTCACTCACACTCTTTTTTTTTTTTTTCTTTAGTGTAATTCTTGCTGCTCCATTCAATTGAAATTATAGTGTGACGTGCTTCCATCCGTATCCAATACATTGGTTGAAAACACTGTAGAAGGACACAAAAAGCCCTTTCACAGCTAAGAGTTGTGTTCACTGTAGTCTGAGATTTTAATTTATTCAATTTTGATCACGCTCAAGTTACTTCTTCAAGCAATGCTGCTTGTACTCTGCTGAGCGTGTCTTACTGCCTCATCCTTGTCATTTTTCTCGAATTGGTGTACATGTACATCAAAGTAGTCTTCATTTTGATCGAAATCCAAGCAGGTACCCGGACACTCTATGGCTGCTTTTGTACGGTGGACTGGCTCCAACATTCAATAAGACTTAAGATGCAATCGGGCACCTTGTCAAGGCCCAATCCTCTTCTCCCTCTGATATAATAATAATAATAATCTTTATTTATATAGCGCCAACATATTCCGCAGCGCTTTACACTTTAACAGTTTCAAAACACAAGTCATAGGTAACAACGTTAACAATACAATAATTAAAGCAAAATAAGCCGACCCTGCTCTTGAGAGCTTACAATCTACAATGAGGTGGGGGAGATACAAAGTACAGGTGTGTATATATAATGGTGCATTTCCAATGATGGTCCAGCCATCTTGAGGGAGTGAGGCATGGATGGAGGTAGTGAATGTGCTCCACATACACACTTAAACATAGAACGACTTTGGTTATTGAATGTGATAGGCCACTCTGAACAAATGTGTTTTGAGGGAGCGCCTGAAACCAGGCAAATTGTGGATAGTCCTAATTTCTTGTGGTAGAGCATTCCAGAGGATTTGCGCAGCGCGGGAGAAGTCTTGGAGTCGGGAGTGGGAGGTACGGATTACTGCAGAGGTTAGTCGAAAGTCATTTGCAGAGCGCAGCAGTCGGTTAGGCCGATAGATAGAAATGAGGGAGGAGATGTAGGGGGGTGCTGCACTGTGGAGAGCTTTGTGGGTGAGAACCAGTACTTTGAATTGGATCCTATAATGAATGGGCAGCCAGTGTAAGGACTGGCGAAGAGCGGACGCGTCCGAGTACCGATTAGCCAGATGGATGACCCTGGCTGCTGCATTAAGGATGGACTGGAGAGGGGATAGTCGAGTAATGGGGAGGCCAAGTAATAGAGCATTGCAGTAGTCCAGGCGGGAGTGGATCAATGCTACAGTGAGGGTTTTTGTTGTTTCCATGGTGAGAAAAGGGCGGATTCTAGAGATGTTCTTTAGGTGTAGACGGCAAATATCTAACAAACAGGTCATGCTGGAGAGACTTGCACCTACTGCCACTCAGGGTCTTCAGCTCCTTTGTGAGAAACTAATGTTTGGCCAGCCAGTATATCAAATAAAGTTCATGAGAAATGGGAACTGTGGTTGGCTTCACTTTTGGTACTGGGTGCTAATACCAAACCATGGTGTGCCATTCAATGGATATTCCTGGCTGGTTGGAGACAAGCTCATTCCCACAGAAAAGTACCAGAAAGCTAAGGAGATGGTGGCCTCTCTCAACATGAAGGAGTTTGCTCGTTGTCTAGGAGACCGACCACCCCTGCTGTGTACCTTGTCAACGTTGTGTTGAAGCTTGCAAGGATTAAGAGGTTACAGTGGTAAGTCTGGTTTTTACTAAAGATCCTGCTGTATTATAGTTTTTATGTTAAAAAATTTTTTTATCTTAGGAATGTTAAATAAATTTTTCTTTTTTTTTTAAATACAATGTATCTTATGAATGTTAAATATTTTATTTTTTTTTGATAAAGTAAAATGTATCTTATGAATGTTAAATAACCATTTTTTTTTTTTTTTTTTTCAGGTATTTGATCTACCGTAGCTAGTTGCTGATCGTTGACTCTACACCCCTCTCCCCAGAATGTTACTCGGGTTATGGGGAGAAAATCACCGCTATTCCAGACTGATTTCATGTTAATGTGTCTGGCTCTTACACAGCACACAGCACTTGATGTTAGTTTATCTTTTTCCTAAATTATTTGTTACACTGCCCTTCTCACATTTAATTTGCACTTTTTTTTTAAGCACAAGTTTTTTTACACTTCCTTGTTCTGTAAGTAGGCTTAATGGTTAAATGTTTTATACTAGATGTAAATATGTAACATGTAAATTTTATATTAAGATTTTGCAAATTATTAGGTACACACCATCAGGCTCTTTCGTCCCCTCTCCCTTAGAGTAGCGGTAATATATCGGACCCCAGGCTCGCCCACACAGTTCCTTGACCACTTCTCTGCCTGGCTGCCGCACTTTCATGTCCTCAGAAGTACCAACCCTTATCCTTGGAGACTTCAACATCCCCATTAACAGCCCTACTTCCACACTCAAAACACATTTGTTCAGAGCGGCCTATCACATTCACTAATCAAAGTCATTCTACGTGTAACTGTGTGTGTGTGTAGCCCATTCACTATCTCCATCCATCCCTCACTCCCTGAAAATGGCTGGACCATCATTATAAATAAACCATTGTATATAAACAACTGTACTTTGTAGCTCCCCCTCCTCATTGTAGATTGTAAGGTCTCACGAGCAGGGGCGGCTTATATTGCTTTAATTATTGTATTGTTAACGTTGTCACTTATGACTTGTGTTATGAAACTGTTAAACTGTACAGCGCTGCGGAATCTGTTGGCGCTATATAAATAAAGATTATTATTATAGAGGCCCACTCAGTAGTGGTGAAGTGAACGGCGCAAATTGCGAGTTGATTGCAACTGATGCAGCTGATACTCCATTACTGCTGGCTGCTGCTCACACAACCGCTCCAACATATGTAACGTGGAATTCCACCTGGTGGGTACGTCACATATGATGCGATGTTCAGGAAGGCAAAATCTGCGTTGCAGAGCTGCAATGCGCGATCTGGCCATGGTGGAACGTCGCAAGTTAGCGCACTGTAGGCGGACCTTGTGCAGCAGTGCAT
Source organism: Oophaga sylvatica (assembly GCA_033576555.1). NCBI lineage: Eukaryota > Metazoa > Chordata > Amphibia > Anura > Dendrobatidae > Oophaga > Oophaga sylvatica. The sequence goes on along the minus strand of JARQOD010000003.1, from coordinate 578,563,567 downwards.
CAAGATCCGGATAGTCCCTCAAAAAACTCTGGACGACCAAGTTTAGCACATGTGCCAGACATGGTATGTGAGTGACGTTGCCTAGGCCCAGACCTGCCACCAGATTTCGGCCATTGTCACACACTACCAAGCCTGGCTGGAGATTCGCTGGCAAAATACACATGTCGCTCTCTTGCTTTATGGCATTCCAGAGCTCCAGCGCTGTGTGGCTTTGATTCCCCATGGAAATTAATTTCAGGACGGCCTGTTGACGTTTGGCCACGTCTGTGCTCATATCGGTCAACAGGCTCGCTGTCTGGGTGTTATGTTTGACACCAATCTCTCCTTCACCTCCCATATACAATCTGTTGCCCGCTATTGCCACCTACACCTAAAGAACATCTCTCCCGAATCCAAGACTTCTCCCGCGCTGCGCCAATACTGTGGAATGCTGTACCCCAAGAAATTAGAACTATCCACAATTTGCATGTTTTGGGGCGCTCACTCTAAACACATTTCTTCATAGCGGCCTATCACATTCACTAATCAAAGTCATTCTATGTGTAAGTGTGTGTGTGTAGCTCATTCACTATCTCCATCCATCCCTCACTCCCTCAAAATGGCTGGGCCATCATTCTAAATACACCATTGTATATAAACTCCTGTACTTTGTATCTCCCCCACATATTTGTAAATTGTAAGCTCTCACGAGCATGTGCGGATTATATTGCTTTCATTATTGTATTGGTAACGTTGTTACTTATGACTTGTGTTCTGAAACTGTTAAACTGTAAAGCGCTGCGTAATCTGTTGGCGCTATATAACTAAAGATTCTTATTAAGCGTTCACGGGTCCATGTGGAGGTAGACCGTGACGGCTCCTGCAACGATGTTTCTGAGGAAATGGAGAAGGAGGAGTCAATGTGTACAGACTTGATTCCCGCAATCCTTGTAGTTGCCTGAACACGTACAGCGCCACTCGCAAGATCTGTACCCGGCTCCACAACATTGACCCAATGGGCAGTAAGGGAAAGGTATCGTCCCTGGCCATGGTACTGGTCCACGCAGCGGTGGTCAGGTGGACATTGCTACTGACGGAGTTTAGTAGCGCATGTTTAATTTTAACCTCAACAACATGCTTTTGCAGACCAGGGACGGCTTGCCTGCTGAAATAAAATCAGCTTGGCACATTGTATTGTGGGACTGCCAATGCCATTAAGTTCCGTAAACTGTCAGTCTCCACCAGCCTGAATGACAGCATTTCAAGGGACAGGAGTTTTGCAATGCCAGCATTCAGAGCCTGTGCTCGTGGATGGTTTGCCGAGATTGGGCCTACACCCGATACGCCACAACCTGACACCCACAGATAAACAAGCCATAAAATCTCTGAAAGATAACCCCAACATTATTATTAAACCAGCAGATAAGGGGGGTGCTATCGTTATTATGAATAAGACCCAATCTATTGCCGAAATTCATAGACAACTGTCAGTTAACCTAACCTACAGACAACTCAATTGTGACCCTACATTTTACATCTGTCAAAAAATTGATCGTATCCTGACAAAACATCTTTAATTGATCACCATAGACTGTAAGACTATGACATTCCTTAATATTCAATACCCCATCACCCCTGTTTTCTACACACTCCCAAAAATCAACAAAAAACTACATTATCCACCCGCATAGCCTAGAGGGATAATTCTCCGTGTTCTACAGTATCACCCAAATGTTTAACATGTTGCCTAATTCCTATGTATATATATTCTTCACCCTATGTATTTATTGTATATATTGTATATATTATACATTGTCATTGACTGTAAATTTTTCTATCTCTTCCAGCGACTATTTGATAAAGGCCACTGCGTTGCCCAAAACGTCAGTCAGTAGTCTCATAGCTATTTTCTTTTTTCACATCAAGTGTGCAATAAAAATTTCAAATTTAACCATGACATATGCAGTTAAACTTGTGCAGTGATTCTCTATAGACTGTACATCTTCAGTGTGTCTTTGTAACTCAACTACGTGTTTTCTCCGCACATGTTTACACATATTTGTGGTATTGAGGTTACTGTCACTTTACCTCTTTTTACTTTTTGATTACACAGCTTGCATTTGACATAGCAAATATCATCTGCAAGTGTCTGAAAAAAGGACCACGCAGTGCAAGTCCTGGGAGCGTCCGTTTAGACTTTTGGAAGAGAAATCCGAACAGGTGCCAAAATGGAGGCTACAGGCAACAGAGTATGCAGCCTAACTCTCCCTCCTGTTTGTACCGTTGGGGCAATTGCTTCCTCAGAGCTGCTACCACCACCTTCCTGTTCCTCACGCCATGTTGGGTCTTGGACCTCATCATCTCCACTAACCTCTTCCAACACCTGCTGCTGTTGGGTGGTCTGGCCACCACCATGCTCAACAGAAACTGGCACCTGAGTCTCATCATCATCAGATGCGTTCTGCGGTGTGCTGACCATCGGCACTGTCTCACCCGCCTCTTCAGATTCAGAGAGACACAGCTGTTGCGCATCACTGCATACTCCCTCTTCTTCACATTCCAGAATGCTGCTTGGCTGTGCCCCTGTTTGCAAACCAACAGATTCTGAGAACAGAAGCAGAGACTCAGCTGGCTCCTGTACAGAACTCTCTGACTGACTGGGCAATTTGGCAGGCGGTGAAGAGACAGATGGTTGATCAACAGTGCTGTGTTCCTGAGAGGAGGTGGAAGCAATTGAAGTCGATGCATTGGACCCTGGGCTCCAACACCGCCAGTTGTTGCCTGTAAGTGCTGTTAGCACAGTCAACACTTGCTCCTGTGTTACTGGGTTGAGTAATGGCAGCTGTTCCCTGCTGTGTGTACGACAAAAAGTCATGCTGCCTCCACCCTGTCCTCCTCTCATCCCTGGGCTCCAACACCGCCAGTTGTTGCTCGGAAGTAATTGGCACGGGTACTGACTCATGCCCACCCTGGTTACAGCACCACAGCTGTTTCCTGGCAGTGTCAACGTAAATTAGCCTCAAATAAGTTGTCCTGTCATGTTACATTCCGGTTATCCGACTCTATGGTGCCTGCAGTTTAGGTGATTCCTATGTGTGCTGTGGGATATGTAAATAAAGGCTCTTTCCGTTGTGAAAATAGGACAAGCACCCACTGTAGGACTGTGTGATTTGGTAACTGCAGACGGCTTGCGGCCTGTCAACTTACATTTTCATGGGTGCCTTATGGTACCCGTCCGAGTTCCAGTACCGTCAGCTGGTTCTCCACAGTGCCTTTGGCCTAGGTGCCTCCATCTCGGTATCCGAGTTCCTGCAATGTCTGCTTGTCCTTGGTAGTGCTTTGGAGCACAGGTACCTCCTGCTTAGTAACCGTGTCCCAGTAACGTCAGCTGGTCCTCGGTTGTGCCATTGGCTCTTTTCCTTCTGCTGCCCCTCCGGGTTCCAGCACAGTCAGCTGGTCCTCGTTACTTGCATTGGCTCTTGTACCTTCTGCTACCCGTCGGGGTTCCAGTGCCGTCAACTGGTTCTCCGCAGTGCCTTTGGCCTAGGTGCCTCCATCTCGGTATCCGAGTTCCTGCAATGTCTGCTTGTCCTTGGTAGTGCTTTGGAGCACAGGTACCTCCTGCTTAGTAACCGTGTCCCAGTAACGTCAGCTGGTCCTCGGTTGTGCCATTGGCTCTTTTCCTTCTGCTGCCCCTCCGGGTTCCAGCACAGTCAGCTGGTCCTCGTTACTTGCATTGGCTCTTGTACCTTCTGCTACCCGTCCGGGTTCCAGTACCGTCAACTGGTTCTCCGCAGTGCCTTTGGCCTAGGTGCCTCCATCTCAGTATCCGAGTTCCAGCAACGTCTGCTGGTCCTTGGTAGTGCTTTGGAGCACAGGTACCTCCTGCTTAGTAACCGTGTCCCAGTAACATCAGCTGGTACAAGGTTGTGCTACAAATACAAGATACAGAACAAGAGACACAAGAACAATAAGCAGAAGATCTAAAGGCAGAAGAACATGAAGTATAAGACCAAAATGAAGAGCAAAATATATGCTCTAAATTATAAGCAGAAGAAGACTAAGCAGTGTATGGGGGTGAGTCCGTTCCTCCTCGTGGTGCCCCTGGTAAATGCCTGATGCTGCAGGCTAAACTGAACACGGACAAATACTGTTGTAATTTAAATCTTTTGTGGCAGCAAGAACGGAACGATGAAAAAATCATACTTTTACAGATTACAAGTACAGGAATCTATGTCACAAATAATAATATGATGAAGAAGATGAAGGACTATAATATGAAGAAGAATAATAGTTTAAAAAGAACAATATGAGTAATGTTAACAAAAACATGAAAAGCAAGAAGTTTTAGAAGAAGATAAAGAAGGTGAAAATGAAGAATAATTTGATGACAAAGATGATGCTGCTGAAGATTATGAAGGAGAAAGTGTGGCAAAAGTTAAAAAGGTGAAGAGCATGGAAGTTGTGAAACATACATATTTGCCAAAATAGAAAAAAGGTTAACAACATTGTCAATTTCTTCGTCAATCCGAACGTATTTCCTAAAAAAAAAAAATTAATGCTATTCCATTGGATTGGGTTAAACATCTATGCCTTTAATGTCTCCTCAACCTCCCCCAATACATTCTACATTACTCTTTGTTGTTTTCCTTCATGTACAATTAACCTACAAGGCAAGAATGGGGTTTTTTTAATTTCGATATTTTGTTCCCATAGACTTACATTGGACTTCCGGTATCGGTATCGGGTATCGCCGATATTTTTTGGGTATCGGCGATACCATTCCGATTCCGATACTTTTGGATATCAGAAAGTATCGCTCAACTCTAGCCATGACTAATATAATGGATCAGTTATAAATTGTTAACTAATCCCAATACATCCCACTTACCTAAAATGGTTCAAGGTCATTTTTTTCTACTAGATAGAAGTGAACACCAAGCCAGGCTATACAGGCAACCAATGAGCAACGGAAACCTGATGGATATGTGATAAATAGCCTTAGGACCCTCACACAGGTTAAAGTAAGTTGGCTTTACCCACCAATGTCAATGGGGAAGGCTGACATATACATGTATGCGGGCCTCCCGACTCTCCCCCAGCAGTCTTAACAATGCATTAGATTTATCATAGTGGTTGGTGCTGCTTGCTAAATTTGTCTACTTTTAAGACTTTCTAGTCTAAATTTATATCACTTATTGTTGACTTACTTTCTGCCAGAAAGGTGGTTCACAATTCTGATGAGTTTTCAGGCACATGGTATTGCACAATAGGTCACCTCCCTTTACCAATAAACCATGCCCCTTATCAGTAAGGCGGTGCCTCCTTGCTGGAGAATGTGCAGAAAATGTCTAAAACACATCATAAATATGGTGCATTTTATGAAAAACAGATTTTTGGTTCATATTAGCTTGATAAATCTCAAACAATGTATTGAATTTGTATGATGAGAAATTGGATTTAATAACCAAATTCAAGAAAAGTTAAAGAGGTTGTCCAGTCTTGAGCTACAAGTCTGTGGTCAATTTACGTGCATTCACTTTATGTGCATGCACTGCATGCTGTGAGGATTCTCCGGTGCCGGCACCAGGAGCGGTGCGCCTGTGACCACAAAGTATGTGATTTGCCGACTAGATGGGCACAACCGTGCTCAATGCAAATGTATTGAGCGAGGCCAGATACAGTCTAGTCAAAATGTTACATGATTGCCCGCTCACTGGAGAATCCACACAGTGCTTGGTGGGGGCGACGTGAGGATTCACAAGTCGACAATGACATAAACTAACTGCAGACTTGTAGCTAACACTGGACAACCACTTTAAGGATGTTCCATCTTCATCGGCAGGAGAGCTTTGCACCACTGCCTTTCTGTTTGCTTGTAATGGTGTACTCTTGCTTGACAGTTCAGAACAACATCCTTGTTGAACTGTTGGCCCGAACTGTGCACTCTCTAATTCAGCTAAATGAGGCAGCTTTGGTCTTGTAGCATGGGAAACACAGTGTGACTGAATGGTTCAGGTGGTATGATCCCAGCCAGCTTTAGTGCAGCGCTTACAATGCGCAATGGCACTTCACGTTTGGCTACTGCTGCTAGACTGTGGCCGGTAAATTCGGCACAATGAACAATAAACAATAAGTAATAAAATTATTTTTATTAAGATGGAGAATTGTGCAGAATTTTAATAAAGAGTGAATTGGAAAGTCAACCAAATTCAAGAAATGATAAGGGGTAATGCCCATTTTCATCGAACTGTAGGTTCAGGCAGTAACATCACACTCCAGTGCTCCCGGTTAGCTTCAGAGCTTACAAGCTCAATAGCAATTCACATGTTTGGCCACTGCTGCTATACTGCAAATTAGGCAACGAGCTTATTGGACATATATATGTACTATTTGTGACATGTACATCCAACCTTGTTGTAGGCCAAACACATCTACAATATACATCCATTGCAAACAACTGAGATGTGAGGTGTTAAGTGTCTCATTTGCTTTATTAATTCCAAATGACTTGATATTCACCTCCACTCTATGTTGGTGATACATGTGCTTTGATATCTGTCTTAGAGGTATATGAGATCTGTCGCATCCATAACATTAGTAGCAGTTGGCATGATTTTGTCGGGTGCACTCTGTTGAATCTAGGCTTAAACCATAGATAACATTGTCATTTCTGTAAACACAAAATTCAATTGCCCCTCTGTAAATGAACGTTTTATTGGAATATTTCATGATTCCAAACACTACACTGTTGCACGGGTAACTTACATATCGCCACATTACACGGTGACATTTGCAGGTTATCATTTAATTTGTTACATTTTGCAAGGCTTGAGTTTAACAAGATTCTTCTGTGTGAAATCACTAATTCTTTGAGATGGCTTAGAAATTATTCAGAAGACCAAGATAACCAAAAACTGAGCTCTTAATAAAACTCCACGTTCCTTCTCTATTGAAATCAATTCCATATGAGACTACACATGAATATGTATGTTTTTCCTTGGAGATTTAGTAATCATTCCCACTGACATGTGCCATGACATGTCCCGATATCACTTCCTCTTCTAAGTATTCATTTCCTTCAGTAGAGAATGTCTTATCGGAAAAGTTGAAACAAAGTCTAGATCTGGAGTTTGCTGTGCAGATCTTTTACGTTTTTTACTTTTTTGCCAAGCTGGAGAAGACTATGGTTTTTAAAGTGGATGTTCACCTTTTAACACTATGTCATATTGTGATGCAAGGCTCTAAATGCAATGTATTGTATTTTCAGAAGGAGGAGTTTGAAATAAGGTACACTAAAAGAATGTGCACTTACCCACACTAACCCTTTTGACTTCAGTTCATGGTCTCCAGCTAAGCAGGAAGTGATGATGCCCTGTTCTACAAGCACTTGATCCCTGCAACAGAGAGGTATTCAGAAAGTGACGTCATCAGACGCATATCCTATAATTCAGCCAATCACAGTATTCAGCATATAGGTGCCCGAAAAACAGATGTCACTGCCTACTGTCCTGCCAGAATCCACCAGACTCTGTCACTTGGTTTGGAGTGGGTAAATATAAATTAAAGGGAACCTGTCAGCAGGATTGTGCACATTAACCTACAGACAGTGTCAGGTTGACGCCGTTATACTGATTAAAATGATACCTTGTTTGATGAAATCCATTTTGTGGTTGTTGTGTAATCTTTATTTTCAGTTTTCAGTTAGTGATATGCCCGTGCTCTGGCACGGCCAGTGGGGGGTCTTCATGTGGTGCTCTGATTAGGTATTCATCAGTATGGCTTCTGACTGGTCACTGATCTCTCAGTGAATGAATATTATATATACATTAAAAAAAATCCCCTTCTGCAGCGGGTGCCTTCGGCGGCACAGTAAATTAATTTTTTTTATGACATACATTAATTCATTAAAATAAATCAGTCTGAAAATGGCGTCAGCCGTGCAGAAGCAGTAGCAGTTATCAGTGATCTGATAACTGCTACTGTGCAGATGGAGCCATCTTGCTAAAGAAAAAAATTTCCTCCTTTAAGTTGGCTCCAGCAGTGCCTGCACAATAGCTACAGGTAATGCGCAGGTGCCGGTGGCAACATTTTGGAGAAGGACATTTTTTTCCTCTAGCAAGATGGCGCTGCCGGCGCCTGCACAGTAGCAGCTATCGGATCGCTGATAGCTGCTAATGCGCAGGCACGGCCGGTGACATGTTCAGACTAATTTTTTATTTTTATGAATTAATGTATACCATAAAAAATAATTAACTGCACATTACACTTGTGATCAGGCTGCTGTGCAGTTGCCGCCGCCTGCAGAAGGGGATTTTTTTTTAAATATATATAATATTCATTTTGTAAACTAGGGGGTGGGTTAGTGAGGGATCAGTGACTTGTCAGAAGCCATACACATGAATATATAAGCAGAGCACCACATGAAGACCCCCCACAGACCCACCCACAGGCCACCCCGGAGCACAAGCTGTTATGTTTTGGTAGCTGAGGAGTGCAGGTAAAAAGGCAATACACCAGAGCAGTTGGAATCTATGAGATTGCAGTACCCTGACTAACCACCACAACTAGAGGCAGCCGTGGAGTGTTCCTACGTTGGTCCTAGACGCCTCGTCACAGCCTGAGAAACTAACTACACCTAAAGATAGAAAGAGGAAAGCTATCTGCCCCGGAGCAGATCCCCAAAGATAACAGAAAGCCCCCAAACATGTAATGGCGGTTAGACAAGAAGAAATACTGACACAGACAGAAAATAGTATGAGCAAACGTTGGGGCCCAAACTACCTAAATAGAAAAGGATAGGAAGGGTACTTACTGCAATCCCAAAAAACCCTGAAAAGCACCAACTCTACTAATTTCAAAAACACCTGAGATCACACGACCTCTACAACCTAAATTAGTTCTCTGGTGTAACAAAATCAAAACAGCAGCCACTGAAAAAACTGGAAAAAGCAAATGTACAAACATCAGTGGCTGAACTAAACTGAGAGGGCAAAAGCCCCCGGAGGGGACCCTGAAGGCCCCCACAGAAGTGCAGGACAAAATGCAAAAATAAATATCAAAAAACTGACCGGCACATCCAAACATAGATTCAGTGTGAACAGGTGCTAAACCTAGAGTCACCAACTCATATACATACAAGAGAAAAAGGTAGCACACTGTAGCGCTATAGCTTGCAAAACGAAATATGAAAAATATGAAAAATGAATTGCATCATTACCTTAGAAATATGAAAAATTGAGAAGTCTTAGCGCATAAGATGGCCAAATTATGTGAGCCTGATAGCCACGTCAAGGCTCTTCTCGTATATCAGGTCTAGGAGGATAGGCATTAGTTAGGACCTGATATACGAGAAGAGCCTTGACGTGGCTATCAGGCTCACATAATTGGCCATCTTATGCGCTAAGACTTCTCAATTTTTCATATTTCTAAGGTAATGATGCAATTCATTTTTCATATTTTTCATATTTCGTGTTTGCAAGCTATAGCGCTACAGTGTGCTACCTTTTTCTCTAAAATGCAAAAATAAAGCACAAAAACAAAAAGAAGGAAATGTCTTATCTGTAAGCAGGAGATGCAGACACGACACAGCAGGCTACAAAGGAAACAGGAATCAAGGATTGAGACCAGAACAATTGATCACCGGCAACCCTGATGGGAAGGCGACTCCCTTATATAAGACCAGTCAGTACCACCTGATTCCCAATCCTCACAATCTTCACTGGACAGTCCAGTACCGCTAGTAACCACCAGAGGGAGCCTCTGCTCAGAACTCATCTCAAGCCCATTCACAACAGTACCCCCCCTTGAGGAGGGGTCACCGAACCCTCATTTGAGCAACCAGGTCGGTCAGGATGAGTTCTATGATACGCACGGATGAGTCTCCTAGCATGGATGTCCGAAGCAAACACCCAAGAATTGTCTTCCTGACCATAACCTCTCCACTTAACCAAATACTGGAGTTTCCGTCTCGAAAAACGAGAATCCAATATTTTCTCAACCACATACTCCAGATTGCCCTCAACCAAAACAGGGTCAGGAGGCACAGCAGTAGGAACCACTGGCTCAACAAACCTCTTCAACAAGGACTTGTGGAACACGTTATGGATCTTAAATGTCCCTGGAAGAAGCAAACGAAAAGAAACAGGATTAAGAATCTCCATGATCTTATAAGGTCCAATGAACCTAGGCTTAAAATTTAGGAGATGCCACTCTCATAGGAATATTTTTTGAGGACAACCAGACCAAGTCCCCCACTTTAAACCGAGGACCATCAGTCCTATGCCGGTTAGCAAACCGCTGGGCCTTCTCCTGAGAGAGGACAACCTCTCCACTACCTGGTCCCAAATCTGTTGCATACCTCCACAAACAGAGTCAACACCTGGACAGACAGAAGCCTCCGTCTGTCCTGAAGAAAATCGAGGGTGAAACCCAGAATTACAGAAAAATGGAGACATCAAAGTGGCAGAGCTAGCCCTATTATTAAGAGCAAACTCAGCCAAAGGCAAAAAGAGACCCAGTCATCCTGATCAGCAGACACAAAGCATCTTAGATAAGTCTCCAATGTCTGGTTTGTTCTCTCAGTTTGACCATTGGTCTGAGGATGAAAAGCCGAGGAGAAAGACAATTGAACACCAAGTTTAGAACAAAAGGTCCTCCAAAATCTGGAAACAAACTGGACTCCTCTGTCAGACACAATGTTCTCAGGAATGCCGTGTAAACGAACCACGTGCTGAAGGAACAACGGTATCAATTCAGAGGAGGAAGGCAACTTAGGTAATGGCACAAGATGTATCATCTTGGAAAACCTATCACAAATCACCCAGATAACGGTCATTCTCTGAGAAACAGGGAGGTCGAAATGAAATCCATAGAGATATGGGTCCATGGTCTCTTGGGCACAGGCAATGGCATCAACAAAACCACTAGAGCGAGAGCAAGGCTTGGAGCGAGAGCAAGTCCGCAGAACTGCACAAATTCACTGACATCACGAGACAAGGTAGGCCACCAAAAGGACCGACTAACCAAGTCTCTGGTACCAAAAATTCCGGGATGACCAGCCAACGCGGAACAATGAATCTCAGACATCACACTCTTTTCTCACTGGTCCGGGACAAACAATTTTCCAACCGGGCAGCGCTCGGGCCTATCCTCCTGACATCCCTCCAGAGCAAGTCTCAAATTGGGTGAGATGGCGAAAAGGACTACACCCTCTTTCAAAATAACAGAAGGATCAATAACTCAGGAGAGTCCGCAAGGAAACTCCTCGAGAGGGCATCCGCCTTAACATTCTTAGTGCCAGGAAGAAAGGAAACCACAAAATTAAAACGTGTGAAAAACAAGGCCCACCTGCCTGTCTAGGATTAAGTCGCTTGGCAGATTCCGATAAACCAGATTCTTATGGTCCGTAAGGACCACACCTGATGTTTGGCTCCCTCCAGCCAATGTCTCCACTCTTCAAAAGCCCACTTCATGGCCAATAACTCCCGATTACCCACGTCATAATTACATTCAGTAGGAGAAAATTTTCGAGAGAAAAAGGCACAAGGGTTATTTTAGAGGTCTCAGGATCTCTTTGGGACAAAACGGCACCTGCCCCAATTTCAGAGGCATCAACCTCCACCTGAAATGGCAGAGAAACATCAGGCTGCCGTAGAACAGGAGCAGAAGTGAATCTCTGCTTAAGTTCTGAAATGCAGAGACTGCCTCAGGAAGCCAATTCACCACATCAGAACCCTTTCTGGGCAAATCAGTCAATGGTTTAACAATAACCGAGAAATTACCAATAAATTTACGATAAAAATTGGCAAAACCCAAGAATCTTTGAAGAGCCTTTAATGAGGTAGGTTGGACCCAATCACAGATGCCTGAACCTTGACCGGGTCCATTTCAATAACAATGGGGACAAAATGAATCCCAGAAATGAGATCCTCTGTACGCCAAAAAGACACTTTGATCCCTTCAATACAGAGCATTCTCTCTCAAAATCTGGAATACAGTTCGAACATGTTTCACATGAGAGTCCCAGTATTGGAAAAAATCAAGATATCATCCAAATAAACAATCAGAAATTTATCCACAAAATCCCTGAAAATGTCATTCATGAAGGACTGGAAGACAGAAGGCGCATTAGTGAGCCAAAGGGCAACACAAGGTACTCAAAATGCCCTTCAGGGTATTGAATGCCGTCTTCCATTCATCCCCGTGCTTAATGCGAATAAGGTTATATGCCCCCCTGAGGTCAAGCTTGGTAAACAAGTAGCATTTTTAACCCTGGAAAAAAGGTCAGAATCAAGGGTAAAAGGATATTGATATTTCACAGTAATATTGTTCAAAAGACGATAATCAATACACGGCCTCAATGAACCATCATTTTTGGCCACAAAGAAAAAAACCGGCACTTAAAGGGGGAAGAAGATGGTCTGATATGACCTTTCTCCAATGACTCCTTGATATAAGACCGCATAGCGTCATGTTCAGGTACAGACAAGTTAAAAAGGCGACCTTTAGGGAATTTACTACCAGACACTAATTCAATAGCGCAGTCATAGCTCCTATGGGGGGGCAAGGATGCAGATTTACTTTCGCTAAACACATCAGAAAAATCAATCAAAAAGTCAGGAACATCCTGGCCTGGGGGGAGGCAAAAAAAAACAGGAGTGTTGGTATTAACACATTGCAGCCCCAATGATACAGACAGGATTTTCCAACCAAAACAGTTTGAGATTGTAACCAAGGGAAACCCAGTACAAAATGTCAGCAGATTATAAGAACCAAAAATTTTCAGCTCTCCTGATACAGGTTCACCCATTATCACCTGGTAGAGAACTGAGGTTTATTCTCAGCCAAAGGTAGAATCGATCCCAAAGGGGAATAACTTCCGAGGGGTACAAGGGAAACCCACAAGTTTAGCAAAATAAAAAATCCATCAGGTTAATAGCTCTCCGAACAAAGAAAAGCCTGGAAGAAAATGGCGAGGCATATCAGGGGCCGTTAATAAAAACTTGTCCTGAACACCGCCCAAGACAACTGAGCGTGCAAAACGTTTCTCCGCTTAGGGAGACTGAAATAGCATGAGAGGCATCACCACAGTAAAACATAACCCATTGCGCTTCCGAAACTCTGACGTGTGCCCCGAAACCACTCAACAACGCATGGATTCAAAGCAGGTTCAAAGGAACACTATTCCACCATATTCCCCTCACGCAAACGTCTGTCATTTAATGCAATGACATAGGAATCATTGAGACCGGGGAGGGGACAGGGAATCCCACCATTCCCTCCTTTACATTATCGACAGACCCTTCAAAAAAAGGGCTGCCAAAGGCTCCACCATTTGGTCAGGAGCCACCTACGGAATCTCGACAGAAAACCAGCACCTCAAGCCCCTGATTTAAATCCAACAAGGCTTTTTCAGCTTGATCATGACATTGGCTATCATACAATAACCCCCAAAGCCTGAAAAATGCATAACACATCAAACAGGAAACCCCAGGTTAGGGAAAAAAGCCCAAACCTGGGATCCCCGCAGGAGGAGATGACAATTTGACCTGCGCGCTGCTTCCCAAAGACAAAATTTCAAGGCAAAAAACAATTTACAGTTATTTTTAAATCAAACTTACTCGATCCCCTAAAAACAAATCTGGCATGGAAATCCTAGTTTCCACAACAGGAACTAGCAAAATAGGCAGCAATACTCTGAACCTCATGGCAAGCGACCACACGGCCAGAACCGTGCAAACTCCAGAGAGAAAAAAATAACCCCCAGCACCCAGAACAGGGAAAAAAAAAAAATGCAACAAACAGAAAAATATCTCGCAAATCTACAACCTTTTTCTTTCACAATATTTTCCCTCTGGGTACCATACAATTTTAAATTTTTGGCCGGTGATAACGTTATGTTTCGGTAGCGAGGAGTGCAGGTAAAAGGCAATACCCAAGCAGTTGGAATCTATGGTTGCAGTACCCCTGACAACCACCACAACTAGAGCGCCGTAGTGTTCCTCTTGGTCCTAACGCCCGTCACAGCCGAAAACTAAATACACCTAAAGATAGAAAGGGAAAAGCATCTGCCCGGAGCAGTCCCCAAAGAAAACAAAAGCCCCCCAAAATTTAATGGCGGTTAGACAAGAAGAAAATGACACAGACAAAATAGATGACCAAATTGGGGCCCAAACTCCTAATAGAAAAGGAAGGGGTACTTATTTCCTCCCAAAAAAAACCCTGAAAAGCACCAACCTACTAATTTCAAAACACCGAGATCACACGACCTCTACCCCCTAAATTATTCTCTGGTGTAACAAAATCAAAACACAGCCCTGAAAAAACTGGAAAAAGCAAAGTACAAACATCATGGGAACTAAATAGAGGGCAAAAGCCCCCGAAGGAACCTGAAGCCCCCACAAATGCAGGACAAAAACAAAAATAAAGCACAAAAACAAAAAGAAGAAATGTCTTATCTTAAACGAGATGCAAACAGACACAGCAGGGCAACAAAGGAAACAAATCAAGGATTGAGACCAGAACAATTGATCACCGGAACCCTGAGGGAAGGACTCCTATTAAACCGTCATACCACCTATTCCCAACCCACAATCTTCATGGCAGTCCTACGCTAGTAACCCCAGAGGAGCCTCTGCTCAGAATCTCCAAGCCCATTCACAAACAACAACATATCTTACTCAAAAACAAATAAAAATTAAACAACCACAAACGGATTTCATAAACAAGGTCATTTTAATCAGTGAATGGGGCTGCCGGACACTGTGTGTAGATTACTGTTCACAATCCGCTGACTGGTTTCCTTTAATGCATTATTTTTAAAACCCTTATTTGAATTTTTCAAAGTTTGACAATGACAACTCTTTAAAATTACAAACTTTGTTTTATTTGCTTCCTTCACAACCAATTTTATTTTTTTTTAATTTTCTTTCTTTCCCCTTTAAAGACCATAACATTTTTTTTCCATTTTACATACCACATGAGGACTATGTTTTTGTGGGTGATTTATTTTCATTTTGCCATATCATATGCAAAAGAACCGGAGAAAAAAAAAAAGAGTGAAACTGAAAGCCTCCCCCCAATTCTGCCATTGTTTTTTTTTCCTTTTTCCTCAGATTTTTAAATTTTGGGCTAAAATAACATACAACATACCTCCATCAGGCAATTTCGGAGAAATCAAACTTTGTAATTTTTTTTTTAATTTTTAGTAAATAATAAATTTGGAAATTTATTTAAAAAAAATACTATGTCCAGATTTTGTAAACAGAACTTTTCACTTTTTCATTGATGGTGACTAAAATTTTTTAAGTGCACTTGGGGTAATTCAAGGTTTTTTCATTTTTGTTTCTATTGTTTGGAAAAAACAGTGTTTTGTGAACTGAAGAAAGTTCGAATTTCATTAAAAGGGTTTCCTCTGGAAATGAGTTCTACAAGGAAAGGCGGTTAGTTTGACTAACAAGAGAGAAAAAATATCAGGAAACAGGAAAACGCATTCCTTTGTTCAAAAATTGCACAGCTAGTGATCGGGTTGGTAATATTTTAAAAAACATTGGCTCTATTAATCAGGGCCTTCCTAAGGTAAGGAATTTTCAGTTCCCCCTATTTTTTTCATTAAACGTGGTCATAACCTAAGGATAAATGGTGAAATGGATAAAGGCTCCAATAAGGTTTCAAACAAAGAACTCAGCCACTCCTTGGGAATTTCCCTTGCTTGGATGTGCCGTTTGGGGAACTGGTCAAGTGTTTTTTCTATCACCCACAACGGGAAAAGGATTGACATCAAGGCAGAACACCGTACCCTATTTTGTTAAAATATGATTACATGCCTTGGGGTAGTATAATTGGGGAGACGACATGGAAATTAAGGCGCAATCAGCAAACAAAGGCACCAAAGAACAAAATTGATTGAATTACAATTCCGAAACACTTCGTGAGATGCAACACTCTGTGAGCAACTAAGGTTTGGGTAATTATATTTCCGGTTCAAGAAGGGGCGGTGCAAACCAGGCTTTTGAGAGTAAGGAACAAAGGATTTCAAAATTAATACATTACAACCGAAGGGATTAAAATTATTTATAATTAGGTATCTGTTTGGTAAACCCTTTTTCTCTGTATCAGATTGCATCTACTAGGCTCCCTTTTTCAGTGGTTTTTATTTTTTTAACTTTAATTTTTCTTTTCTTTTTTTTTTATTTCACAGGGGATTGATTTTGAAGTTACGTAGTGGGGTTTGGTCTCATGGAATATCAAGATTGTCACCTTTATATTTATTAGCTGTATTTCCTTTATTTAACTCAGTTATCCTTAATAGACAGATAATGTGGAGGACGCATGCAAATAAAAGGTTACCAGGATTTGGTACTGTGGTTCCTCATGAAAATTTTTTCCTGATATTGTGTTATATAAGCCCATAGTTTTTCCCATATATATTCTATATTGGATGACGCACGATATATTAATATGGAGTCTAAGCTGTATTATTATGGTAATTTTATTTGCCACAGTTCCTGTCTTTCTGTCATTATGAGTCATTGATACCCTGACGAATCTGAAGGCGCAGGAACTGCGTGATTATTCTAATTGTTATCTCATGGAGATCTTTTTTTATCTCTCTTTGTTCCACTGCGGTTCATTTTAACACCGGTTTATCATAGGACTCTCCCTAATTGCGTCTTGGATTAACTCCATATCTATGATACCACCCAGTGTGTGGAGGGAAAGCCTTTAATGGAAGGGAAAAGACAAGGAACCAGGACAAAAAAAGAAAATAACCTTTATTAACAAAAAATTGGCTCAAAAAAACAATGAAAACCATATAAAAAAGATTAAAACAGGGACGTCACAACTAAACAATGTAATAAACACCAATAATTTCGTTATAATACACAACACAAGTGATTCAATGGCATATACTGTGTTTAAACAAATTTAGCTCAGTATAATAACCAGGAGGCATAAAAAATGAAAAAGTGAAAAAAAAATATAATAATGAAATTGGGCAATGGCCAAAACACACTAGGGTGTACCAACAGAATGATAAAAAGTAAAATAATATGCAGTACTATACAGTGCACAGATGTAAACTGGCTGATCAAAGGGAAAAAAAATAAAAAAAAAAAAAATTATGAAAAATTTACAATAGTCAGTGTAATAGCATAATAACTGTACTGGTGGGTTTCAAAATGTCACTAAAAAAAATAAACAAAAATAAATAATAACGTGCAATAAAGCCAAAGTCATTGTACATAACACTCAGCCAAGATAATAAAAAAATATCAAAAAAAATAAAGAATGTGAACAAAACACACCATTTACAAAAAGTAACCTATAATCTAAAACTGTGCGTGACACACTAAATCACTAATAAAACGTATCAAGCAATGTGCAACAAAAATATGGGAAAAAAAGAACGCACATAAAACCACTAAACAATAATCCTAACCACTGTGGCAAATGAAAATGTGCAAAAAAATAAAGAATAACACCGCAAACCTGGGAGTAAAGCCATGTGAAGTGCAGCGCCCCCGACCGCGTTTCGGATGTAATCCTTGTCGGGGATATACGAAATGAGTTACATCCGAAACACGCGTGGGGGGTTCACCACAGTTTAGATTATATGGTTACTTTATTGAATGGGTGATCAGTTCACCATCCTTATTTTAATTTTGATATTTTTTTTTTTATACTTAGCTATGATTAGTCAAGTGCACTTTAGACTTTTGCACAGTAATTATTTATTTTTTTAAATTTTTTGTGCCTTTACACACACCGTACAGTTATTAGCTATTACACTGACATAATTGCACATTTTCAAATTTTTTTCATTTTTTTTTTTATTCCCCTTTGAATACCCCGTTTACCCTGTGCACTGTTTCGCTACTCATTTATTTTACTTTTTTCACTTCTGTGGACACACACTATGTGATTTGTGCCAGCACAATTTCTTATTAATTATTTTTTCATTTTTTCATTTTTAATCCCCCCCTGGTTATTATATTGAGCAAATTTGTTTAAACACAGTAATGTCCTTTTAATCAACTTGTGTTATGTATTTAAGAAATTTTGGGTTTATTACATTGTATTAGTTTTGACGTGTCGTTTAATACATTTTTTATAGGGGCTTTCATTGTTTTTGTGAGCCAATTTTTTTTTATTTAAAAAAGGTTTTTCTTTATTTTGTGCTCCGGGGCCCTTTCTTTTTTCCCCTTTCCTTAAGGGTTTTCCCCCCCACCACTGGGGATTTTCCCATTTCCTGGTCTGCATCCTTTTTGATTCAGGGTTATAGAATCACAAAATTTTGTTATTTTTAATATTTTATTTTTATTATTATATTTCTTTAATATTTAAAAAAACCCTCATTATTTATATTTTAGCCTTTAATTTTTTGTCCAATCTTTGATAACAAACCCCCCAAAAACCCTTAAAGTTCCTTAGGGGGGTTTTTTGGGGGAATTTTTTGCTAGATTTTACATCTTTAAGAGACGAGGGTTGCGCGATCTTTAGTTAACGTTCCTTGGGGAGGGGGGCCCACAAGTGTCGGTGCTTTTCCTGTCGGGCGGGGTCTGTGTTACTTTCCCCCGAGGGGAAAGTTTAACGTGCGTTTGGTGTAATTATGTGTGCATTAGGGTTTGGTACAGGGGCCGTCAGCTGAGCAGGCATGGGGTTTTTAAAATTTTGTTTAAAAAGCTGCTGATAGGTGTAGACTTAACACATCTCTACACTAGGCTAGTAGGCTGAGATCTATTGGTGAGTGTTATGTTTACATTTTTTCTCATTGCAGGATTTGGTGGATGGCTACTATGGTGACCAGGATGCCTTTATATGATAGGTTCACGGTTAGGGGACACTATTTAAAGGAGTAATTCTTTATTCAATACTGTATGTTTCTTCCTTCCTGTGTGTAAAAGTACTTTTAATGTATTTTGATATGAAATTTATACCACTTTTTTATGTGTATGTGTTAATTAACCCCTACTGCCATCGGACGTACTATCCCGTCCATGGACCTGGGCCCGTATGACCAGGGACGGGATAGTATGTCTCGTGCGATTCGGCTGCGCTCCCGGGGGGAGCGCAGCCGATCGCGCCCGGGGTTTCAGCTGATTACACAGCTGACACCCATGACTGTGTTAGGAGCGGTCACGGACCGCTCCCGGCACATTAAGCCCTTGCACACCGCGATCAAACATGATCGCGGTGTACTGGGGCACAGGGGAGGATCGCGCAGGTGGGGGCTCCCTGCGCGCCCCCCTGAACCCTCAGAGCAGCGCGATGTGATCGCGCTGTTCTGAGGCTTCCTCCCTCCCAGGACCTGGATCCAAGATGGCGCCGGGGTCCTGGAGGGAGGCGGCACCTCAGTGCCTGCCGAGAGCAGGCACTGAGAAGCCTGCGCACTGCCTGAGCGATCGCTGGTGTGACAGAGTGCGTGCACACTGTCACACCAGCGATCTGATAAAATACAGTGATGTCCCACCCTGGGACAAAGTAAAAAAAGTTAAAAAAATAAAAATAAACATGTTTAAAAAAAAAATCCAAAATAAATAAAAAAAAAATATATATTCCCCAATAAATTCACTTCTTCCTGTAAATAAAAAAAACAAAGCAATAAAAGTACACATATTTGGTATTGCCGCGTCCGTAAAAGACCCCCCTATAAATTGTCCCACTAGTTAACCCCTTTAGTGAACCCCTTAAAAAAAAAAACGAAGAAAAAATCAATGCTTTATCATCATACCGCCGAACAAAAAGTGGAAAACACGCGATCAAAAAGACCGATATAAAAAAACATGGTACACTGAAAATGGCATCTTGTCCCGCAAAAAACGAGCTGTCATACAGCATCATCAGCGAAAAAATAAAAAAGTTATAGCTCGCAGAATAAAGCGATGCAAAAATAATTATTTTTTATATAAAATTGTTTTTATTCTATAAAAGCGCCAAAACATGAAAAAATGATATAAAAGAGGTATCGCCATAATCGTACTGACCCAAAATAAAACTACTTTATCAATTTTACCACACGCGAACGGTAATAAATGCCTCCCCCCAAAAAAATTTCATGAATTGCTGATTTTTGTTCATTCTAACCTCCCAAAAATCAAAAGAAAAAGCGATCAAAAAATGTCACGTGCCAAAAATGGTACCAATAAAAACGTCAACTCGTCCCGCAAAAATAAGACCTCACATGACTCTGGGCCAAAATATGCAAAAATTATAGCTCTCAAAATGGATGATTCAAAAACTATTTTTGCAATAAAAAGCGTCTTTTAGCGTGACAGCTGCCAATCATAAAAACCCGCTATAAAAAAGTAAATCAAACCCCCTTTTCACCCCCTTAGTAAGGGAAAAATAATAAAATTAAAAAAAAGTATTTATTTCCATTTTCCCATTAGGGTTAGGGTTAGGGTTGCGGCTAAAGTTTGGGTTAGGGTTGGCGCTAAAGTTAGGATTAGGGTTAGGGTTGGGATTAGGGGTGTGTTAGGGTTAGGTTTGTGGTTAGGGTTGGGACTAAGGGTTAGGGTGTTTGGGTTAGGGTTGGAGTTAGAATTGGGAGGTTTCCGCTGTTTAG
The DNA here is from genome assembly GCA_033576555.1 of Oophaga sylvatica. Lineage (NCBI taxonomy): Eukaryota > Metazoa > Chordata > Amphibia > Anura > Dendrobatidae > Oophaga > Oophaga sylvatica. The sequence continues at coordinate 578,543,019 of JARQOD010000003.1, read as the reverse complement.
GCACATCAGGGGGCTCTCCAAATGTGAACATGCGTCTGATCTCAATTCCAGCCAATTCTGCGTTGAAAAAGTCAACGGTGGCTCCTTCACTTCTCAGCTCTGCCATGCGTCCAAACAGTATTTATCCCAACATATGGGGTATCAGCGTACTCTGGACCCCAAGAGTTATTTGCAATTTGTCCAATTTCTTGCTACCCTTGGGAAAATAAAAACGGGGACGAAAATATCATTTTGTACAAAAAAAAATATTTTTTTTGTTTTTAAAACGGCTGTACATTATAAACTCTGTGAAGTACTTGGGCTTCATAGCGCTCACCACACATCTAGATAAGTTCCTTTGGGGTCTATTTTCCAAATGGGTCACTTGTTGGGATTTCCACTGTTTAGGCGCAACAGGGGCTCTCCAAATGCGACATGACCCCCAGACCATTCCATCAAAGTCGCAATCCAAAACGTCACTAGTTCCCTTCCGAGCCCCAACGTGTACCCATACAGTAGTTTTTCTCCCACATATTGGATATCAGCGTACTCAGGACAAATTGGACAACAACTTTTGGGGTCCAATTTCTCCTGTTACCCTTGTAAAAATAAAATATTGGGGAAAAAAACATTTTTGCAAAAAAAAAAAGGATTTTTATTTTTACGGCTGTGCGTTATAAACTTCTGTGAAGCACTTCGGGGTTCAAAGTGCTCACCACACATCTAGACAAGTTCCTTGTGGGGTCTATTTTCAAAAATGGGGTCACTTGTGGGGGGTTTCCACTGTTTAGGCGCATCAGGGGCTCTCCAAATGCGACATGACGCCCCCAGACCATTCCATCAAAGTCTGCAATCCAAAACGTCACTACTTCCCTTCCGAGCCCTGACGTGCGCCCATACAGTAGTTTTCTCCCACATATTGGGTATCAGCGTACTCAGGACAAATTGGACAACAACTTTTGGGGTCCAATTTCTCCTGTTACCCTTGTGAAAATAAAATATTGGGGCAAAAAAAATCATTTTTGTAAAAAAAAAAAAAAAAGATTTTTTATTTTTACGGCTGTACGTTATAAACTTCTGTGAAGCACTTCGGGGTTCAAAGTGCTCACCACACATCTAGATAAGTTCCTTGTGGGGTCTATTTGCCAAAATGGGGTCACTTGTGTGGGGGTTTCCACTGTATAGGTGCATCAGGGGCTCTCCAAATGTGACATGACGCCCCCAGACCATTCCATCAAAGTCTGCAATCCAAAACGTCACTACTTCCCTTCCGAGCCCTGACGTGCGCCCATACAGTAGTTTTCTCCCACATATTGGGTATCAGCGTACTCAGGACAAAATTGGACAACAACTTTTGGGTTCCAATTTCTTCTGTTACCCTTGTGAAAATAAAATATTGGGGGCGAAAAAAATCATTTTTGTAAAAAAAAAAAAAGATTTTTTATTTTTATGGCTGTACGTTATAAACTTCTGTGAAGCACTTCGGGGTTCAAAGTGCTCACCACACATCTAGATAAGTTCCTTGTGGGGTCTATTTGCCAAAATGGGGTCACTTGTGGGGGGTTTCCACTGTATAGGTGCATCAGGGGCTCTCCAAATGTGACATGACGCCCCCAGACCATTCCATCAAAGTCTGCAATCCAAAACGTCACTACTTCCCTTCCGAGCCCTGACGTGCGCCCATACAGTAGTTTTCTCCCACATATTGGGTATCAGCGTACTCAGGACAAATTGGACAACAACTTTTGGGTTCCAATTTCTTCTGTTACCCTTGTGAAAATAAAATATTGGGGACGAAAAAATCATTTTTGTAAAAAAAAAAAGGATTTTTTATTTTACGGCTGTACGTTATAAACTTTAGTGAAACACCTGGGGGTTAAAAGTTCTCACCACACATCTAGATAAGTTCCTTGAGGGGTCTAGTTTCCAAAATGGCGTCATTTATGGGGGTTTCCACTGTTTAGGCAGATCAGGAGCTCTCCAAACACGACATGGCGTCCAGCCAATTCTGCGTTGAAAAAGTCAGACGGCGCTCCTTCCCTTCTAAACTCTGCCATGCACCCAAACAGTGGTTTACCCCCACATATGGGGTATCAGCGCACTCAGGACAAATTGCACAATAACTTTTGGAGTCTTGTTACCCTTGGAAAAATAAAAATTGGGGTGAAAAGATCCTTTTTAGTGGAAAAAATATGATTTTTAAATTTTACGGCTCTACGTTATAAACTTGTGTGAAGCACTTGGGGGTTCAAATTGCTCACCAAAGATCTAGAAAAGTTCCTTAGGGGGTCTAGTTTCCAAAATGGGGTCATTTGTGGGGGGTTTCCACTGTTTAGGCACATCAGGGGCTCTCCAAATGCAACATGGCATCCAATCTCAATTCCAGCCAATTTTGGTTGGAAAAAGTCAAATGGTGCTCCTTCCATTCCGAGCTCTGCCGTGCGCCCAAACAGTGGTTCCCACCCACATATGGGGTATCAGCGTACTCAGGACAAATTGGACAACAACTTATGTGGTCCAATTTCTCCTGTTACCTTTGAGAAAATAAAAAATTAGTGACTAAAAGATAATTTTTGTGGGAAAAAAATAGGATTTTTTATTTTCATGCCCGGGCATTATAAACTTGTGTGAAGCACTTGGGGGTTCAAAGTGCTCACCAAAGATCTAGATAAGTTCCTTAGGGGGTATAGTTTCCAAAATGGGGTCACTTGTGGGGGGTTTCCACTGTTTAGGCTCATCTGGGGCACTGCAAACGGAACATGACCCCCATCAACGTCTGCATTCCAAAACGTTACTACTTCCTTTCCAAGCCCTGCCGTGCACCCAAACAGTTCCCCCCCCCCACATATGGGGTATCAGCGTACTCAGGACAAATTGGACAACAACTTTTGGGGTCCAATTTCCTTGGGAAAATTCAAAAATTTGGGACTAAAAAAATCATTTTTGTGGAAAATTGTTTTTTTTTTTTTTTCACACCCAGGCATTATAAGCTTTTGTGAAACACTTGGGGGTTCAAAGTGCTCACAACAGATCTAGATAAGTACCTTAGGGGGTCTAGTTTCCAAAATGGTGTCACTTGTGGGGGTTTCCACTGTTTAGGCGCATCAGGGGCTCTCCAAACACGACATGGCGTCCAATCTCAATTCCAGCCAATTTTAGTTTGAAAAAGTCAAACGGCGCTCCTTCCCTTACGAGCTCTGCCGTGTGCCCAAACAGTGGTTTTCCCCCACATATTGGGTATTGGCGTACTCAGGAGAAATTGCATAACAACCTTATCTGTCCATTTTCTCCTTTTACCCTTGTGAAAATAAAAAAAAAGTTTGTAAAAGATCATTTTTGTGGCTAAAAAGTTAAATATTCATTTTTTCCTTCCACGTTGCTTTAGTTCCTGTGAAGCACCTGAAGGGTTAATAATCTTCTTGAATGTGGTTTTGAGTACCTTGAGGGGTGCAGTTTTTAGAATGGTGTCACTTTTGGGTATTTTCTGCCATATAGACCCCTCAAAGTGACTTCAAATGAGAGGTGGTCCCTAAAAAAAATGGCTTTGTAAATTTTGTTGTAAAAATGAGAAATCGCTGGTCAACTTTTAACCCTTATAACTTCCTAACAAAAAAAAATTTTGGTTCCAAAATTGTGCTGATGTAAAGTAGACATGTGGGAAATGTTATTTATTAACTAGTTTGTGTGATATATTTCTCTGTTTTAAGGGAATAAAAATTCAAAGTTTGAAAATTGCAAAATTTTAAAAATTTTCGCCATATTTGTGTTTTTTTCAAAAATAAACGCAAGTTATATCGAAGAAATTTTACTTCTAACGTGAAGTACAATATGTCACGAGAAAACAATCTCAGAATCGCGAAGATCCGTTGAAGCGTTCCAGAGTTATAACCTCATAAAGAGACAGTGGTTAAAATTGTAAAAATTGGCCCAGTCATTAACGTGCAAACCACCCTTGGGGGTGAAGGGGTTAATGTTGGCAGTTCCTTGTTTTTGATTGGTGGAATGTTATCTACTTCCTATATAAGGCTGCCATTTTTGGTGTTTGTTATGCTTGAAAAAGACCTATGGAGGTCGAAATGTCGCATCTGGCAAAATAAAGATATGAGTTGATCTTCACCTGGATTGGTATGCGGTACCGCTGAAAACGTCATCTTGTCCCGCAAAAAACAAGCCCCGTTAGAGCGTCATCAGTGAAAAAATAAAAAGTTACAGCTCTCAGAATAAAGCGATGCAAAAATAATTATTTTTTATATAAAATAGTTTGTATTGTATAAAAGCGCCAAAACATGAAAAAATTATATAAATGAGGTATCACTGTAATCGTACTGACCCGACGAATAAAACTGCCTTATCAATTTTACCACACGCGGAATGGTATATACTCCATTTTTGTTCATTCTGTTTCCCAAAAACCGGAAAAAAAGCGTCATGTGCCCTAAAATGGTACCAACCGTCAACTCGTCCCTAAAAAACAAGACCTCACATGACTCTGTGGGACAAAATATGAAAAAATTATAGCTCTCAAAATATGGTGATGCAAAACTTTTTTGCAATAAAAAGCTTCTGCCATGCGCCCAAACAGTGGTTTACCCCCACATATGGCGTATCGGCTTTATCAGGACAAATTGCACAACAACTTTTGGGGCCCAATTTCTCCTGCTACCCTTGGTAAATAAAAGAAATTGGAACTGAAGTAAATATTTTGTGAAAAAAGTTAAATGTTCATTATTTTAAACATTCCTGTGAAGCACCTGAAGGGTTAATAAACTTCTTGAATGTGGTTTTGAGCGCGTTGAGGGATGCAGGTTTTTGAATAGTGTCACTTTTGGGTATTTTCTATCATATAGACCCCTCAAAGTGACTTCAAATGTGATGTGGTCCCTAAAAAAAATGATGTTGTAAAAATGAGAAATCGCTGGTCAACTTTTAACCCTTATAACTTCTTAACAGAAAAAATTTTGGTTCCAAACTTGTGCTGATGTAAAGTAGACATGTGGGAAATGTTATTTGGTAACTATTTTGTGCGATATAACTCTCTAATTTAAAGGCATAAAAATTCAAAGTTTGAAAATTGAAAAATTGAAAAATTTTCTCGATATTTCCGTTTTTTTCATAAATAAACGCAAGTTATATCAAAGAAATTTTACCACTAACTTGAAGTACAATATGTTATGAGAAAACATTCTCAAAATCGCCAAGATCCGTTGAAGCGTTCCAGAGTTATAACCTCATAAAGGGACAGTGGTCAGAATTGTAAAAATTGGCCAAGTTATTAACGTGCAAACCACCCTCGGGAGTCAAGGGGTTAAAGGAAGAAAAGGGGCATTTTTTTATTTGTTATTTTTTTACATGCTTTATATTTTTCATGTTTATATTTTATTTCTTTGGTGACTTTTTATATATTATACAATACAATCATTTTGCAGTATATAGGTAAAATGATAGCTTTCCATGGTTTGGCTTCATAGAAGTAACATGATGGCAGCAATGGGGGTCTTGAACATGCCCGTTGCTGATATGGAAACCCATCAACACTCCATGATCACATAACAGGGAGGATGGAGCTGCGATGGATGCTCAAGATATTCCACTATAATTATGTGCCTTGATTGCTGCTGTCAGAGTTTGACAGTGGCATTTAAGGGAACAACAGCCACAACTGAGGCAAGCTACCTATGTGCCTCGCTCGGGTGGATACAGGGAGATATAGTTTTATCATACAACTAGGAATGAGCGAACCTGCACGGTGATACTCGGATATAAGTCGAGTGTCTGGGTGCTCAGATGTACTCGTTACTCGGCAAGCATTGGGCGGTGCTTGATATAAAATAAGCATGCGGGATTGCCTGTGAGTCACTGTAATGCCGTAGCCATCTTGGTTGTGGCATTACTGTGATTGATTGGCCATGTCACATCATCAGGGATTATAAAACAACAGGAGCTCGCCACACTGACGCCATTGCACATTTCTTTGACACTTCGTATTGGAGGGAGAGGGTGCTTGCCAGGTCTGTGTGTGCACAACATAACAAATCGGAATCAAATAGTGTGGATACTGGTGCTGAAGCTGAGCCATAATACTAACAGCCCTTCTAAGGGCTAATCGTTTGCTTTGGTGCTTGTATCAAATACATTCTGCATTTAGTCTAGGGAGGGAGAGAGAGTTGCAGGAACAAGGACAGTGACAGATTACAGTCTGCAGACAGGGATTAGGGCTGTTCAGTCCCTTGCAAAATACTGTATATAGCTGCCTTATTTTATTATTTTTTATGTGAAAAGAGTAAATATATTTTGTGAGCCATCGAGTATTACGTGCTTTGTGGTGCATTTTGGTGTTATATAACACTCAAAAAAAGTGTTGTAATTTTTTTCTGGAATAAATTACTCACCCATAGAGTATTCTTTGGCCTGCGGTAAATTGTTGTGCTATCTAACACTCAAAAAAAGCATTATAAAATGTTGCTGGGTTAAAATACTGACCCATACAGTATTTTGTGGTCTGGGATACATTTTTGTGATCAATAACACTCCAAAAAAGTGTTTAAAAATTTTGTTGGGTTAAATTTCTCATACATACAGTATTGTGTGGTCTGGGGTACATTTTTGTGATATATAACACTAAAAAGCATTAAAAAATTTTGATGGGTTAAATTTCTCACCCATACAGTACTCCGTGATCTGGGGTACATTACTGTGATATCTATCACTCCAAAAAAGCGCTTAAAGTTTTTTCTGGGTTAAATGTCTCAGCCATACAGTATTCTATGGTCTGGGGTACATTACTTTGATATCTATCACTCCAAAAAGATGTTGAAAATTTTTGCTTTTTTAAACTTCTCACTCATACAGTATTCCGTGTTCTGGGGTACATTACTATCAATTACATTTGTGTGATATCAAGTATGTTTAAATCAAGTAAATTTATGTGATATATAACTCTCCAAAAAAAGTAAAAAAAAAATTCTGTGTTAAATTTCTCACCCATACACTATTTTGTGGTCTGCAGTACATTTCTGTGATATATAACACTCACAAAAACATTTTTTCTGGATTACATTCCTCAGTCGTACACTATTCCGTGGTCTGGGGTAAATTTCTGAAATATCTAACTCTCCAAAAAAAGTACAATAATTTAGTTGGATTCATTTACTTATCCATAGAGTATTACGTGTTCTGTGGCACATTTTGGTGGTATATAACACTCCAAAAAAGCGTTGAAAAATGTATTTAAATTAAACTAATCATCCATAGAGTATAACGTGTTCAGGGTACATTTCGTTGGTATATAACTCTCAAAAAAATTGAGCAAACATGTATTGGTATTATATTGCTCATTCATAGACTATTACGTGTTCTTAGGTACATTTCGGTGACATAAAACCCTCCCAAAAATTGTTAAAATATTTTTAGCGGACTTATATTGCTCATCAATACAGTATTATGTCATCTTGGGTGCATTTCTTTGGTATCTAATTTTCCCAAAAATTGATAAAAAATGTATCAGTATTATATTGTTCATCCATAGAGTATTACAGTGGGTTTGGAAAATATTCAGACCCCTTTAAATTTTTCACTCTTTGTTTCATTGCAGCCATTTGGTAAATGCAAAAATGTTCATTTTTTTCTCATTAATGTACACTCTGCACCCCATCTTTACTGAAAAAAACCAGAAATGTAGAAATTTTTGCAAATTTATTTGAAAGAAAAAACTAAAAAATCACATGGTCATAAGTATTCAGACCCTTTGCTCAGTAGTGAGTAGAAGTACCGTTTTGAGCTAGTACAGCCATGAATCTTCTTGAGAATGATGCAACAAGTTTTTCACCCCTCATTTGGGGATCATCTGCCATTCTTCCTTGCAGATCCTCTCCAGTTCCATCAGGTTGGATGGTGAACGTTGGTGAACAGCCATTTTCAGGTCTCTCCAGAGATGCTCAATTGGGTTTGGGTCAGGGCTTTGGCTGGGCCAGTCAAGAATTGTCACAGAGTTGTTCTGAAGCCACTCCTTCGTTATTTTAGCTGTGTGCTTGGGGTTGTTGTCTTGTTGGAAGGTGAACCTTCTGCCAAGTCTAAGATCCAAAACACTCTGGAAGAGGTTTTCATCCAACATATCTCTGTACTTGGTGCATTTATGTTTACTGCAATTGCAACCAGTCGCCCTGTCCCTGCAGCTGAAAAACACCCCATAGCATGATGCTGCCACTACCATGTTTCACTCTTGTGATTGTATTGGGCAGGTGATGAGCAGTGCCTGGTTTTCTCCACACATATCGCTTAGAATTATTGCCAAAAAGTTCTATCTTCGTCTCATCAGACCAGAGAATCTTATTTGTCATCATCTGGGAGTCCTACATGTGTTTTTTTTTAGCAAACTCTATGCGGGCTTTCATATGTCTTGTAATGATGGCCACTTGTTTTTCTTTACTTAGCTGCTTTTTTCCTGCCATAATACACATTCTAACAGTCTATTCAGTAGGACTATCAGCTGTGTATCCACCAGACTTCTGCGCCACACAACTGATGATCCCAACCCTATTTATAAGGCAAGAAATTACACTTATTAAACCTGACAGGGCAAACCTGTGAAGTGAAAACCATTTCCGGTGACTACCTCTTGAAGCTCATTAAGAGAATGCCAAGAGTGTGCAAAGCAGTAATCAAAGCAAAAGGTGGCTACTTTGAAGAACCTAGATTTAAGACATATTTTCAGTTGTTTCACACTTTTTTGTTAAGTATATCATTCCACATGTGTTAATTAATAGTTTTGATGCCTTCAGTGTGAATGTACAATTTTCAGTCATGAAAAAACAGAAAAATCTTTGAATGAGAAGGTGTGTCCAAACTTTTGGTCTGTAGTGTAGTTTTATGTGCTTTCTGCTACATTTTAGTGTAAAATAAAAATAAAAAAAATTGAAAAAAGTTTTTATTGATTCAGTTACTGAGCCATACTGCATTATGTGCTACATTTCGGTGTTATATGAAAATCCAAATAAACTTTGAAAAAATGTTTATGGATTCAATGATTCATCTATACACTGTAACTCAGTTCTTGTTGCATTTTGCATGTATATTAAACTCACAAAAACCCTTCCAAAATTTTTATGGATTCAATGATTCATCCATACACTGTAACTTGGTTCTTGTTACATTTCGCTAGTAAACTCACAAAAATATTTCCAAAACTTTTTAAGACTTTTTAGAGATTCAATTAGTCATTCATACACTGTAATGTTGTTCTTGTTACATTTCGCTGGTATATTAAACACACAAAAAACCTTCCAAAAATGTTATGGATTCAATGATTCATCCATACACTGTAACAAAGTTCTTGTTACATTTCACTGGTATGGTAAACTCTAAAAAAGCTTTCAAAATTTTTTATGGATTCAATGATTCATGCAGTTTAACGTGCTTTGCTTAAAACTATAGTGGGTTAAAATGTTTAACCCCTTACTGCCATCGGACGTACTATCCCGTCCATGGTACCTGGGCCCATATGACCATGGACGGGATAGTACGTCTCGTGCGATCGGACGCGCTCCCGGGGGGAGCGCAGCCGATCGCGGCCGGGTGTCAGCTGATTATCACAGCTGACACCCATGACTGTGTGTCAGGAGCGGTCACGGACCGCTCCCGGCACATTAACCCCTTGCACACCGCGATCAAACATGATCGCGGTGTACTGGGGGCACAGGGGAGGATCGAGCAGGGTGGGGGCTCCCTGCGCGCCCCCCTGAGACCCTCAGAGCAGCGCGATGTGATCGCGCTGTTCTGAGGGCTTCCTCCCTCCCAGGACCCGGATCCAAGATGGCGCCGGGGTCCTGGAGGGAGGCGGCTACCTCAGTGCCTGCCGAGAGCAGGCACTGAGAAGCCTGCATCTATGCCTGTCGATCGCTGGTGTGACAGAGTGCTGTGCACACTGTCACACCAGCGATCTGACAAAATACAGTGATGTCCCACCCTGGGACAAAGTAAAAAAGTTAAAAAAATAAAAATAAACATGTTTTAAAAAAAAATCCAAAATAAATAAAAAAAAAAAAAAATATTCCCCAATAAATTCACTTCTTCCTGTAAATAAAAAAAAAAAAGCAATAAAAGTACACATATTTGGTATCGCCGCGTCCGTAACGACCCCCCCTATAAAATTGTCCCACTAGTTAACCCCTTTAGTAAACCCCTTAAAAAAAAAAAAAAACGAAGCAAAAAATCAATGCTTTATCATCATACCGCCGAACAAAAAGTGGAATAACTCGCGATCAAAAAGACCGATACAAAAAAACATGGTACCGCTGAAAACGTCATCTTGTCCCGCAAAAAACAAGCCATCATACAGCATCATCAGCGAAAAAATAAAAAAGTTATAGCTCGCAGAATAAAGCGATGCAAAAAAAATTATTTTTTATATAAAATTGTTTTTATTCTATAAAAGCGCCAAAACATGAAAAAATGATATAAATGAGGTATCGCCGTAATCGTACTGACCCGAAGAATAAAACTGCTTTATCAATTTTACCACACGCGGAACGGTATAAACGCCTCCCCCAAAGAAATTCATGAATTGCTGATTTTTGTTCATTCTAACCTCCCAAAATCGAAATAAAAAGCGATCAAAAAACGTCACGTGCTCAAAAATGGTACCAATAAAAATGTCAACTCGTCCCGCAAAAAATAAGACCTCACATGACTCTGTGGGCCAAAATATGCAAAAATTATAGCTCTCAAAATGTGATGATGCAAAAACAATTTTTGCAATAAAAAGCGTCTTTTAGCGTGACAGCTGCCAATCATAAAAACCCGCTATAAATAGTAAATCAAACCCCCCTTTATCACCCCCTTAGTAAGGGAAAAATAATAAAATTAAAAAAAAGTATTTATTTCCATTTTCCCATTAGGGTTAGGGTTAGGGTTGCGGCTAAAGTTAGGGTTAGGGTTGGCGCTAAAGTTAGGATTAGGGTTAGGGTTGGGATTAGGGGTGTGTTAGGGTTAGGTTTGTGGTTAGGGTTGGGACTAGGGTTAGGGGTGTGTTGGGGTTAGGGTTGGAGTTAGAATTGGGGGGTTTCCGCTGTTTAGGCACATCAGGGGCTCTCCAAATGTGACATGGCGTCTGATCTCAATTCCAGCCAATTCTGCGTTGAAAAAGTCAAACGGTGCTCCTTCACTTCTCAGCTCTGCCATGCGTCCAAACAGTAGTTTATCCCCACATATGGGGTATCAGCGTACTCTGGACCCCAAGAGTTATTGTGCAATTTGTCCTATTTCTTCTGTTACCCTTGGGAAAATAAAAAACTGGGGGCGAAAATATCATTTTTGTACAAAAAAAAATATTTTTTTGTTTTTACGGCTGTACATTATAAACTTCTGTGAAGCACTTGGGGCTTCATAGCGCTCACCACACATCTAGATAAGTTCCTTGTGGGGTCTATTTTCCAAAATGGGGTCACTTGTTGGGGATTTCCACTGTTTAGGCGCATCAGGGGCTCTCCAAATGCGACATGACGCCCCCAGACCATTCCATCAAAGTCTGCAATCCAAAACGTCACTACTTCCCTTCCGAGCCCCAACGTGTACCCATACAGTAGTTTTCTCCCACATATTGGATATCAGCGTACTCAGGACAAATTGGACAACAACTTTTGGGGTCCAATTTCTCCTGTTACCCTTGTAAAAATAAAATATTGGGGCAAAAAAATCATTTTTGCAAAAAAAAAAAAAGATTTTTTATTTTTACGGCTGTGCGTTATAAACTTCTGTGAAGCACTTCGGGGTTCAAAGTGCTCACCACACATCTAGACAAGTTCCTTGTGGGGTCTATTTTCCAAAATGGGGTCACTTGTGGGGGGTTTCCACTGTTTAGGCGCATCAGGGGCTCTCCAAATGCGACATGACGCCCTCAGACCATTCCATCAAAGTCTGCAATCCAAAACGTCACTACTTCCCTTCCGAGCCCTGACGTGCGCCCATACAGTAGTTTTCTCCCACATATTGGGTATCAGCGTACTCAGGACAAATTGGACAACAACTTTTGGGGTCCAATTTCTCCTGTTACCCTTGTGAAAATAAAATATTGGGGGCGAAAAAATCATTTTTGTAAAAAAAAAAGGATTTTTTTATTTTTACGGCTGTACGTTATAAACTTCTGTGAAGCACTTCGGGGTTCAAAGTGCTCACCACACATCTAGATAAGTTCCTTGTGGGGTCTATTTGCCAAAATGGGGTCACTTGTGGGGGGTTTCCACTGTATAGGTGCATCAGGGGTTCTCCAAATGTGACATGACGCCCCCAGACCATTCCATCAAAGTCTGCAATCCAAAACGTCACTACTTCCCTTCCGAGCCCTGACGTGCGCCCATACAGTAGTTTTCTCCCACATATTGGGTATCAGCGTACTCAGGACAAATTGGACAACAACTTTTGGGTTCCAATTTCTTCTGTTACCCTTGTGAAAATAAAATATTGGGGGCGAAAAAATCATTTTTGTAAAAAAAAAAAATGATTTTTTATTTTACATCTGTACGTTATAAACTTTAGTGAAACACCTGGGGGTTAAAAGTTCTCACCACACATCTAGATAAGTTCCTTGAGGGGTCTAGTTTCCAAAATGGCGTCATTTATGGGGGTTTCCACTGTTTAGGCAGATCAGGAGCTCTCCAAACACGACATGGCGTCCAGCCAATTCTGCGTTGAAAAAGTCAGACGGCGCTCCTTCCCTTCCAAACTCTGCCATGCACCCAAACAGTGGTTTACCCCCACATATGGGGTATCAGCGCACTCAGGACAAATTGCACAATAACTTTTGGAGTCTTGTTACCTTGGAAAAATAAAAATTGGGGTGAAAAGATCATTTTTGTGGAAAAAATATGATTTTTAAATTTTACGGCTCTACATTATAAACTTGTGTGAAGCACTTGGGGGTTCAAATTGCTCACCAAAGATCTAGAAAAGTTCCTTAGGGGGTCTAGTTTCCCAAATGGGGTCATTTGTGGGGGGTTTCCACTGTTTAGGCACATCAGGGGCTCTCCAAATGCAACATGGCATCCAATCTCAATTCCAGCCAATTTTGGTTGGAAAAAGTCAAATGGTGCTCCTTCCATTCCGAGCTCTGCCGTGAGCCCAAACAGTGCTTCCCCCCCACATATGGGGTATCAGCGTACTCAGGACAAATTGGACAACAACTTATGTGGTCCAATTTCTCCTGTTACCCTTGGGAAAATAAAAAATTAGTGACTAAAAGATAATTTTTGTGGGAAAAAAATAGGATTTTTTATTTTCATGCCCGGGCATTATAAACTTGTGTGAAGCACTTGGGGGTTCAAAGTGCTCACCAAAGATCTAGATAAGTTCCTTAGGGGGTCTAGTTTCCAAAATGGGGTCACTTGTGGGGGGTTTCCACTATTTAGGCTCATCTGGGGCACTGCAAACGGAACATGACCCCCATCAACGTCTGCATTCCAAAATGTTACTACTTCCTTTCCAAGCCCTGCCGTGCACCCAAACAGTTTCCCCCCCCCACATATGGGGTATCAGCGTACTCAGGACAAATTGGACAACAACTTTTGGGGTCCAATTTCCTTGGGAAAATTCAAAAATTTTGGACTAAAAAATCATTTTTGTGGAAAATTGTTTTTTTTTTTTTTCACACCCAGGCATTATAAGCTTTTGTGAAACACTTGGGGGTTTAAAGTGCTCACAACAGATCTAGATAAGTACCTTAGGGGGTCTAGTTTCCAAAATGGTGTCACTTGTGGGGGTTTCCACTGTTTAGGCGCATCAGGGGCTCTCCAAACACGACATGGCGTCCAATCTCAATTCCAGCCAATTTTAGTTTGAAAAAGTCAAACGGCGCTCCTTCCCTTACGAGCTCTGCCGTGTGCCCAAACAGTGGTTTTCCCCCACATATTGGGTATTGTCGTACTCAGGAGAAATTGCATAACAACCTTATCTGTCCATTTTCTCCTTTTACCCTTGTGAAAATAAAAAAAAGTTTGTAAAAGATCATTTTTGTGGCTAAAAAGTTAAATATTCATTTTTTCCTTCCACGTTGCTTTAGTTCCTGTGAAGCACCTGAAGGGTTAATAATCTTCTTGAATGTGGTTTTGAGTACCTTGAGGGGTGCAGTTTTTAGAATGGTGTCACTTTTGGGTATTTTCTGCCATATAGACCCCTCAAAGTGACTTCAAATGAGAGGTGGTCCCTAAAAAAAATGGCTTTGTAAATTTTGTTGTAAAAATGAGAAATCGTTGGTCAACTTTTAACCCTTATAACTTCCTAACAAAAAAAAATTTTGGTTCCAAAATTGTGCTGATGTAAAGTAGACATGTGGGAAATGTTATTTCTTAACTATTTTATGTGACATATTTCTCTGTTTTAAGGGAATAAAAATTCAAAGTTTGAAAATTGCAAAATTTTAAAAATTTTCGCCATATTTGGTTTTTTTCAAAAATAAACGCAAGTTATATGAAGAAATTTTACCTAACGTGAAGTACAATATGTCACGAGAAAACAACTCAGAATCGCGAAGATCCGTTGAACGCGTTCCAGAGTTATAACCTCATAAAGAGACAGTGGTCTAGAAATTGTAAAAATTGGCCCGGTCATTAACGTGCAAACCACCCTTGGGGGTTAAGGGGTTAAAACCCGCTTGGCCTCGTACAGTTCACAAAATATTTTTATTAAAAAAATTGATTATTGTCATATTGTAGAACCTGCTTTGTGTGAAATTTCATTGAAATAAAATTTTTTGAAATAAAAACCAAGATTGGCATGCTACAGTTGTACACTTTCTTAATATTTTAATGAAGACATCCAGTTGCATTCAAGGGTGTATAGATGACACTGTTTGTAATTTTTTTTGAAGGCTTTGCACTCTGCATAACTTTTAGGAGTGGAGGAGTACCACAACCATACTTTGCTCACAATATTTGAATGAAATACTACAGTTGGTGCCTTCAAGGTTGCATGGATGACTCTGCTTCTAATTTTTGGCAGGATTTGCACTGTGCATTACTTTTATGAGTCGGGGAGTGCCGCAACTATACTTTGCTTACAATATATGAATGAGACACTACAGTTGGTGCCCTTAAGGGTGTATGGATGATCCTGCTTGTCATTTTGGAAGGCTTTGCACTTAGTGTATAGCCTTTATGAGTCTAGAAGTACCACTTCATGACAATTTGAACAGAATGTGCATGAGACCCTCTTTCATATCTAATACAGGGTCCCTCTTAATCACATTTTTTGGCAATACTTGCTTCCTTCATAAATTACACTAAAATTTTCAATTTTGGATAACTTAAATTATTATTTTTTTGAAAAATCCTGTTTAAATTTTGCCTATTATAAAAGTCATTATACAGGAAAGATTGTTTCTTAACTTTTTTCATATAAACTCAAATTTCTTGTCGATTTTGAATGTTTTTAGTGTCACATGTTTAAAGTGGATTAAACATGGGACACCATTGTTATCAACAGCGATCTGAAAGTCAGAGTTGCTTCCAGTGGTCTTCCCCATCCTGTTCTCCTTCCATTCAGCACTTTTTCCATTTATTTTAACATTTTCACTGCACCTGACCTCTTTGTAGGGTCTGTTGGAAAAATGCTCAGATTGCCCGTTGACTCCCATTAAACTCGTTAGTCGAAATGAGCATTAGGAGTTGCTCGGCTCAAGTAATGAGCATCCAAGCATTTTAGTGCTCGCTCATCTCTACAGTCATGGCCAAAAGTTTTGAGAATGACACAAATATTAATTTTTACAAAGTCTACTGCTTCACTTTTTCTAATGGCAATTTGCATATAGTCCAGAATGTTATAAAGAGTGATCACCAGCTTAACAGCAATTACTTGCAAAGTCAATATTTGGCTAGAAAATGAACTTTATCCCCCAAAACACATTTCAACATCATTGCAGCCCTTCCTTAAAAGGACCAGCTAACCTCTTTTCAGTGATTGCTCCATTAACACAGGTGTGGGTGTTGATGAGGACATGGCTGGAGATCAATCTGTCATGATTAAGTAAAGGGTATGCCACACTGAACAATATCGCTAACGGGATCGCTAAAAAACGTCACTATTTAGCGATCCCGTTAGCGATGTTGTTCAGTGCGGCATCTGCCAGCGACGAGCTTCCTGCTGTGATCTCGCTCGTCGCTGGTATCGTTCCGGACCCTATTTTCTCGTCGGCGCTCCCGCTGGGTAAGTATATATCCTAGTGTGGCACCTTTTCTTAGCGATTTAGCGGTACTTTTGTACCGCTAAAGTCGTTAAGAAGATCGCTAACGGCGATAGCGTCGTTAACTATATTGCTAAATGTGGCCGCACTTAGCGATATAGAAACAATCCGCTAGCGATCGCATTAGTATGCGTCGTTATCGTGATCGCTAGCGGGATTGTTTAGTGTGGCAGTACCTTAAGAATGACACCACTGGACACTTTAAAAGGAGGCTGGTGCTTGGCATCATTGTTTCTCTTCTGTTAATCATGGTTATCTCTAAAGAAACACGTGCAGTCATCATTGCAATGCACAAAAATGGCCTAACAGGGAAGAGTATCGCAGCTAGAAAGATTGCACCTCAGTCAACAATCTATCGCATCATCAAGAACTTCAAGGAGAGAGGTTCCATTGTTGCCAAAAAGGCTCCAGGGAGCCCAAGAAAGACCAGCAAGCGCCAGGACCGTCTCTTAAAAGTGTTTCAGCTGCGGGATCGGGCTACCAGCAGTGCAGAGCTTGCTCAGGAATGGCAGCAGGCAGGTGAGTGCATCTGCACGCACTGTGAGGCGGAGACTCTTGGAGCAAGGCCTGGTCTCAAGGAGGGCAGCAAAGAAGCCAATTCTCTCCAGAAAAAACATCATGGACAGACTGATATACTGCAAAAGTTACAGGCAGTGGACTGCTGAGGACTGGGGTAAAGTTATTTTCTCTGATGAATCCCCTTTTCGATTGTTTGGGACATCAGGAAAACGCCTCATTCGGAGAAGACAAGGTGAGCGCTACCACCAGTCTTGTCTCATGCCAACTGTTAAGCATCCTGAAACCATTCATGTGTGGGGTTGCTTCTCAGCCAAGGGAATCGGCTCTCTCACAGTCTTGCCTAAAAACACAGCCATGAATAAAGAATGGTACCAGAATGTCCTCCAAGAGCAACTTCTCCCAACCCTCCAAGAGCAGTTTGGCGATCAACAATGCCTTTTCCAGCATGATGGAGCACCTTGCCATAAAGCAAAGGTGATAACTAAATGGTTCAGGGAACAAAACATAGAGATTTTGGGTCCATGGCCTGGAAACTCCCCAGATCTTAATCCCATTGAGAACTTGTGGTCAATCATCAAGAGACGGGTGGACAAACAAAAACCTAAAAATTCTGACAAAATGAAAGCATTGATTGTACAAGAATGGACTGCTATCAGTCAGGATTTGGTCCAGAAGTTGATTGAGAGCATGCCAGGGAGAATTGCAGAGGTCCTGAAGAAGAAGGGTCAACACTGCAAATATTGACTTGCTGCATTAACTCATTCTAACTGTCAATATAAGCTTTTGTTACTCATATGTTTGAAATTATTATATTTCTGTCTGTGATAAAAACATCTGTCAAACACACATAAAAACCAGAGGGCAGCAGATCATGTGAAAATATAATATTTGTGTCATTCTCAAAACTTTTGGCCATGACTGTACATAGAACTCAATAGAGGTGAGGAAAAACGCTAAAGAATAACAGCAAAAGCATAATATATTCAATAGATGTAAACATATTGTATCCTAATATACTTTGCCATGTAGGACCAATCTAAATGGATCTATCGCAAAAAACGAAGCAGGAGGTGGTAAAACCACAGAAGAACAACCACAGATCCAATTATATTTATATATATATAAAAAATTAGAAAATCTTTATTATAACATGTATAACACAGGTAAAAAAGTGACACACACAGCGGTAACATAGAAATGTCCGCGCAACCATGTAAGATCACACTACAGCACTGGAAAACTGGAGCAAAGATGTCAATACAGTTGTACAGTCTTATGCAAAAAAATATTTATATGTGCAATATGACAATCAGCACTCAATGTATGTATAAGGGGATCCTGAAGAGGACATAAGTTCCATAATGTCATGGCAAATGCAAAAATTATCAGGATTATGTCCATAAGAAACAGTCCACCATCATTGTGGTTTACACATGTATAATATTGCATACAAGTTCAAAGAACAAAGTTCAGTCTCCCCATACTATATCCACACTGATTGACAGTGTATAGCTAACAAATAAATGCACAATATAGGCAGCGCCATACAAAAATCTACCTATTCAAGATGTAATAGTGGCGTGCTCCAGAAAGACCAGCGCGGTGTGCGTCTGCCCCGACGCACGTTTCGGATTTCTCCTTCGTCAGGGGGCGTGGCTAGAAACAGGAAAGTGTACGCTTAAAAGGACTCCCCACCGGATGCTGTCATTCGTAAACCGGAAATGACGCGTCTGGCATCATAGCAACGGGGAACACGGAGCCGCGCCGACGTCAAGCGGCAGGGAGCGACGGACTGGAGTGTCCATAGCAACCTGACGCCTAGAGACGCCGGAAGCGGTGCAGTTTACCCGAGCCTGACCCGCACGCATACATGGATACGAATGCAGCAAAGATGGAATTAGAATAGCATATAGCAATAAATCGGGGCACAATGTAATAAGGACCCATAGGGGACACAAATCAATCTCAAAACATACCAAAGAAATATCACCAAAAAAATACCACAAAATAATAAATAAATGAAGACAGAATAAACAATACGATATGAATGAACATATACATATAACATAAAACATAACAATTAAAAGACTATATAGAAACAGAATTGCTGAAAGAAATGCGTCACATATAGGTACAAACAGCATACAGCAGCGCATCATATGACAGAATATTAGAATTACACATTTATATCGATGGACATCATGATCGAAGGAATTCTGGAAACGACCAAATCTTCTCGAATATATATAAATTTCTCATCATGTCGCTCCCATAAGAGATCTTCAATCAGATGCACTGTCATGATACGGAGGTGCCCACGAAATGTATCCAGACAGGGGGAAAAAAGGAAAGTAAATACAAAACAAACCTAAAAGAATATGATGAAAGAATAAAAGTTAAAAACCTATTAAAAGCCAACATGGCGGCTCGGAGATCCATACGCCACCAACGATACAGCAGGTAAATGATTGCAAAGAATACATCACAGGAATGCAACAAAATTAAAGTTCAACTCAATGTCTATGCAAGGAATTTGGAGATATTCACAAGAAATAATATTGTCAACTAACATAATATTTTAAGAATTTATTCAGAAGTTGATGTTCCAGGATGGACATTCACTTTATGAACTGGTAAACTCCTGATTCTTCAACTTTTTTAATATATTAAAATATAAATACAGTTTATATATTATTCAGACAAGAGAACTTTTCCTGATCATGGCAGACATCAGGGGATTTGTCTGATCAGGTATATAAGTAAACCTCAGGCAAGTAATATTCTACATTTACAGTTTTGCACTTTAAACCAAAAGAGAAGTTTAAAAAGTCAATTTTTAAAAGTAAAACTTCTTTATAACCTGACCAATGTAAATTCAAAGTAAGAAGCAGATGAAAGAAAATCAGGAAACATTTACTCGTATAGTCTTATGACCCATTAATACAGGTCGATGCAATGCCAGTACCAAGCAACTATCAACTACAGGCCTGTTTACAATGGCGAGCAGTGACGGGGACACAATGATTGATAATACTACCATGTTCCCATTTACAATATGTTGTCCACCGCACATCACCTTTTTTCATTTGCTTGCTTGCCAGGTCATTGCCGGCCCATAATCGAGAAAGCACGTTCCTTCAAAAACTCATTCTCCTCATGTAAAATTACCAATAAATTGTGTTTTCATATATTGGTAGTGTTTTGTCAATTTTTTTTATGCCTGCATTGAAAACAACAATGCCTCTTAGTGCCTTGGAAGCTGTATATAAAAAAATGTTGATTGCAACATTTTTGATCCATCTCCAATTCCAATCTGAACATTTTAGAAAAATTTAATAAAAACCTATTAGTTATCTGTGGATCAGTTTCAGTGTAAATCCAGTGTAAGTCATGCAACAAACAAAAAAATATAGTTTCTGCAACTTTAAAGGGGTTATTCGGGACTATATATTTTGTTTACTATGGGCCTATGAAGTAACAGACAGG
>JARQOD010000003.1:578387220-578522710 GCA_033576555.1 Oophaga sylvatica | reverse complement strand
AAGGTGTGAAAATGACCTCTGCAAAAGTATATAGAATTTCTGACTGACAACTTTCTTCCATGGTATAAAAAGAAGAAACATGCCTTCAGGAGCAAAATCATCTTCATGCATGACAATGCACCATCTCATGCTGCAAATAATACCTGTGAGTCACTGGCTGCTATGGGCATAAAAGGAGATAAACTCATGGTGTGGCCACCATCTTCCCCTGACCTAAACCCTATAGAGAACCTTTGGAGTATCATCAAGCTAAAGATCTATGAGGGTGGGAGGCGGTTCACATCAAAACAGCAGCTCTGGGAGGCTATTCTGACTTCATGCAAAGAAATAAAAGCAGAAACTCTCCAAAAACTCGGAAGTTCAATGGATGCAAGAACTGTGAAGGTGATATCAAAGAAGGGTTCCTATGTTAACATGTAACTTGGCCTGTTAGGATGTTTTGGAGTTAAGTAGCTTTTTTGTTCAGTGAATGTGACCTCCTAATGCTGCAAATTCCACAAATGAGCATTTTCAGTTCTTTAAAACAGATCGAATGTTCAGAAATTCTACTGTGCCTAATAATTTGGAACAGTGCATTTTGAGTTTTTTTCCATTTTGGAGATTATACTGTTATCATTGGGAGGTTTCTTCAATAAAATTCGATGTATACTCTAAGGCCTCTTTCACACTTCCGGCGGGCGCCTCACGGCGCCCCCGGCATTTTGCCGCAGCGCCGCATCAGAAAACCTGATGCACCGCCGGCGGCCGCATGCGTTTTTTTGCCGGATGGTTTCTGATGCTTGGAGACATCAGAAACCATCCGGCAAAAACAAAAAACGTTGCATGCAGCGTTTTGTCCGGCCGCCGCAATGTACTTTTGCGCCGCATCCGGACAAAACCGCATGCAACGCATTGACATGCGGCGCCATCCGGCGCTAATGCATGTCAATGCGAAAAAAGCCGCATGCGGCGCATCAGGTTTCTGATGCGGCGCTGCGGCAAAATCCCGGGGGCGCCGCAAGGCGCCCGCTGGATGTGTGAAAGAGGCCTAACGGCTGATGACTTTTATTAGACTGACTGTCATTTGCACCGACCACTTAGGAAAATCAGAGAAAAATATAATTTGCATAATAATTTGGAACATTGTGTATACCTGCCAACACATATATACACTGACACATGAACAAATATAAACAAGTAAACTCATATACAGCCAACTGAATGACAGTGGTGCATTGTGCCATTTCCACCAAAAAAATTATTCAATTTCAAAAAGTTTAATACATTTTTAGGGATTGTGTCAATGATATTTCGATGTCTTCACAACTGCTTATCAAGTAGTAAGAGTTTTTTCAAGTTGTATAGGTCCCATTGTGGTTTTCACCTTCTTTTTCTACATTGCAAACACCACAAGATCTCATAAAGAGATGAGCATTAGCACCTCTTCTGGGAGAACTTCTAGTAAAGGTGCGACTTATACATTAATCATTACCTTACCTCTCTTATGAATACATCTCCCTGATGCTATCCAAGTCCAGCAGCCAATTCTCAGGGCACTTTTTTCTCTGCAAAAGAGTTTTATAATTGAAAATGTTACGGTACCTTTTTATTTTGACTTAAAGGAACATGAAACCTAAAAATACAGTAATTGATTAAATGAAACAAGCAATGTAAGTTGGCCTTTCTATGTGTTAGTATGTGGCAAGAAATTCCGCAGAGAACATGATCAGAACCATTTTCAGCTGGTGAGTGGCAGAAGTCCAGTCAGCTTAACTAAAGAGCTGATCTTTTGTCCTCCTGTAGACAGGTGAGAGGAGGGAGGTTTCTGCTGCAGACACTTGTCTTACAGTCACATACTGGACAAAATTAACTTCAAGTTTATAGAAAACTTCATGACCAGACTTATCAAGGTAGAGATAACAAATAACAAAAAGAAGTCTCATTCAAGTTTTCCACTTGACAGAATCTTATAACTTGAAGTCCAAATTAGCATTTTACTTAAAATATCCAATAAATATATACCGTAGATACCTAATTTTCAGTAATGAGAATATTTAGAGATGACAGAGTAGATTTTCAGGGCCCTTTTTTACCATTCGCGTGAGTCCAGCTAACTTGCTGTCATACCTGGCTTCTCTTTTGATCAGTAGACCTGTCCTGATCTGGCTGTTCATCACTACAATGACATTCTTAAAAGCACCCTTGACCAAGTAGCACCGCTCACCCTCAGAACCTCCAAACACACAGTAAAACAGCCCTGGCTCACATTGCAAACTCGACTTCTTCAGCGATGCTCTAGGAGTGCTGAACGCCTCTGGAGAAAAACCCGCACACCAGAAGACTTCATCCACTTTAAATTCATGTTAAGAACTTATAATGCTGCCCTTCACCTCGCCAAACAGACCTACTTCACCACACTGATCTCCTCACTAGCCAACAACCCCAAGAAACTTTTTGACACTTTTCACTCCCTCCTCAGGCCAAAAGCACAAGCCCCTATCACAGACATTTGTGCTGACGACCTGGCCTCCCACTTTATAGAAAAAATAGATACTATCCGTCAGGAAATCTGCTCTCAACCACCAAGTGCTGTGACTCCCATCCCACCCTGCATTTCCCCTGGCTCACTTTCCACATTTGATCCCATCACAGAAGAAGAAGTCTCCAGACTCCTCTCTTCCTCTCGTCCGACTACATGCACTACCGACCCCATCCCCTCACATCTCCTCCAGTCTCTCTCTCCAGTTGTCACAACTCACCTAACTACAATCTTTAATCTCTCACTCTCCTCTGGCATTTTCCCATCCTCCTTCAAACACTCCATCATTACTCCATTACTAAAGAAACCCGCTCTTGACCCTTCCTGCACAAACAACTACAGACCGGTCTCCAATCTCCCCTTCATCTCTAAACTTTTGGAGCTCCTAGTCTACTCCCGCCTCACCCGTTACCTCTCCACTTACTCCCTCCTAGACCCTTCACAGTCTGGCTTCCGCCCCCTACATTCGACTGAAACTGCACTCATCAAAGTGACCAATGACCTTCTTACAGCAAAACGTAACGGCGACCACTCTCTGCTCATTCTTCTCGACCTTTCTGCAGCTTTCGACACGGTTGACCACCGTCTACTACTCTCTTGGCTCCAGTCACTAGGTATTAAGGACACTGTTCTTCCTGGTTCTCCTCCTATCTTTCTGACCGCTCCTTCAGTGTTTCGTTCTCTGGCTCCACGTCATCTCCTCTTCCTCTCACTGTCGGTGTACCCCAGGGCTCAGTCCTTGGCCCCCTTCTCTTCTCTCTCTACACGGCCCCAATTGGACAGACCATCAGCAGATTTGGCTTTCAGTACCATCTTTATGCCGATGACACACAACTATACACGTCATCCCCCGACCTTACCCCCGCTGTTCTACAGAACACCACCGACTGTCTGTCCGCAGTCTCCAACATCATGTCCGCTCTCTATCTGAAACTTAACCTCTCCAAGACTGAACTCCTTCTGCTCCCGCCGTCTACTAACCTCCCTAAATCTGACATTTCCCTCTCTGTGGGCGGCACCATAATAACACCCCGGCAGCAGGCTCGCTGTCTGGGTGTTATGTTTGACACCAATCTCTCCTTCACCTCCCATATACAATCTCTTGCCTGCTCTTGCTGTCTACACCTAAAGAACATCTCTAGAATCCGCCCTTTTCTCACCATGGAAACAACAAAAACCCTCACTGTAGCATTGATCCACTCCCGCCTGGACTACTGCAACGCTCTATTACTTGGCCTCCCCATTACTCGACTATCCCCTCTCCAGTCCATCCTTAATGCAGCAGCCAGGGTCATCCATCTGGCTAATCGGTACTCGGACGCGTCCGCTCTTCGCCAGTCCTTACACTGGCTGCCCATTCATTATAGGATCCAATTCAAAGTACTGGTTCTCACCCACAAAGCTCTCCACAGTGCAGCACCCCCCTACATCTCCTCCCTCATTTCTAACCTAACCGACTGCTGCGCTCTGCAAACGACTTTCGACTAACCTCTGCACTAATCCGTACCTCCCACTCCCGACTCCAAGACTTCTCCCGCGCTGCGCCAATCCTCTGGAATGCTCTACCCCAAGAAATTAGGACTATCCACAATTTGCATGGTTTCAGGAGCTCCCTCAAAACACATTTGTTCAGAGTGGCCTATCACATTCACTAACCAAAGTCGTTCTATGTTTAAGTGTGTATGTGTAGCCCATTCACTATCTCCATCCATGCCTCACCCCCTCAAGATGGCTGGACCATCATTGTAAATGCACCATTGTATATACACACCTGTACTTTGTATCTCCCCCACCTCATTGTAGATTGTAAGCTCTCACGAGCAGGGTCGGCTTATTTTGCTTTAATTATTGTATTGTTAACGTTGTTACCTATGACTTGTGTTTTGAAACTGTTAAACTGTAAAGCGCTGCGGAATATGTTGGCGCTATATAAATAAAGATTATTATTATTATTATTATTATTATTAGACCCAGGGTGACAAGTGTCAAATCTGTATTCCTCCGGTTGAAGCCATGGTGCCGTGGCTACTGTCATGTAGACTTCTGGAAAACAGAGACACATACATCCTTTACAGTTCATAGCTCTTATTCAAGCATTTTTCCACAGGACTGGGGGAAGGTGATGGGAGATCATCTCTCATTGTTCCGATGTTCAAATAACCTGCATAGTTTATCCTTCAATATTTGTAGAACAACAAGTTATGTGGACTGATACAATGGGTAATCAACATATTAATTAATAACGATTGTTCAATTATCCTGTGCCTTTGTTTCCCTAGGATAGTAGGACAATAAGCTGCAAGGACTGATAACAATAGGTAAACAGCAGCTAATCAACAATTCACAAACATCGATTCAATCCACAACAAGAGTCAACATTCAGAATCATATGAATAATAGCTCATGTCCCAGGACCTATTAAATATATGTCTAGCATGATTAAGAATGAATGCTGTGTTGTCATAAGGTGAAATATACTCTACGGATGACTATGGGGTGCATTATACTTTATGGGTGACTATGGGATGTGCATTATACTTTATAGGTGACTATGGGGGTGCATTATATTTTATGGATGACTAGAGACTGTACATTATACTTAATGAAGGACTATGGGGAGTGCAGTACACTTTATGGATGACTACGGGATGTGCATTATACTTTGTAGATGACTATAGGCTGTGCATTATACTTCATGGATGAGTACGGGCTCTGTATTATTCTTTATTAATGACTACGAGCTGTAATTACAATTTTTGGATGATTATGGGTGCATTATACTTTTTGAATGACTATAGGTTATGCATTATGCTTTATTGTTGGACTATAAGCTGTGCATTATACTACATGGATGACTATGGGCTGTGAGAAATATTATATGGAGCACTATGGAATGCATCATACTATATGGAGGACTATGGGAGGTGCGTTATACTTATGCTATTGAGTCCCATGATGTCTATGTATGCCCCTTGTGAGTATAATCTTTTATTTTTTTCTATACATTAAAGAACAGTGGCATAATGGAAAACATATACCAAGATGGGGATATATATATTAGGATGAGTGGGGCCCAGGATAAGAGACATATACCAGAATGGGCGATATATATACCAGGATGGGGTCAAGATAAGGGACAAATATACCAGGATGAGGGACATATATACTAAGATGAAGTGTGCATATATATATTTATAGAATTTACACAGGATAGTGGGCCACGGTCCAAATCTTGCATCGGGTCCATCAGACTAGTTGCGCCACTGCTCACCAGCCTCATCAGGTCTCCGAGATCTTTCTTAAAATGTGTGCTGTTTGTATTGTGGCATCGAGTGGTAGATCCCTTATATAGTTAATATCCACTCATGAGCTCCATTTTCAGTTTTCTTAAAGCACCACTCCAGCATTTTTTTTACTTCACCATTGCAGTGGTATCATTAACCCCTTTCTGACATTAGCCGTAATATTCCATCCATGTGCCCTGGGCCAAATTGACCATGGACGGAATATTATGTCTAAGTGATCGGCCGCAAGGCAAAAAACAATGCTTTATCATCATGCTGCCGAACATAAAGTGGAATAAAACGCGATCAAAAATACGGATATAAATAAACATGGTATAGCTGAAAACGTCATCTTGTCCCGCAAAAAACAAGCTGCCATACAGCTCCATCAGCGGAAAAATAAAAACGTTATAGCTCTCAGAATAAAGTGATGCAAAAACAATTATTTTTTCTATAAAATAGTTTTTATTATATAAAAGCGCCAAAACATAAAAAAAATATAAATGAGGTATCGCTGTAATCGTACTAACCCGAAGAATAAAACTGCCTTATCAATTTTACCACACGCAGAACGGTATAAATGCCCCCCAAAAGAAATTCATGAATTGCTGGTTTTTGCTCATTCTGTCTCGCAAAAACTGGAATAAAGAGTGATCAAAAAATGTCATGTGCCCAAAAATGGTACCAATAAAAACATCAACTCGTTCCACAAAAAACAAGACCTCACATGACACTGTGGGCCAAAGTATGTAGCTCTCAAATGTGGTGATGCAAAAACTATTTTTTGCAATAAAAAGCTTCTTTTAGCATGTGACAGCTGCCAAACAAAACATTAGTTTTCAACCTGGATGGTGCCAAGATGTAACCTTCCACGCTGAGAACCACTGGTGAATGAACTGCTGGGAACGCAGCATCCGTAACCGGGGGTGACGTCATAGAGGTCACTGGGCTCCATTCCCAGCCGGGCTGAGCTGCGGTGAGATCCGGTGAGATCCCTGCTAGCATCGTGAGCACTCACTGTGCTAGTGGGGATCTCACTGAAGTCACCGCAGTTACTTCCAGTCACTGGGCTCTGTTCCCAGCGGGGCTGAGCTGCAGTGGGATCCGGGGTCACTTATAAAATTCACATGCCAGAAAACAGTAGATTAGTTCCAAAAAGGGGGCACTTGTTGGGCATTGCCACTGTTAAGGCACGTCTAGATACGTTCCTTGGGGGGTCCACTGTTTAGGCACATCAGGAGCTCTCCAAACGCGACATGTCACCCGTAGACCATTCCATCAAAGTCTACATTCCAAAATGTCACTATTTCCCTTCCGAGCCCCGATGTGTGCCCAAGCAGTAGTTTTTCCCACATATGGTGTATCAGCGTACTCAGGACAAATTGGACAACAACTTTTGGTGTCTTGTTACCCTTGGGAAAATAAAAATTGGGGTGAAAAGATCATTTTTATGGGAAAAAATTATTTTTCATTTTCACGGCCGGGCATTATAAACTTTAGTGAAACACCTGGGGTTCAAAGTTCTCACCACACATCTGGATAAGTTCCTTGGCGGGTCTAGTTTCTAAAATGGGGTCACTTGTGGGGGATTCCTCTGTTTAAGCACTTCAGGGGCGCTCCAAACACGACATGGCGTTCGATCTCAATTCCAGCCAGTTTTGCGTTGAAAAAGTCAAACGGTGCTCCTTCCCTTCTGAGCTCTGCCATGCGCCCAAACAGTGGTTTACCCCCACATATAAATTTCATTTCTGTGGAAAAAATATGATTTTTTAATTTTACGGCTCTAAGTTATAATCTTCTTTGAAGCCCTTGGGAGTTCAAAGTGCTCCCCACACATCTAGATAACTTTCTTTGGGAGTCTAGTTTCCAAAATGGTGTAATTTGTGGGGGTTTTCACTGTTTACATACATCAGGGGCTCTCCAAACACGACATGACGTCTGATCTCAATTCCAGCCAATTTTGCATTGAAAAGTCAAGCAGCGCTCCTTCCCTTCTGAGCTCTGCCATGCGCCCAAACAATGGTTCCCCTCCACATATGGGGTATCAGAGTACTCAGGACAATTTGTACAAAAACTTTTCAGGTCCAATTTCTCCTGATACCCTTGGGAAAATAAAAAAAATTTGGATATGAAATAAATTTTTTGTGAAAAAAAGTTAAATGTTAATATTTTTAAACATTCCAAAAATTCCTGTGAAGCACCTGAAGGGTTAATAAACTCCTTGAATGTGGATTTGAGCACCTAGAGGGGCGCAGTATTTAGAATCGTGTCACTTTTGGGTATTTTCTATCATATAGACCCCTCAAAGTGACTTCAAATGTGATGTGATCCCTAAAAAAAAAAAGAGAAATCGCTGTTTAACTTTTAACCCTTTTAACCCTTTTAACTTCCTAACAAAAATAATTTTGGTTCCAAAATTGTGCTGATGTAAAGTAGGCATGTGGGAAATGTTACTTATTAAGTATTTTATGTGACATGTCTCTATAATTTAAGGCCATGAAAAATTCAAAGTTGGAAAATTGCGAAATTTTCAAAATTTTTGCCAAATTTCCGTTTTGTTCACAAATAAACACAAGTCATATCACAGAATATTTAACACTATCATGAAGTATAATATGTCACAAGAAAACAGTGTCAGAATCATCTGGATTCATGGAAGCGTTCCAGAGTTACCTCATAAAGGGACAGTGGACAGAATTGTAAAAATTGGCCCTTGTGGGCTAAGGGGTTAATATGTTAGGTGCCAGGATTCTCCTAATGCACAGGGAGAATCCTGGGCCTTGTCACCCATTCTTCCTCAACCACAGTGGAGCCTGCTCAGCAGAGCCGTCGGTCTCAGCGTCTTGCTCAGACTCGTGCTGTTCGTCTGGTTACTGGTGGCTCTCCAGTTACAGCTATAGTGACTAGCAATAGGCGGCAGCGAGGCAGCGAACAGACGTTCCTGGGTCTAAGTCCAGAAATCACTCCATTGAGCATACTCGTGAGACGATCTCTCATTGGTGGTCAGTCTTCAGCTGCTCGGATGATGTGGCAGTTCCTGATTGGTCCATGAGCAAGGTCCTGTCAGACTGGACTTGAACAGGAACGTATAAAAGGTCCTCTGGTGTGCGCATCGGCGCGCTATGATAACATGTTTTGTGTGTTGGTGGAAGCGGTACCACCCTGTGTGCACATGTCCAGTTGTGTGTGTGCCTAGACAGGCGTTGTAGGGTGTGAACTTCCGCTTGAGCCTAGCACTTACACTGGGTGACAATGTTGCATGTGCGTCTTTCACAAACCGTGTGACAGGGTAGGCTCAATCACCAGCATAGTGGGGGTGCGTCATAGGGATCCCAACTAGCATCTTTTCTATTATGCTCCTGTAAAGTCTAACGGGGCACAACAAAGAGTGCTCTCTCTTTGTGTGCTGCTCTGTGGTGTAACAGAGGCAGGTACTTTGCACTCTGTTCACACCGAGTGACGTTTAACTCGGTGTGATTATGGTGCTTGCTCGCAGCTTCGCTCCATCATTGTTTCCTAGCAGTGGTTCCTCCATCACAGCATGGTAGACACCGGGTTGTGATCGCACCTTCTCATAATTTATATTTGGCGTGATCCGTGAACCCCAACATAATACAAATTCCCTGACCCTAATATTATATTTACCAACTGCCGTATTCTGCTTTTCCCGGCACTGCTCTGGTCCCACTCCGCCATCTTGTGAATGCAGCTCTTGACTGAAGTCAGAGGTGATGGTCACAAGCTGTCAATGTAAGTCTATAAGAGCCTCATTCTGGTCTCGTTATTGCTCTCATAGACTTACATTGAGTACTGAATCCAGCAAGAAAGGTAAAGTCCGTGCAATAGCACTGAAACACCGGCGCAAGTCAACCCAGCAAGCAGCGCAAAGACAAACCGACAGGCAAGGAAACTCAGGTGCTTTTCCGAGAAGAAGAAAACATAATGTTCAATTAAAGAAGAGGCAGCACTCACCGTTCCACATGCAGTACTTTATTCAGTGGCGTGAAAACATATCAGCGGGCTAGGTGGATGTGGACAGAGTCGGACTACGGATGTTTCACGCTGCATGCGCTTCTACTGGTCCAGACTACATTGGGTACTGACTTACTGCTTGCCCAGCAAACACTCGATCTATCCGGCAGGTCACAAACTGCTGGAGATTGACTGAAACAGAAAAAAATGTCAGCTGCTAAGTAAATTTCAAGTGATGGCGAACATGTATTAATGATACAATTCTGGCTGTGAAATAAAAAAAATGCGGAAGCGGTGGTTTAATTCCAACAGGATTAAGATTTTATATTGATTAAAAAATAATATACAGAAATAAAGACTGTAGCTTTATATAGCCAAATCACTAGAGGTAAAATCAAGTCTTTCCATCTATTACTGTGGGTATCCGGTTTTCTCATTCCTGGTTGACACCACCTTGTGCATTGTGCCATTTTGCTGTTGGGTCACAAATGTTTGAAAGCACCTGGTTTCCTTAATAGACAGTGCACAATAAATGGCTTTGACTCCAGCCATTGCCATTATTTCCCTAGGCTTTATAAGGATACTTTCCAGACAACAGCGGGTATGAGCTTTAAGGGGGTGGTCCAGGACTTGTATTTATGACCTAATTATCAATCTCAGATCATTGGAGGGGGTGGATGAGTAATCCAATACATGGTACTCTTATCGATCGGCTGGTTGCAGTGGCTGCATGGACACTGTATAAAGCCAGAAAAGCTCCATACACTGTCTAGTGGTTGTTTCTGGGTACTGCAGCTCAGCTCTTATTGAACTGAATGGGAGCTGAGCTGCACATTCATTACACAATGGTAATTATACAGTGCACGGTGATAAACTGTCCCAATTCTGCACAATATCAAATACCTAATTGGCGTTAGTGCCAGGGGTTGCACCACAACAGCCACTGGCGGACACAGACTGAAACGGGCCCCTGTGTAAGAACAATATGTGGGCCTTTTGCAGTCCAATATCTCATCATAATTAACAATTTCACTTGCTTTTTGTGGTGGTAGTGTCCCTGTTACCTATTAAGCCCTGCTGCAGATGCACAAGTTGCACCAATGACATGGCCGCTCCTGTCTCCTGGCACACATGTCGATCCAAGAGAAAATATGAGGGACACTGGCATAATGAATGATGGCAATAAAATATTGGCTTTGTATAAGCAATAGGAAATGAGCAAATCAATAAATATTACATTATATTATACTATTTGATCCCTATGGCCAAAATAATTTAGAATTTTGATCCTTTCAGACTGCGCATTCAATATATGGAGTTTCTGTGAACCCCAGTGTGATCGCTTCTTCTGTCTTACGCCCAGGAGAGGCTCCAGGGAGACACAAATATAGATAAATGATCAAAAAAGAACTAATTGGTCTGCGTTCCTAGCTATGCCACGGTTAAACACACACGTTCCTATCTACTCGCCACCCATGTGATTTGAGAAATCTGAGAAAAGGTACGGTAATTGCGCTGCCTTCCGTTCTTCCCTCTTCAGCGTACAAGCACCTCTAGAAGCCTACTTGTAGCGTATTATGTAACTTCGTCTGCCTCATTTAGCGTCTTTTCTCTTAGGAAAACACATTATGACTTTGTACAAGCCTTGATCGATTTCTTAAGAGGCCTTATCTGATTGCTTTTATATTTTATTGATTTTTCTGAATTAAGTTTTATGGTCCTCAATTATTTCCTTGTATGATTGTTCAGCTCTACGTATGGCATCCAGTATAATTACACAGCGACATGATTATGTTCCAGTTGATAATCCCGTTTAATATATAGCGTTTTGCCCTTTTTTTTAATGGAGATTATCTCCCCTATGCAGACTGATCTGTTGAATTCCGTGCCACATAGATAAACTGAAATCACAGGATTACGTGCCGGCCGTGGTCGACATTATCAGACTTTTTTTTTTTCTTCCGTGACATCTTGACAAAAGCTTTTATTGCAAAAAAAAACCGTTGTGATCATCAGCTTCATTAGGAAAGCATTTAACAATCATAGGAGATGATTTTTATAAACCTGCTGTTCTGCTAACAGGGGATACTGCCTTAGCAGCCCAATTAAGTTTCAAATGAGTTTTGAGCACTGATGGCTAATATAATTCTGAGCTAGCCGTAGATTC
Source organism: Oophaga sylvatica (assembly GCA_033576555.1). Classification (NCBI taxonomy): domain Eukaryota; kingdom Metazoa; phylum Chordata; class Amphibia; order Anura; family Dendrobatidae; genus Oophaga; species Oophaga sylvatica. The sequence continues at coordinate 578,510,769 of JARQOD010000003.1, read as the reverse complement.
TGTATTATACAATCATTTATCATTTGAAGGGAATTTTTGACAGGAATCAAATACTGATCCCTCCATTATGTTGTCTTATTTTTTTTTCCTTTGCATTATGAAGACTTCGGATGAAATTGTCAGAACCAAATTTTATTTGGTATCTTTATAATGTTATCACTATCGTAACAAAAACATAACTATGTAACAATAACAAAGTAACAATATGATACTTTATTAAAACACTGGTTTCCTAAATTAAAATGTAACTTTAATTTTAGCCGCTTGTCTCACCCTGACATACCAGACTTGGACTGGCCCACAGGAGAACAGGAGAATCCTCCGGTGGGCCGCCGTGCAGGAGTAGGCCACCACCCTCGTATATGAGCAGTACTTGGCACAATATACTTGAATCTCTATGGACAGACAAAGGCGGCATCTTATTCATTAATAATCTGCCCAGTTCATTGTTTTATACATTTGTGATGGATAAAAATGTCACATTTTTATGTAGCTGAAAGTGGGGCCCTGGAGTTGGTTACTGGTGGGCCCTTGGCACCCCAGTCCAAACACTGCGTAGGTAGGTTCCGGTTGTGTTATACAGCCGACATCTGCCTCTATCAGCGAGGACCAGAGCTTGCTCTGATCGCAGCTGGTTTACCGTTTAGATGCCACTGACAGCAGCATTTAAGTGGTTCATTTGCCAGTGCTTGTTTGTATTGGCACCTGTTGTGATATTACAATGCGTTTGCGGGTGTTAATGGTTTACTAAGGAAACCTGAGGTCCCAAGGCTGCTATCTATTCTACTTCTATGAAGCCCAGTCATTGGCTAGTCTTCATAGGAGATCATCAGCTGTACTGCATTGCTGTATTACTGCAATGTATAGAACAAGCAACACAACAATACCAGAAGTTCAAGGAATAAAGTGCAAAGTGTAAATGACAGTATTGACGTTCTTACAATCTAAAAAAATGCAATGTATATAACTAGTGATGGGCGAACCTGAACACTAAAGTTTGGGGTCCATACCAGACATCTAATGTCCATGCAAGGACTCCAAACATGGACTTGTCAAGGAAGTCCGTGTTACTGTTCGGGTTCAGCAGCAGTTCAAAGCTTGCTGAAAGTCTGCACAGCAGCCAATCAACAAGCTTTTCCAGTGTGGGCACTTAGTGCTCCATCACAGTCATACCAACAATTGGCATGGCTGTGATTGGCCAGCACAGCTTGTAAAAAAAAGAAAAAATGTTTTTGATAATAAGTACAGGTAAAGCGTAGAGATGTGGGCTGCAGCCCTCTGCTGTTTGCTTTATCTTGGCTGGTTATCAAAAATAGAGGGACCCCCCAAGCTGTTTTTTAAATTATTTAAATAAATGATTTAACAAAATGACGTGGGGTCCTACCCATTTTTCATAACCAGCCAAGTTAAAGCAGACAGTTGGAGGCTGGTGTTCTCAGGCTGTGAGTGGTCATGGATATTTGGCCATCCCCTGCCTAAAAATAGCGGCCCACGGTCACATCGGAAAAGGTCACATGCGACAATTCTGGCTCTTTGCCCATCTTTTCCCAATTGCCCTGGTGCATTGGAAAGTGGGGTAATATTTTATGGTTGATGTCAGCTGCATAATGTGGGGCAATGTCTTTCAGATACCCATAAACACACAGGAAAAATATATATTTTTTGAATATACACTCCCCCACACTCCCTCATTTACACATTTATTAAATACAAATAAATTCATGAAGTTCCGATGGTAATGTCAAGAGAGTAATGTCACACAATGTCCATCAAATCCTATGGAGTCTTGTTCTGAGAAAGTTCTAAGAACGAAACTTCATAGTTCTCTCCCATTCAGCGACAGGCATGGAAATTCTCGTACTTCTGGCTGCCATTGACCACAAGTAATCCTATTGAGCCTCGTTCTGAAAACTCAATATGGTAAGAATTTTTTACTGACACAGCGGCTGGGTCTCACGAGGGCAGCGCAAATGCCGGAATAATGAGAGATCACTTTTGAAATGCAAAACATGATTTCACAATACTCTGTTGGGATTTGTTTATACTATATATGTCCCTTTGGTGTAATGTGAATTTCAGCCTAAGAGCAGTTTTCTTGGCGCATCAACACTCTATCACTGAGCCTAATGGCTTATTATGTCTACCTTTAGAGTGTTTGGGGTCCACTTTCTCGAAAGTAGAAAATCCCTTTAAGTTAGCGTATATTCACATCATATTTTGGCCAAATGTTTGATTTTCATATATTTTTTCTGAACCCCAAAATTGCCATAGACTCCAATTATCGAACAACTACGGACGCCATTTGAATTTTTTTGCCCATAGCCATTAAAAACAATGATCTCGTAGACTAAACTATCGTTTCCAACTTCAAAGTTGGATAGAGACAAAAATAAACATCAAACGGTGTCCAATTTTGTTTGTTATGAAATATGTTGATATTTGAAGTCTTTGGCCCCAATTCCTCAAAGCGAATCAAGCCAGATTTTTATCATAAATCGCTTTGAAAAGTCACAACATTTTTATGCAACGTAGAGTTGTGCAAAAATGTTGTGACTTTTTGCATTTTCACACCAGTTTGCTCAACTCTGTCAAAAAGTGCAGAGCTGGATCCAGGATGGGTGCATGGTGCCAGAGCTTGTCTAATTCATGACAAGCTGTGGTGTTCCTTACCACAGAAATTTTACTCCAGTGATTGACTGGAGTAAGATTTTTGTCACAGCGCATGGAGCTTCTTAATGAATCAGTAGCATCTAACTTCAACATGCCCCCTCAAGACCGGTCTCAGTGGATCGGGACCTTTGACTTCTTGGCGGAACATCCAAAACCCATTTTTGGGGTTTAGACATCCCTAAAGAGTCACAAATGTGTGCCGAAAGCGTGATTTGAACTTGGTGTTAGAAAAATATAGTTAGTTAGCTGTAAAAAAATCTTTAAAGGCTTTAAAATGTATCTACTCTGTCATCGTAATTGCCAAATTTCCAGCAACGTTCTTTATTTTGCCTTCAAAAAAATGATCTTTTTGTCTCTCCAGTAAATCTACTTTATTTATATGGCTCATGGCTCGGTTTTACAGTAAACTTCATGTCTTTCAAAGCTTGTCATAAGTGACATTGCAAATGCTTGAATTCTTTGCGGCAAATATACGGCCGGTTTTGTTACAGGCAGTTTGAACCTTTTATGAATATAAATATACAGCAGGAAAAACCGTATGCAAGATCGCTTCGCCCTCCTAAAATAATTTATATTCACAAAGTCACATACCTGACTGATTCTCTCCTAATGTTACAAAGTGGTTGTGTTATTTCATGCAGTCCAAATGTGTATTATTATTTTGTACATGAGAAGTCTTTTGATCTGCATTTATTACAAGAAAAGAGATGCACGGGCTTAACCCAATCTGACACAAATGCTGCAATATGTTCATTTTCACCCACTACAAATTCAATACATTCATATTCAGAATTCTTTATCTAATAGTGCTTATTAGATTGTTTTGGCTACAGCTGCAAAGCAATATATCACTGAAAAATAATAGGTATGTCTCTTTCAGGCGATGATGTGATTTGCCTTTGCTGTGCTAGCATGAAAATCTGCACCATTTATTAATAAAAGACAACGTTAGACAAACTCGCCTGCATGCGAAAAGCTAAACATTTACTTTTTTTTTCTTGGGCTTTTAAGTCTCTTATTTTCTACTTTTAAGTAAGAACTCTGGAAAGGGTGAATGTCACCTAGAAACAAAGGAAAAAGGCTTGGGCACAATGGAGAACTTTTACATTTCTCCTCAGTCACTAGTTGATGTGTAGAACCATATACAAAGGTGAGACGTGAAAATTGGAGTACCCCTCCTGGTTATGGTTCACATAAGGGGGCAACTGTAAAGGGATGAAGAGGTTGTCACCTTCAAAATACCCCAACTTCATATATACACTGATGAACAAAAGGGTAATAATGTTTTGAACTTTTGACTTTCAGGCTCCATATCTCACCATCCACTACTGCTTCCAACGTGAGACTACCATCTTTTTATCGACAATCATCTTGGCTATCTCAAACATAAATTTGACTTGCAGCTATTTAGCATATGATTAGTTATGCAGATTCTTGTCACGTCTGTCACGGTGTGACACGACCCAACAGGTGGTCCGTCAGCGGACTGCACAACTCACAAACAACGGGATAGAATAGGTGAGAGGAAGGCCCTACCAATAGGGAATGAGGGATGGTCACCACCTGAGCTCAAACCTGAGCCTGTCCCTGCACTCCCCTATCGCCCTATGCGGGTCCTTCCCCCGCCGCCGTTACGAACCTAGTCCCTAGTAGTCATATATTACTGCCCTGGCTAGTGCACTGGCCGGCAAGGAACACTAGCCTCGCCTCTGCAGATAATACACACAGGGGGAAGGGACAAACACCAAAGGGACCAGGTGAAAAAAACCACATTTAGTTTATGAACACCGCTGCTAAGCTCCACACCGCAGATAACAACAGCAACTGGACTCCAAACACCAGACGTGACTGACACCAGAGAGCTGCTCCTGCTAGGCTGGTCTCCAGAAAGAAACTGTATCATTAACAGTCAGCTGATGCATCAGGTGACCTTTTAAAGGATGATGGGAGTGGTCACCACCCACATCAGCAGACCCAGCAGCACTGCAGTAACACCAGATTGCCAGCGGGGAAAAACTGACATCAGCTGAACCAGCAGCAATGCAGTAACACCAGATTGCCAGCGGGGGAAAAACTGACATCAGCTGACCCAGCAGCACTGCAGTAACACCAGTTTGCCAGCAGGGAAAAACTGATATTAACCCCCGCTGGCCTGAAAGGAAAAAAGGTTTAACTGAGTGAAACCAGATCTGCTACCAATCCAAAAATGGATCATGACAATGTCACTGAATTATTACTGTTTTGTTCGTAAATCCACCTTTGGCTTTCAACACTGCCTGAATCCTTCTGGGCATGCTGTTGATCAGATTCACACATGTCTAGACTGAAATCTGATCCCAGGTCTCTTCTACACATTCACAAAGTTGGAGAAACCTAGTCGACTCACTTGGGTATGTATGCAACTTTTTCTTCAACTCTATCCACAAGTGTTCAATTGGGTTACGGTCTTGGGACTGACAGGAGCAATCCATCACCTTTACTTCATTGTCATTGAAACATTTCTTACCCATTTTCCACATATGTTGTCCTTCCAGAACACTATGTTGCTCTTTTCATACCCATAGTGCTCCAGTGCACAAAGTAACTTGTCTTGTAGGATACTCACATATAGCTCAGGATTGAGACCTCCATAGATCATGGTCAAGTATCCAATGCCTTTGGCTGAGAAACAATCCCATATCATCAGGCTTCTTCCACTGAACTTGACAGTTCCTTCAGTTTCTCAGTCCACTGGCCCTTTTTCCCTTCTTTCGTTCAGACCTATTTGCACCCATCAGAGCCTAGTCTATAGACTTTCATCACATGGCTCCAAATCACCCGTTCCAATTTTCGACTATCCATTTTTCGTACTTTTTTTGCAAAATCAAGCTGACGCTATTTATGGTGATAATGAAGTTGAGGCTTCTTTACCATTTTTCAGGCCAAGAGTCCAGACTTGTTTTACAAGCGCCGCACATTGCTTGCATCGATTTCTGTGATATCACTATTAACAAAGCATATGGGCTAACTCCACTGCAGTGTATTCGCGCCAGAACTGACAGACTTTGGGATGAGCAGACTTTTTGACTCCGATATTTTGCCTGGACGTTCATCTCTTGGCTTTTGAATGGATGGATGGACTCCATTTAATATCCTTCCAACTGTCATGGCACTCACATGATGCAGCAATTTTTTTGGCTGATAGACCGCTATCGATGAGTTGTATGATGCTGTTTCTCTTTTCTTGGGAAATATTCATGGCTATTCCTCGATTTGAACCAGTGACCTTTCGCTTGGGAATCAACGCAAAAACACACTGAGCTATAAGGGATCAGCAGTTTATGAAATTTATAGGGGACCACTCTCCTTTCTTACATTTACTTTTTTATTTAATAACAAGTACAATAAAATACACACCCAAAATAATCTTAGTTCACAGCTTCCAGGTGTTCCAGCAACTGGAAACTCCAGTAACCTTAATATGTCCCTCAAAGTTTCCCATCAGGTTTCTAGACATCGCAGCTGCTGGGAGACCCAGTGGCTGTGAATTCTGATAACCTTTTACCTTAGATGACAACCACCGGGTCTCATGGTAGATCGAGTGCCGGACTAGTGAATGTGGTCAATCATCAGTCCTGCACTGGCACTTGCAAAGCAAGATAAACAGCTTCTATGAACTCAGGTGACCTTACTGTACTTGTTGTAAATAAAAAAAATTCTGGAAACAATGGCTATCATCCCCTGTAATTTTTTTAAACAGCTTTGGGAAAGCCGATGGCTGGGTGCTGAAGTAAATATTCTGAGAATGGGCAATAGCCAAAAAGGTTCCCAATCTATTAATATCAGCTCACAGCTGTTTGCTTAAACTTTACTGATTATTATAGGGGACATCCCCAAAAAAATGATATCAGGTCCCCTCTATAATCAGTAACCAGCAAAGGCTAAACAGACAGCTGTGGGATGATATTAATAGCCTAAGAAAGGGCTATGAATATTGTCCCCCTCCCAGACTTAAAACATCAGCTCTGAGCCACTTCAGAAATGGAGCATCCATTAGATGCTCCAATTCTGGCTCTTAACCTCACTCTTCCTACTTGCCCTGGTGTGATGGCAAGTGAGATAATAGTTGTGGGGTTGATGTCAGCTTTGTGGGATAGATATGAATTATCTTTTTGTCGAACAGGTGAGGAATATATTTTTTTTTAATAAATCTGACTATGGGTTAGTAATGGGGGCATCTTACATATGCCTCTCCATTACTAACCCCTGGGCTTGATGTAAGTAGGCATAAACTAGCTGACATTGACCCCAAACCTATTACCCCACTTGCCATCACACCAGGGCAAGTGGGAAGAGCCAGGCAAAAGTCTGGAAATGGCACATCTAAAAGATACTCTTTTTCTGGGGCTGCTATTTTTAGGCTTGGGGGGCCCAATATACATAGCCTTTTCCCATTCTGAGAATACCAGCCCCAGGTGTTTGCTTTAGCTTGACTGGTTTTCAAAAATGGCAGGACCGCATGCCATTTTTTAAAATGATTTATTTAAATAAGTTGAAAATGTGGTGTTGGGACCCCTCGGTTATTGATAATCAGTCATTAGAAAGCTGACAGCTGGGGGTTGGAGCCTGCGCTGGTTATCAAAAATAAAGGGTAACCCACACCATTTTTAAAATTTATTTATTTATTTTACAGGCGCTGGCTGAGGAATGCTCTCATTAGCTTTGCCTGCTCTCATTGCTACCAGTGAGAGCAATTGTAGGATGATGAGAGTAGTACTCTCATAAGCCGATGTCTGTGAACGGCGGAAATCTTTTTAGCACAGCTCATAGCTGATGGTTCACATGCTGTTATATGACACAATGGGAACCACAGCGCTCTGACCAGTGGTAATGAACTCACCGCTGATCAGAGTTTCCGGTGTTTCTCACGCTGTCACTCAGATGACAAGTGGGAAACAGCTTATGTTTGGGCTGCTGAACCCAATAAGTAACATGGACTTCCTGGAAAAGTCTGTTTTCGGGGTCCATGCACAGATGGTAGATTTTCTGTACGGACCCTGAAATAGTTCGCCCATCACTATTCTTCATGAATTGATTTGCTGGTAAAAGACATTTATTATGCTCAAAAATCTCAACAGACCCAAAGCATAATAAGAGGAGGAGTTATACAATAAAAGAATACACTCTTCGCCCCCGTCTTATCTGTGTGTCGGTGCTCCCTACCTGATCCTCCACTTGCTTTTTCTCTCCAACTCCAATCTTTGCTTCCATCTTCAGTCTTCTCCACTTTTTGGCGCCTCTGGCATTCACAAGACTCACTTGACTCATGTTAAAGTGTAGCTTCCCACAAAGTAATGATGTCATTTCAGCCTAGTCAGCGCTGAAGTCACCACAGAGTTAAGATGGGAGAGAAGACTAGAGCCTTAGGGAGGAAATGAGCCAAAAGAGGACCAGGTGAGAAACATGATGAGTGTAATATTTTCATTTTTTAAAATTGTTTAACCCTAAAAAGAATCATGGAAAATGGCGGCAAGAAAACAAAATTCAATCACCAAAAATTTGAGTCCTGCCGAATCTGAAGATTTTTATGAAATTCGAAATTAATTTGATTTATTCGTAAATCAATTCTTTAATCTCTAATGAGTTCATGCTCATCTATTAAAAGGAACGACCACACTCCAAAAGTCATTCTTTTTTATTTTATCAATATATCTAAGATAAAAAAGCACCAATTATGTCTTTAGGTTTTCAGTTCTATAGAAGTGAGCAAGTCTGAGCTGCAATGCAACACTACATGTAGACCAGAGTAAAACCAAAAAATGAGCTGGAGCATTAGTTTTTATATGTGCAATGTGTAGGACCATGTTTACACTGTAGCCATTTCACAGGCAAAACCCAAGAAAAAACAAAATGAGCATATAACCTATATGAAGTAAATAAGGAAATAGTAATAGTATGTGTAAATAACAAAATAACATAGGGTACTTAGTTAACACTGTTTGATCACAAAAGCATAAAAGACATCCAGTACTATCTTTCTTATCTTTCAGGTTACAGCATTACAGAATGCTGTAGATAAGCCCCTGATGGCGGTGGCCGCATCTCATAGGGGAAAAAATAGGTGACAGATTCCCTTTAAATGCCTAGCTCTAAAAGGGGAGCCACGTCCCTGTTTGTACAAAGTACAAGAAACTACAGCAAAACCAAAGAAATGAGCCGGAGCATAAGTTAGTATACAGCTCTGGCAAAAATTAAGAGATCACTGCAAAATTTCCAGTTTGTCTGATTTTTCTCTTTATTTTTGAGTAAAATGTAAATTGTTCTTGTATTCTATAAACAACTGACAACATGTTTGTGAATTTCCAAGCCATAAATTTTGTATTTATTTTCTGAAAATGAGAAATGGCTCAAAATAACAAAAAAATGCAGTGCTTGCAGACCTCAAATAATGGAAAGAAAACAAGTTCATAATAATTTAGAAACAACAATACTAATGTTTTAACTCAGGAAGAGTTCAGAAATCAATACTTTGTGGAATAACCATGATTTTTAATCACAGCTTTCATGCGTCTTGGCATTCTTTCCACCAGTCTTTCACACTGCTTTTGGGTGACCTTATGCCACTCCGGGCGCAAAAATTTAAGCAGTTCTTCTTTGTTTGATGGCTTGTGACTATCCATCTTCCTCTTGATTACTTTCCAGAGGTCTTCAATGGGGTTCAGGTCTGGAGATTGAGCTGGCCATGACAGGGTTTTGATGTGGTGATCCTTCATCCACACATTGATTGACCTAGCTGTGTGGCAATGTGCGTTGTCCTGCTGGAGAAAAAACAGTCCTCAGAGTTGGGGAACATTGCCTGAGCAGAAGGAATCAACTGTTTTTCCAGGATAACCTTGTATGTGGCTTGATTAATCCATCCTTCGCAAAGATTAACCTGCCCAATTCCAGCCTTGCTGAAGCATCCCTAGATCATCACCGATCCTCCATCAAATTTCGCAGTGAGTGCAAGACACTGTGGCTTGTACGCCTCTTCAGGTGTCCGTCTAACCATTAGACAACCCGGTGTTTGGCAAAGCTGAAAATTAGACTAATCAGAGAAGATTACCTTACTCCAGTCCTCTATGGTCCAATCCTTATGGTCTTTGGCAAACTTCAGCCTGGCTCTCCTGTGCTTCTCATTGATGACAGGCTTTTTAACTTTACATGACTTGAGCCCTGCCTCTAGGAGCATGTTACGAATTGTTCTTGCCGTGCACTTCACCCCAGCTGCCATTTGCCATTCCTTTTGTAGGTCACTTGATGTCATCCTGCGGTTGCTGAGTGACATTCGAATAAAATGACGGTCATCTCCGTCAATGGAGAGTCACTTTCGCACTCTGCGGTCTGTAGCTTTGTTGTCCCCAATGTCTGCTGCTTGACCTTGTTGTATTGGACTGAAAATTTTAAGGATGGAGGCAACATGACCCTCACTGTATCCCTCTGCTAGTAAAGCCAGAATTGAGCCCTTCTTTTCCTTACTCAAGACTTTTCTTTTCAACTCCTTTGGCATAGTTAAAAGTTATTTTTTCATTCCACAGTTTGGATATGCTCACACTGGAGTATAACACGGTCGAGTGCTTTGCGGTGATTTACTAGATAGCATTCGATCCAATGTTATACAATGGGGCAGTGCAGAGCTTCGATTTTTTTCTCATGCTGGTACAAGTCTATGGGTTCATGTGAGACATAGCACTGCACTCAGATGTCATCCAAGTGCAGTCTGATGTACTCTCACAGAGACAATGAGGAGGATGAAAAAATTAAGTTCTCTGTCTTCTCCGCACCCGTTCTGCGATTTTCTCATGTGATAAAATTGGATAATGCTCAGTTGACACTCAGATCAAACTCTGGCAGAGTTTGAGTCAAGTGTCATTAGCATAATCGGCCTAATTCTCTCACATTAGAGATTGGACTCCAATGTGAGTGTATCCCTTATAGGAAGAAAACAGCCATGTCTTTCCTTAACCTGGACTAGAATTCCGAATATTCGAAAGCTGCAGTCACAAGATGGTGGGGCGGGAATGGTGCTGCCCTGGAAAGAGCAAAGATAGAGGCTGGTAATATATTACTAGAGGCAGGGAACAGACACTGATGTTACTACTCCAGTGGTGAAATTAAAAAAAAAAACACTGGAGAGGTACTTTAATATCTCTCTGTCTAAATTTGGCTACTAAAGAAAAATCCTAAAACCAAGGCTTGTGTGTTACAGAAAGTGTACTTCCTGAAATATAGCACAGAAAAGCCATATATTTTTTTAATTCTTATTTTTTTAAGACAAAAGAAAAATCTCCCAAACCAGAAATTTAAACACAACCATTTACTTCACTTTTTGCACACTTCTTGTTGTAATAGTCCGATATAAGACCATTCCACACCACCCAAATATTGCTGTTTATTACCACCATTTAGCATTCTTTTTTCATCTAGCCAAATAAGTTGAGTTTACTTGGCCATTAAAGAGCTGAAAAGGGGTTCAATACACTTCTAGGAGACCTGAGAATGTTATATACATTAGTATTGCGATTTGAGGCAAAATTATTAACCAAAAATCTAATATTGGGGAATAATTCAGTGAAACTGGCAAATTCGGAATTTCAATCCATCTGCTTATCCCTTAATTAGTTCTCATTTCGGTCTTATTTTTAATTTTTTTTTTAGCAAATATTACAACTATTGCTTATTTTATATAATCCAAAACACAGCATTAGATATTGACCGTCAGATTTTTTATTTTCTTAGGACTTTCATTTTCTGCTATGTTTGAGATTCTGTGAACATTTGTGATACATTTCTGGAAAGATTTGTTTTCTGGCCTGAAAAAGATTGTATAGACTTTGGTAAAGAAAATAAGAAGCAGTTATTGTGCAATCCATCCCATTATATTCAGCCGCTGGTCCACACAACACATCAGCTGGTCTCCTCTTTTGTGGAAGAAGTGAGACTTTCAAATTGAATGGTTTCAGGACCTTGCGTCCATTCAATAGGACTAATACATTGTATCTTTCATCTCCCTCGCTTTCAATGACTATCAAACCAGGAGGACGAGTCTCTTTGGGATTGGTAACAAAGTTACATAGTTATTTTATATTTTATATATCAGGGAAGAGCAAATATCTATGGACACAATCAAAGTTTGTTCACTGGGTTGCGAGCAGCTTCAGGTTCAGGAGCCCTATTTTATTTAAGAAAACAATATTACTGCGAATTGTTCCACATTTCATTGTTTTATGGCGATGGGTTAGTCTAGCCAAAGATTTATTATCCAGCCGGTAATATTTTTAACCCCTTTAAGAATCAAGCCTTGAACACAATGCTCTAATATTAAAGTTTTTTCTCTCTATAAAAAAAGTAGCAAAATTTAAGTAGAAAAATAATCTTGTCTTATTAGCCCAGGTGACCCGCTCCTCCGATCTCCTCCTGACTATTCTGTGGTTGTCATATAATGGAAGCAGGGTGAAGGAGGTCGGCTGCCTGCTCAGTTCAATATCCAAGCCAGCCCCTTTCTTTGACTATTGAACATAGTTGTAAGCTTGACTTTTATGTCTATTTGCATTGTCTAGTTCTCTTATTATTTGATTATACGGGATTTCTGATTTAAGGAAACGGGTCCACTCCTTGATTTATCTGAACCTAAACGTTGTCACCCGGGAGCTTGCTGATTTTATGAAAAGGACCCTGGATGAATCTGGAATTGTACTGAAATTTGTTTTGGACTTGTTGCTATTTCTAAACTAAAACCTATCTAGAGTGCAAACTGTGACCTTAGCTCAGCTGTGCCAGCTCTTCCGCCTACTCAGCTCTGCTATTCTCGTGTGCCTCTATTTTCCTGACTGCTGAGCCTGTGTCACGAACTCGGCTCTACTATATCCTAGCAGCAGGGTCAACATTGACTTCTTGCCTTTCTGTCCATTGTTTGTGGACTGTACTGTTCCATCTGCTGCACCTTATTCTATACTTGAACCCTTTAAGGATTGGAAATCCCTGAGTTTTTTTATTCTGCGTCTGAACTTTTTGTTTTTAAACTCCTTGTTTCAGTTTGATGTACAATTGGTTCTTTATTTTTAGTTTCTTTCTTCCTTGATATTGTTATCTGCCATAGAAGAGAATTAATTCACCAGGATTGCAATTACCTCCAATCCTGGCCAATGCAGAAAAAGCCTGGCTAGATGTTACGGCTGGCTCCTGGGGTAGATGGCCCAGGTTTAGCTTCCAGAGCTCCCGCGTTACTGTACTCAAAGTGTATTGATGTTTGCACGAACCTCATCTGGATAGCAATGTATCTAGACATACGTAAAGGATATGGTCACCTTTGGTGGAATTTTTTTTTTACTTAAATTCATGTATTTTTGGCTAAAAATCATTTTTGCAATTTTTTTTCAAAGGAAATTTCTGTTGCACAGTCTATTGCTGGCTGCAGGATGAGTTAAAAGGAACCTGTCAGCAGGATTGCGCACAGTAACCTACAGACTGTCAGGTCGGCGCCGTTACACTGATTACAATGACACTTGGTGATGAAATCTGTCTTGTGGTTGTTGTTTAATCTTTATTTTCAGTTAATGATATGCTAGCGCTCCGGCGCGGCCTGTGGGGGGTCTTCATGTGGTGCTCTGATTAGGTATTCATCAGTATGGCTTTTGACAGGTCACTGATCCCTCACTGACCTGCATTTCATTAGCTCAAAACTGATGATAAAGATTAAACAACAACCACAAGACGGATTTCATCACCAGGTATCATTGTAATCAGTATAATGGCGCCGACGTGACACTGTCTGTAGGTTACGTGCACAATCCTGCTGACAGGTTCCCTTTAACTCAGAATCTGTCAATCAACTGTTTCTGACAGGAGAGTTTATAACTTGTATCTTCCTTCTTCCAGAGCTTCTCTAAAGCTGATATATGACCACATGAAAGTAGAACTGAACAGATGAAGGTAGATAAGAGTTGCAAACTCTCCTCTAAAAAAAAAGTTCACTGACAGATTCTCAGTTAACTCATTCTGCAATCAGCACTAAACAATACAACACAAAAGCTCTGGAATGCAAATATTTAAACATTTTTTTAATTAAACCAAATAGCAAAAAAATGATTTTTAATAAAAAAAAATACATGAATTTACGTAGAAAAAAAATTGCCAGGTTCCCCACATTTACTCATTGAGGACCTGATAAAGGGAACCTGTCCAAACCCCTTTAAATAAATGTAACTCTGCTGCATCTGGAAGAAAACGAAAGCCATTTGTGTTTCTATCTCATAAAATGTATTACAACATTTGACTATTTTCATTTTTACACGACTTTCATGTGCAGCGGACATCAATTCTTGCCAAGTTTAACATGTTTTTTATCAATACATGACTTTGGTGTGTGGTTTTAGTTCACCAATATTTGCAGGACTCAGCGTACACTCAGGAAAACTCTTCAGAGGTTTTACACATGTGCAAAAGATTAGTCTGATCCCACCCGGTGACATATATCTTCGACCGATTATTGCTATTTTCTTTCTTCCTCTGATACGGTGAAACCTGGATACAATGTTCTACCCCATTTGGTATCTCAGCCAACACTTTCTTGTCTTGAAGACCCCCAGACCCTTTATATTTTAATATAGAATTAATGCCTTTTGGACACACTTTGTCCTCGTCTTTGGAGTTGGCCTAAGCCAGAAAGTGTTGCTAGATTTCTTCTTTGGCATTTGCAACATTTTGTTGAAATCCCCAATCGTTTTTTTTTCGAGAGATTTACTTATGTGCTATGGAGAAATGTGCCAGAAAATGTCAACTTTATGATTTTTAATATTTTTTCTTTCTGGGGTGGGTGGGTAGTACGTGATGGTCTAAAAATGATATTTAAGGCTACAGGACAGAAAAGAGCAACCCGGCTGCCGGGGAAATATTATTACATATTGTTTAGTTTTACGGATTATTTTTTAATAACGTTTTTATTGAAGCAGTAAAATAAATAAATAAAATCTTTATACAACGCTGAACACGATCTTACTGGTCCTCATAAAACGCTAGGGGCTTACGTTATCCCTCCCATGTATAATATGTGAATCATCATCTACATACAGGGATTTATTACTCCATGCTCAAATCCATGCCGGTCACATGGGATCTGCATGGGAATATTCATGCTTTCAGGCATGAAACAACACTTTTTGGATGATGGACTATGAAGCTGTCTCTGGATCTGTTCATGAGACCTACATTAGTTGCAGATGTAGTAAAGCTGAGATTGTTAGTCAACGTATATAATCCAGTGGAGCAACTTGAAGTTTGTCGGCTCCAATGAAAAGTCTCCAACAAGGCTCACAAATATCAAGGGTCTTTAAAAGTAGTCTGTCAGCCCAAACTGAGAGCACAGTGCCTTGAAAAAGTATTCATACCCCCATAAACTTATCCACATTTTTTCACATTACCCCCACAAACTTAAATTTATTTTATTGGGATTTTCTGTGATGTACCAACACAAGCGTAGCAAGGATTTGTGAAGTATAAAGGATATGATACATGGCTTTCTAATTATTTTAAGCATATAAATCTGAAAATTATGATGTGCATTTGTATTCAGCTCCCCTTGAGTCAATGCTTTGTAGGACCATTTTTCGCTGCAATTACTGCTGTAAGTATTTTGGGGTCTGTCTTTACCAGATTTGCACATCTAGAGGTGACATTTTTCCCCCCTTCTTCTTGGCACATTGATCTCGCTCATTGAGATTGGATGGAGATCTCTGTGAACAGTAATTTTCAAGTCTTGCCGCAGATTCCCAATGGGATTTAGGTCTGGACTGTAAACTTGGCCGTTCACACACCTGAATATGCTTTGATGTAAACCCTCCATTGTAGATCTTGCAGTATGTTTAGGGTTGGTGAACCTCTGCCCCAGCCTCAAGTCTTTTACAGCCTCTAACAGGTTTTCCTCCAGGATTGCCCTGTATTTAGCTTCATCCATCGTCCCACCAAGTCAAATCGGCTTCTCTCTCCCTGTTGAATAAAAGCCTCCCCGAGCATGAGGCTGCCACCATCTTGTTTGACTGTAGGAATGGTGTTTTCAGGGTGATGTGCAATGTTAGTTTTCCGCCACACATAATGCTTTGCATTTAGCCCAAATGTTCGGCTTGTGCCTCTTGTGCATCTTACATCTGCTGTGTGACTATACAAGAAATGTTAGTCCAGCCAGAGCTAGCGTACATTTCTGGTTTAAGTCAGACCATTTTTGTGGTGTATATTATGATGAATTTGTCTAGTGGGCTTCAACACACTTCATCCCATTTTGCCCTCTTTAGGGGTTCTGGCCAGGACTAGAGTAAAAATGCAAAAGTTGATACATTTCAAAGAGTTTTACACCAGATATCTGAGTGATAAAATAAAATAATAAAAGATTGATTATTATAGAGGTTATACTGCCTACTGTTATGATCTGCTACAAGCACTAAGGAAAGGTGGGAATTCTGTCCCTACAATAGGACTGAGCTGGATCCCTACGATGTAACGGGGAACCTGATCCTGCGACCAGACCCGCTAAAGTCCTCAGCTAGTCTGAACGAAGACCTATAGTTGCAAGGAGGAATCCCTACAAGATCTAGGGACTGGGTGAAAAGGTGGACACCTCCTAACAGAAAGTGTAGCAGGGAATATAAAACAGAAAACAAATACTAAGAGATCCTAAGATCAAGCAAAACTGACAGAGTAAGGCACCTAAGCACCCGGCTAGCTTAAGAGTAGATAATACAATGAAGTCCAGCAAAGCCAGAAGGGCGGAGCCAGACTAAATAGGGTAAAAAGGTCATGTGACCAGCAAACTGAAACAAAATCTAACAAGAGGGTTCTAACAGTACTCTCCCTTCAAAGAGGATCCTCCAGGTCCCCTAGGACTTAGGCTTATCCAGAAACCTCTTGTGAAACGCTCTAACAAGTCTAGACGCAGAAACATCATCCGCCCTCACCCATGAGTTATCCTCGGGTCCATAACCCTTCCAAGCGACGAGGTACTGCAAACTCCCTCTATACCGTCTAGAATTTAGGATGCGGGAAATCTCATATTGCCCGTCCTCCACCACCAGGGGAACAGTAGCCGAGACGTCTCCATCTGAGACCTCAGCTTTTTTCAAGAGAGAAACATGAAACACCGGATTAATCTTCCAGGAGGTAGGAAGCTCCAACTTAACAGCAGATTGGTTAATAACCTGAAGCACCTTAAAGGGCCCTACAAACTTCTACATAATTTAGTTCAGACTCAGAAAATTTCTTTGAAAAAAAAGCACAGGGATGTACTCCATCCGTCTTTGCCTGAGACAACACCGCGCCGACCCCCACAGAAGAAGCATCAACCTCAACCAAAAATGGTTTAGTCACATCAGGCTGCGTAAGGATGGGAGCAGAGCTGAACCTCTCCTTTAGCAACACAAAAGCCTCAATGGCCTCAGTAGTCCACTGAACCGCATCAGCACCTTTCCTGGTGAGATCGGTCAGAGGTTTGGCAATCACAGAAATTTTTTTTATGAATTTTCTATAATAATTGGCGAACCCCAAAAACCTCTGTATTGATTTCACACCAATAGGTCTAGGCCAATCCTGCACAGCTTGCACTTTCACTGGGTCCATCTCAAAACCTTCACTGGAGACAATGTAGCCCAAAAAACTAAGTCTCTGTACAGCGAACTCACATTTTTCTAGTTTGGCAAAAAGTGAATTATCACTCAGTAACTGTAATACTTCACGCACACTCCTCCAATGAGACTCCAAATCTGATGAATAAATCAAAATGTTATCCAAATACACAACCACATTTCTGCCGATCAAAGGTCTAAGGATGTCATTAATAAGATTCTGAAAAAATGCCGGAGCACTGGAAAGTCCAAAGGGCATGACCAGATTCTCAAAATGACCCAGTGGAGTGTTAAACGCAGTCTTCCATTCATCCCCCTCCTTCATGCGCAACAAATTGTATGCCCCTCGAAGATCAATTTTCGAGAACCACTTGGCCCCCACTAACTGATTAAACAAATCAGGAATCAATGGCAGTGGGTAAGGATTGCGTACAGTAATCTTATTAATCTCACGAAAGTCTAGACAAGGCCGTAAACCGCCGTCCTTTTTTTAACAAAAAAAATCCAACCGCCACAGGAGATTTGGAAGGCCTAATGTGACTGGCAGCCAAGCTTGTCTGTATGTGTTCCTCCAAAGCCTTTCTCTCAGGAATAGTCAAATTAAATAAACGACTTTTAGGAAGAGTCGCTCCAGGGACAAATTCAATTGCACAATCATAATCTCTATGAGGAGGCAATACCTGCGATTCCTTATCAGAAAAAACTTTCCAAAAATCCTGAATAGGTACAGGTAACTCCCCCTTAACTACAGCAGCAATACGCCCGTTACAACACTTGTCATAACAATTGGGACTCCAGGACTTAATTTCATTGGTAGACCAATCCAGTACCGGATTGTGCAATTTTAACCAGGGTAACCCCAAAATCACCGGTGAGGGCAAATTATTCAAAACTACCAAATCCAAATTCTCTTGATGAACACCATTAATAGTAAGAGGAAATTCACAGATATGGTGAGTAACATTTTTCAAGGGTGAGCCATCCACAGACACCACATTAATAGGGGAAGACAGAAGTTTGGGTTTTAATTTTAGTTTTTCCAAAAATTTCCCATCAATCACATTGAGAGTTGAACCACAATCCACAAATACCCGAAACTCCATTAATTCCTCCTCAACAGCAGTGGTAGCAGAAAGAAAGACACCTTTATTGTTTAAACAAGCTATGCGGGCAAAACTGACCTCATTTTTTTTTCTCTCTTTATTCATTCGAAGCGCACAGTTCTTAATGAAATGCTCAGATTTACCACAATAGAAACACAAACCTTGAGCAAATCTGCGTTCTTTTTCTCGAGAGTGAGGTGCCATTGCTCCAATTTCCATCGGCTCTGCAATGTCAGTACATTCCTTCTCCAAACTTGGAGCTGACAAGGCAGATTTACTCTCATTAACCCTTGCACGCAGTCTCCTATCCACCCGTATGGCTAATTGCATAGCCTCTTGCAAGTTACCAGGTATGGGATAAGCAATCAGCAAATCTTTAACCCTCTCACTTAACCCTGCAAGAAATAAACTTTTCAAAGCTGAATCGTTCCAGCCCACCTGAGTGGACCACCTTCGGAAGTGAGTACAATATTTTTCCACATTACCTGATCCCTGTCTCAAACGTCTCAATTCTGTCTCAGCTGATGAAACACGATCCGGATCGTCATACAATAACCCCAAAGCAGAAAAAAAACTATCCACTGATCTAAAGCATGGATCACTAGACTGCAGAGAAAAGGCCCAGTCCTGAGGTTCTTTGCGCAAAAGTGACATTATGAACCCTATGCGCTGTGATTAATCACCAGAGGATCTGGGTCTCAAACGGAAATACAACAAGCAAGCATTTTTAAAAGAAAAAAAATCTTGTTGTTCACCAAAAAATAAATCAGGCAAACGTACCTTTGGCTCCACGAAATGTGCTCCAGAACAACTACTCACGTGTTGCTTTATCTCAGCCACCTCCAGAGAAAGTCCCTGCAGGCGTTGAACCAAATCCTGAACCGAAACCATGATGAAACAGAAAATCTTTCCTTAGAGATTTTTTTTTTTTTTTCTTTGGGCTGGACTTACTGTTATGATCTGCTACAAGCACTAAGGAAAGGTGGGAATTCTGTCCCTACAATAGGACTGAGCTGGATCCCTACGATGTAACGGGGAACCTGATCCTGCGACCAGACCCGCTAAAGTCCTCAGCTAGTCTGAACGAAGACCTATAGTTGCGGGGGAGGAATCCCTACAAGATCTAGGGACTGGGTGAAAAGGTGGACACCTCCTAACAGAAAGTGTAGCAGGGAATATAAAACAGAAAACAAATACTAAGAGATCCTAAGATCAAGCAAAACTGACAGAGTAAGGCACCTAAGCACCCGGCTAGCTTAAGAGTAGATAATACAATGAAGTCCAGCAAAGCCAGAAGGGCGGAGCCAGACTAAATAGGGTAAAAAGGTCATGTGACCAGCAAACTGAAACAAAATCTAACAAGAGGGTTCTAACAGTACTCTCCCTTCAAAGAGGATCCTCCAGGTCCCCTAGGACTTAGGCTTATCCAGAAACCTCTTGTGAAACGCTCTAACAAGTCTAGACGCAGAAACATCATCCGCCCTCACCCATGAGTTATCCTCGGGTCCATAACCCTTCCAAGCGACGAGGTACTGCAAACTCCCTCTATACCGTCTAGAATTTAGGATGCGGGAAATCTCATATTGCCCGTCCTCCACCACCAGGGGAACAGTAGCCGAGACGTCTCCATCTGAGACCTCAGCTTTTTTCAAGAGAGAAACATGAAACACCGGATTAATCTTCCAGGAGGTAGGAAGCTCCAACTTAACAGCAGATTGGTTAATAACCTGAAGCACCTTAAAGGGCCCTACAAACTTGGGACCCAATTTCTTAGACGGAATCCTCAAGCGCAGATTCTTAGAGGACAACCAAACCATGTCACCAATAGCAAACAAAACCTCTTGTCGTTTTCTATCAAAATACACTTTGGATCTTTTGTTAGCCTCCTGAAGTTTACCACGCACATCAGTCCAAACTCTCTCCAAAACAGCAGAAAAATTCTCCTCTTCAGGTACAGCCGATCCCAACTTGGAAAATGACCCAAACGACGGATGTCTCCCAGTACAACAAAAAAAAGGCGAACAACCAGCAGAAGCGGATGTATGATTGAGCAAACTCAGCAAGTGGCAGAAACTCAGACCACCCCTCTTGATTATCAGTCACAAAACAACGCAAGAACTGCTCAACATCCTGGTTTTTCCTTTCTGTCTGGCCATTAGACTCAGGATGATATCCGGAAGAAAACGACAAATGAACTCCCAACCTGTCACAAAAAGCGCGCCAAAAACGAGCCACAAACTGAGGTCCCCTATCGGAAACAATGTCAGTAGGAACGCCATGTAGTTTGACTATTTCCTTGACAAAGGCCTTAGCGAGAGTCTTAGCGCAGGGCAGTTTGATGAAAGGAACCAAGTGACACATCTTGCTAAAACGGTCCACGACCACCCAGATGACAGTGAAACCCTCAGAGGGGGGAAGGTCAGTAATAAAGTCCATAGCCAAATGTGTCCAAGGTGCATTAGGGACCTCCAGAGGGCAAAGCAACCCCGCAGCAGGAGTATGAGAAGACTTAGATCTAGCACACACAGTGCATTGACGCACCCACTTAATGACTTCCTTCTGCCATCCTGGCCACCAAAAACTGCGACCCATAAGTCTCTTGGTCTCAGAGATTCCAGGATGACCTGCCAACCGAGAGTCATGACATTCAACAAACAAATCTCTCCTCAGGGTACCAGGCACAAACAACCTCCCATGCGGCGTGTTAGATGGGGCATTCTCCTGTGCTTTAAGAATCTCATCTTCCAACATGGAGTCCAAAACAGCAATAACAACCCCCTCTTGCAAGATGTTCTCCTCCTCCTCCTCAGTACCCACCATAGGAGAAAAGCTGCGAGACAAAGCATCAGCTTTAACATTTTTAGTACCTGGGATGTAAGTAACGGTAAAATTAAACCGTGAGAAAAACAGTGCCCACCTAGCCTGACGGGCATTCAAGCGTTTGGCAGCATCAAGGTAGATCAGATTTTTATGATCGGTGAAGACTTGAATAGGAAATTCCGCTCCCTCCAAAAAATGACGCCAGTGTTCAAATGCGAGTTTAATTGCCAACAATTCCCGATTACCGATATCATAATTTAGTTCAGACTCAGAAAATTTCTTTGAAAAAAAAGCACAGGGATGTACTCCATCCGTCTTTGCCTGAGACAACACCGCGCCGACCCCCACAGAAGAAGCATCAACCTCAACCAAAAACGGTTTAGTCACATCAGGCTGCGTAAGGATGGGAGCAGAGCTGAACCTCTCCTTTAGCAACACAAAAGCCTCAATGGCCTCAGTAGTCCACTGAACCGCATCAGCACCTTTCCTGGTGAGATCGGTCAGAGGTTTGGCAATCACAGAAAATTTTTTTATGAATTTTCTATAATAATTGGCGAACCCCAAAAACCTCTGTATTGATTTCACACCAATAGGTCTAGGCCAATCCTGCACAGCTTGCACTTTCACTGGGTCCATCTCAAAACCTTCACTGGAGACAATGTAGCCCAAAAAACTAAGTCTCTGTACAGCGAACTCACATTTTTCTAGTTTGGCAAAAAGTGAATTATCACTCAGTAACTGTAATACTTCACGCACACTCCTCCAATGAGACTCCAAATCTGATGAATAAATCAAAATGTTATCCAAATACACAACCACATTTCTGCCGATCAAAGGTCTAAGGATGTCATTAATAAGATTCTGAAAAAATGCCGGAGCACTGGAAAGTCCAAAGGGCATGACCAGATTCTCAAAATGACCCAGTGGAGTGTTAAACGCAGTCTTCCATTCATCCCCCTCCTTCATGCGCAACAAATTGTATGCCCCTCGAAGATCAATTTTCGAGAACCACTTGGCCCCCACTAACTGATTAAACAAATCAGGAATCAATGGCAGTGGGTAAGGATTGCGTACAGTAATCTTATTAATCTCACGAAAGTCTAGACAAGGCCGTAAACCGCCGTCCTTTTTTTTAACAAAAAAAATCCAACCGCCACAGGAGATTTGGAAGGCCTAATGTGACTGGCAGGCCAAGCTTGTCTGTATGTGTTCCTCCAAAGCCTTTCTCTCAGGAATAGTCAAATTAAATAAACGACTTTTAGGAAGAGTCGCTCCAGGGACAAATTCAATTGCACAATCATAATCTCTATGAGGAGGCAATACCTGCGATTCCTTATCAGAAAAAACTTTCCAAAAATCCTGAATAGGTACAGGTAACTCCCCCTTAACTACAGCAGCAATACGCCCGTTACAACACTTGTCATAACAATTGGGACTCCAGGACTTAATTTCATTGGTAGACCAATCCAGTACCGGATTGTGCAATTTTAACCAGGGTAACCCCAAAATCACCGGTGAGGGCAAATTATTCAAAACTACCAAATCCAAATTCTCTTGATGAACACCATTAATAGTAAGAGGAAATTCACAGATATGGTGAGTAACATTTTTCAAGGGAGAAGCCATCCACAGACACCACATTAATAGGGGAAGACAGAAGTTTGGGTTTTAATTTTAGTTTTTTCCAAAAATTTCCCATCAATCACATTGAGAGTTGAACCACAATCCACAAATACCCGAAACTCCATTAATTCCTCCTCAACAGCAGTGGTAGCAGAAAGAAAGACACCTTTATTGTTTAAACAAGCTATGCGGGCAAAACTGACCTCATTTTTTTTTCTCTCTTTATTCATTCGAAGCGCACAGTTCTTAATGAAATGCTCAGATTTACCACAATAGAAACACAAACCTTGAGCAAATCTGCGTTCTTTTTCTCGAGAGTGAGGTGCCATTGCTCCAATTTCCATCGGCTCTGCAATGTCAGTACATTCCTTCTCCAAACTTGGAGCTGACAAGGCAGATTTACTCTCATTAACCCTTGCACGCAGTCTCCTATCCACCCGTATGGCTAATTGCATAGCCTCTTGCAAGTTACCAGGTATGGGATAAGCAATCAGCAAATCTTTAACCCTCTCACTTAACCCTGCAAGAAATAAACTTTTCAAAGCTGAATCGTTCCAGCCCACCTGAGTGGACCACCTTCGGAAGTGAGTACAATATTTTTCCACATTACCTGATCCCTGTCTCAAACGTCTCAATTCTGTCTCAGCTGATGAAACACGATCCGGATCGTCATACAATAACCCCAAAGCAGAAAAAAAACTATCCACTGATCTAAAGCATGGATCACTAGACTGCAGAGAAAAGGCCCAGTCCTGAGGTTCTTTGCGCAAAAGTGACATTATGAACCCTATGCGCTGTGATTAATCACCAGAGGATCTGGGTCTCAAACGGAAATACAACAAGCAAGCATTTTAAAAGAAAAAAAATCTTGTTGTTCACCAAAAAATAAATCAGGCAAACGTACCTTTGGCTCCACGAAATGTGCTCCAGAACAACTACTCACGTGTTGCTTTATCTCAGCCACCTCCAGAGAAAGTCCCTGCAGGCGTTGAACCAAATCCTGAACCGAAACCATGATGAAACAGAAAATCTTTCCTTAGAGATTTTTTTTTTTTTTTCTTTGGGCTGGACTTACTGTTATGATCTGCTACAAGCACTAAGGAAAGGTGGGAATTCTGTCCCTACAATAGGACTGAGCTGGATCCCTACGATGTAACGGGGAACCTGATCCTGCGACCAGACCCGCTAAAGTCCTCAGCTAGTCTGAACGAAGACCTATAGTTGCGGGGAGGAATCCCTACAAGATCTAGGGACTGGGTGAAAAGGTGGACACCTCCTAACAGAAAGTGTAGCAGGGAATATAAAACAGAAAACAAATACTAAGAGATCCTAAGATCAAGCAAAACTGACAGAGTAAGGCACCTAAGCACCCGGCTAGCTTAAGAGTAGATAATACAATGAAGTCCAGCAAAGCCAGAAGGGCGGAGCCAGACTAAATAGGGTAAAAAGGTCATGTGACCAGCAAACTGAAACAAAATCTAACAAGAGGGTTCTAACAACTACAATATTATATGCTTTGTTTATGTGGTCAGTTGTTTTGGCTAACAGACTGCCTCTAATAGTATTGGTCTTCTTATAAAAGCACTTTTGGGTTTCTCTAGGCCCCAGGGCAGTGGCACAAAAGCAACCCTTGAATCCACTATTGTCATCCCCTTGGATTTATTCTCATGCCACCATGGGGCAAGGCAATGACAGAGATGTAGGTAATCCGTATATCTATTAGGAATATTATTGGTGGTATCATACATAACAGTATGTTATGGCATGCCTATATATGCCATTTCCCAATAATGTTATTTTAATGGGACACCAAAAAAATATTATTCATTTTTTTTTATTGCATTTCTATTTAAAACCAAATTTCTAATGAATACATTTTGGAACAAATCAAGCCAGACATGCCTCTCGAAGCAAAGATCACTAAACTATGACTTGCTTATTTTGGACATATGATACTAAGAGAGGAATCAGTGGAGAAGGACATCATGGTCAGAAGAATAGAAGGAACAAGGTGAAGAGGAAGACCAGCAACCCGATGGCTTGATACAACCAAGATTACAGATGAGAAGACCCTGGTGACTTATCTAGGCTTGCACAAGATCAATCGTCCTACTGAGCGTTCATTCATCAAGTCGCCATGGCTTGAGGTCAAGCTGAAGGCTGTTGTAGAATAATAAATAATTCCTCTGCTGTCCTGTTTTAAATATTTCACCATTTCATAGTTACATCTTTGAGAAAATGTATATTCATACTGTGGTACACCAAAGGGGATCTTGCTGGATGGGAGATATATTTCTTCTAGCAGACGGAAGTTTGCTCAGGATTTTCCATGATCACAAGGACCTGTGATGAGGTCATAGTCACGTGATCAGGTCAGCTGATGTGTACCTCACCTGAGGGTGTGGACTAGGCCTATAAAACAAGGAGCTGTTGTAGTAGGTGGGTGTGGAAGGAAGGAGTTTGGCTGACTCCAGCTTGGAAGCTTGTTTTGTTACAGTGTGTCAGTGTGCACCAAGAAGTAAGTACCAGACCACCCGGGAATGGCACCTGGCGGTCTCTGCTGACCTGCAGCCGCTTAGTTAAGCCCGTCCCAAGCAAGGGTGAGTCTGGGACCAGTGGTTCTCCAAACTGGAGTGATTTATGTTCTGTTTTGTTTTGTTATCTGGACTTTTGTTGAATCCGTCATTAAAACCACTGAACTTTAAACTGAAAGCCTGTGTGTTTGCCTCATTACTGCGGCCCAGCCCCTGCCTACCAGAGCGGATCCCTACAATTGGTGGCGTTAATGCGGGCATACGCAGTGAGGTCAGGCTGTTTTTTTGTGGATGTTTTTTTTTCTCTGCATGACAGTAAATGTCCTGGGTGAAGAAAGTGACGCAAAACCCGGTGGATAACTGTCCGGAGATGGAGAACACAGTAAAAATGCTGGTGGAGGCTATGCGACAGCAGCAGCTGGCTATACAGCAGCAGCAGCAGGCTACGCAGGAGCAACAGCAGGCTATGCAGCAACAGGCTATGGAGCAACGGCAGGCTATGCAGCAACAGCAGGCTATACACCAGCAGGCTATGGAGCGGCAACAGGAAACCAACAATCTACTGATACAGCACATCACAGCGCCGCAGACAGCAGGAGCTGCCCGGGACGCCAAGATGTCCGGAAAGCGGTACGCACAGCGATTCCGAAAATGGAAAAGTCAGATGACGTCGAGGTATACCTGGAGATGTTTGAAGGCGTGGCTGAGAGGGAGAGACTACCCCGGGACCAGTGGGTCGAGATCGTGGGCTCCGTTTTTGGCTCCAGGACCCGCGAAAGCCTATAGAGATCTACCCCCCGAGCACCAGAGGGACTACAAGATCGTCAAGGGTGAGATACTCGCACGTCTTGGGGTAAATGTGTTAGTCCGGGCCCAGTGGGTACACCAGTGGAAGTTTTTCCCTTCCGAGCCAGCTCGGTCCCAGTATTATGACTTGATACACCTGTTAGAAAAGTGGTTGCAGCCGGAGGTGTTGTCACCCCGCACTATGCTGGATCGTATAGTGACTGATAAATTCTGGAGGACTTTGCCCCACACCCTGCAAACCTGGGTTGGACAGGCAGCCCCTACTGATGGTCTCCAGATGGTAGACCTCATTGAAAGATATGGGACTACCAAGGAGATACAGGGAGAGGCTACCCGGAAGGTAATGAGTAAATTTCCCAAAACTTCACCCGCCGTTCGGCGAGCAGAGACTCGGAAGGCCGCCCAGGACACGTCTGGGGACGAAAGGGGCCCCATAATCTGTTGGCGGTGCCAAGAACCAAGACGTGTGAGAGCTGATTGCTCCCACCTGACTGAGCCTATGGACACAAACTATGGGTACTATCAGTCTCACTATGCTGAACACATGTGTGCAGTGGGCAAACCAGAGGGACCCAGTATGAACCATTTGTGTAAAGTGGAGGTGGAGGGTAACCCTGCTGTGGCTCTACTAGACTCAGGGAGTCTTGTGACCCTAATACGAGCCAGCCACGTCCAAATCAGCGAGTACACGGGTCGGAAAATGGGTGTATTGTGTATACATGGGGACTTAAAACATTATCCTACCGCCCTGGTGATGATCAACACGCCAGCAGGAAGGAGGTGCCACGAGGTGGGGGTGGTGGTTAATTTGCATTATGAGGTAATAATGGGGAGAGATTTTCCGTTATTTTCTCTGCTTTGGCCTGTAAATACCCCTCCCACGGAACAGTCGTCGGCACCAGTGGCAACCAGGTTGCATTCTCCAGAAATCGGGCATGAACCTGGTGGCCCAGAGGAAGAGGTGCTGGCGGTAGGAGTACCTTTGCCTTCGGTAGAGGAGGAAAACCCCTCTCCTATAGAAGTGTTAGCTGGGGAGATGGAAGATTTGCTACCGGAACCGGAATTGTCAGACTTAAATGTGACAGGTGACAATTTTGGTACGGCGCAACTCCGGGACCCTACGTTGGCTCGAGCTCGGGAAAATGTACTGGTTGTCAATGGGGAACCCCAACAACCCGGGGCAGCTACAGTATTTCCCAGATTCGAGCTGAACCAAGATTTGCTGTATCGGATTGAAAAAACACGTGGGGAAATTGTCGAGCAATTGCTGGTACCCCAGTCGTATCGTAAGTTGGTAATGGACCTAGCGCATGCGCATGTACTGGGGGGACATCTGGGTCAAAAGAAAACCCTAGACCGAATTCTACAACGGTTTTACTGGCTGAGGGTCTATGAAGAAGTTAAACGGTATTGTAACTCTTGTCCCGTGTGCCAGGTAACCAGTCCGCAGCCTCATTTTCGGAGTCCCTTGGTGCCATTACCAATTATAGAGGTCCCGTTTGAGAGAATAGCCATGGATCTGGTGGGACCTGTTAATAAATCAGCGAGGGGCCACCAACATATCCTCGTAGTTCTAGATTACGCTACCAGGTATCCTGAGGCTATTCCCCTGAGCCACACCTCTGCCAAACTAATCGCAAAAGAACTCATGGGTATTTTCTCTCGGGTGGGAATCCCTCAAGAAATCTTAACGGACCAGGGAACCCCCTTTATGTCAAAAATCATGAAGGAACTCTGCCACTTGTTGAGTGTTAAACAGTTGCGCACATCGGTCTATCATCCTCAAACAGACGGGTTGGTAGAAAGGTTCAATAAGACCCTGAAGAATATGTTGAAAAAAGCTGTCTCTAAAGATGGTAAGGACTGGGATCTCTTGTTGCCATACCTTATGTTTGCAGTGCGAGAGGTGCCCCAGGCATCTACGGGATTCTCGCCCTTCAAATTATTATATGGCAGACATCCTCGTGGCTTACTCGATATAGCTAAAGGGGCCTGGGAAAACCAACCAACTCCCCATAAAAGTGTGATAGAACATGTGGCCAAAATGCAAGAGAGAATGGAGACAGTCCTACCATTAGTCCGAGAACATATGGAAGCAGCACAAAGGTCACAGAGACAGGTCTATAACCGGGAGGCACGGGTAAGGTCCTTTAACCCTGGGGATCGGGTATTGGTACTTGTGCCCACAGTGGATAGTAAATTCCTTGCAAGGTGGCAGGGACCCTACGAGATTATGGAGAAGGTGGGTCCCGTAAACTATAAAGTACACCAACCAGGGCGAAGAAAGCCAGAACAGGTATACCATGTGAATCTGCTCAAACCATGGAAAGACAGAGACCCTCTTGGTGAGGATTGTCCACGGCCTGCATGTCCAGTGGAGAGGGCTCCCTTGCCTCAGGAGAAGGAAAGAGAAGTCCTCTCCACCGTCAAAATAGCAGACACTTTGTCTCCTAGACAAGTTCAGGAGGTCCGAGAGTTTGTTAGCCGAAATACCGATGTTTTTTCAGAGCTCCCTGGCCGTACCTCCCTAATCCAACATGACATTGTCACGGAGCCGCAGGCTAAAGTCCGATTAAAGCCATATCGGGTGCCTGAGGCCCGGCGACAAGCCATCTCAGAAGAGGTAAAGAAGATGCTGCAGTTAGGGGTTATTGAAGAGTCCCAGAGTGAGTGGGCCAGTCCAATAGTCCTAATACCAAAACCAGATGGGACACTAAGGTTCTGTAATGACTTCAGAAAACTGAATGAAATTTCCAAATTTGACGCCTACCCCATGCCTCGGGTCGATGAGTTAATAGAGCGATTTGGACAGGCCCAGTATTTTTCAGTCATTGACCTCACAAAAGGGTATTGGCAGGTGCCCCTAACAAAAGCAGCGAGAGAGAAAACGGCTTTTGTAACACCCGAGGGACTGTTTCAGTATATAGTCCTACCCTTCGGGTTGCATGGCGCTCCAGCGACATTCCAGAGGTTAATGGATGTTGTTCTACGTACTCATCGCCGATATGCCGCGGCCTATCTCGACGATATTGTAGTGTACAGTGCAGACTGGGAAAGTCACTTAGCCAAGGTACATGCGGTGATTGATTCTCTGCGACAAGCAGGGCTAACTGCCAACCCAAAGAAGTGTTCCATAGGGTTGGAGGAAGCTCGGTACCTGGGGTATGTGATTGGGAGAGGAGTTATCAAACCCCAAATAAACAAAGTGGAGGCAATCCAAAACTGGCCCCGTCCCCTCACCACAAAACAAGTAAAAGGGTTTTTGGGGTTAGTGGGATACTACCGGCGGTTTATTCCCAATTTTGCAACCCTGTCGGCGCCGTTAACTGACTGCCTAAAAGGGAGGAAGTCAGTAATGGTGCGATGGAATGAGCAGCTTGAAGAAGCGTTTGTAAAACTAAAAGGGGCACTGTGTGGGTCACCAGTTTTGATCACACCCGACTTCAAAAGAGAATTCATTGTCCAGACTGATGCGTCAGAGGTAGGTCTGGGTGCCGTGTTGTCTCAGGAGGTTAACGGGGAGGAGCATCCCATTAGTTTCCTGAGTCGAAAGCTTACTCCAGCTGAAACCAGATACAGCATTGTAGAGAGAGAGTGCCTGGCGATCAAGTGGGCACTGGAGTCATTGCGCTATTATCTGTTGGGGAGAACATTTCGGTTGGTAACTGATCATTCCCCTCTGACTTGGATGAGTCAAGCCAAAGAGAGAAATGCACGAGTCACCAGGTGGTTTCTGTCTCTGCAAAATTTCAAATTTTCAGTAGAACATCGGGCAGGCAAATTACAGGGGAACGCAGATGCACTGTCCAGAGTTCACTGTATGTCATGTGTCCACCCTCCTAAGGTTGAACAAAGGGGGGAGGTATGTGGTACACCAAAGGGGATCTTGCTGGATGGGAGATATATTTCTTCTAGCAGACGGAAGTTTGCTCAGGATTTTCCATGATCACAAGGACCTGTGATGAGGTCATAGTCACGTGATCAGGTCAGCTGATGTGTACCTCACCTGAGGGTGTGGACTAGGCCTATAAAACAAGGAGCTGTTGTAGTAGGTGGGTGTGGAAGGAAGGAGTTTGGCTGACTCCAGCTTGGAAGCTTGTTTTGTTACAGTGTGTCAGTGTGCACCAAGAAGTAAGTACCAGACCACCCGGGAATGGCACCTGGCGGTCTCTGCTGACCTGCAGCCGCTTAGTTAAGCCCGTCCCAAGCAAGGGTGAGTCTGGGACCAGTGGTTCTCCAAACTGGAGTGATTTATGTTCTGTTTTGTTTTGTTATCTGGACTTTTGTTGAATCCGTCATTAAAACCATTGAACTTTAAACTGAAAGCCTGTGTGTTTGCCTCATTACTGCGGCCCAGCCCCTGCCTACCTGAGCGGATCCCTACAATACATACTAAATTTTCATGGCAAGGAATTGGGGGAGGTATTATGTATTATTTACAGAGATCATTGGGGCTCATTAGCTGAAGAACTCCGGAGAACTTTCTCACTGCAGCTCAGTGCTACACACTGGAGGAGTGATTACAAGCTCCTGTCAGTGTGTCGCCGGCTGCTGGGCAGAGCAGTCGCATCGGCTGATGTGACTGCTCTACAAGTGATCCGAATCATTGCAGGACTTAATGGATTACAGCTGATAGGTGAGGAATATAGTGGTTTCTTATTTTTTCACTTTTCCAGGTGACATGGGCATCAGGGATTAGGCGCTAAGGTGAGTATATGGTGTTTTTTAATTTTATTTTTTTACAGGGGACAAGGACTTCTCGGATAAGATGTAAGGTGAATATATACTGTATTTTTAATTTTTATTTCAATATTTAATTCTTTATTTTATCTTTTCTTCTTTAGTTTGAGCACAGGCGCCGGCTGATGACTACGCCAATCAATCGCCGCCTGCTCCCACTGTAATCAGTGACTGCAGGAGTCGGCTGATGGGAGTTGTAGTCTGTCATCAGCTGACACCTGTGACCTGCAGTAAGCATTGTACCGCGGGGGTCACAGTTAAACTCCGGGGTTATGCTGACATCTGACAGCATGACCCCACAGTGTTCTGACTGAATGTAATGATCATACAGACGGTAACATTACCGCCCATCAGAACCGGTAGTGTTTCTTGTGCTGTCACACAGATGACAGCGTTTGAAACACCATAGGAAACACACCATGTGCACACAGCCTTACACTCACAAAACAAAGATGAAGCCCCATGTCCGCTTTTTATATGGAGAGGGACATTTGACTTCGGCAGCCAATGACACAAGCCCTTGTGTCTGGATGTTGTGGATGGTTTCTGCACCCTGATTGGCTGCCGGAATCTCCACACATTAAGTTAATGAAAAAAACAAAAGAATAAGAGTCCGTTGCTCCTCTGACCTCTTCTCACCCTCTCCCCTCATCAAACACGTCCTCTCTGCCTGCTCATCATACAGCACCACCATCTTAGTCAAAGTCCTAACAAAAGCATTAGCGAAAACTCAATCATTTACCGAACTTTGCAGAATTTTGCAGACTTTGAGGAAACTGCTTGGGAATCCGAACACGAATCCTTATGTGCAAGGTTCATGCAGACTTTAAGACTGGTGAACCTTTTCCGAACAAGTTCGCTCAAAAGGTTTCCGAAAAAGTGTCGGAGGAAACCGGAGAACCGGGAGGAAACCCATGCAAACATGGGGAGACCATAGAAACTCCTTGCAGATGTTGTGCTTGGGGGAAGGATCTGTGAATGTATACATGCTAATTTACTAAAGCCATATCCCATGCACAACCATTTCCCCACTTCCATTTGCACCTCACTGAATACAAAAAATGTTCCAAAAACGTTGGTTTCTGGGAGTCTTCGGGCAGTTTTCACTGGGGGATTTATCGATGGGAGACTTTTGAGAGTATTGTCAATCATAACTGCAGCATATCATAAGTGATATAATCACCTTTATAGCTCCTATTAATTTTTTTATGTAGTGCAGAATAAAGAATTTGACTCAGCTATACGGTGTTATCGGAGCAAGAGAGCTACTGGTGTAAATGTTCCATTCTGGAGCCTGAAAAAGCTGGGTGACAGTGAAAATCTGGCTACATTGTTTCTAATTATTTCTTCTAATTATTTCTTATTGTGACCTACTGCACAGTAAAGGAATCTTCTCTGTCTTAGGAGCTCAGCCTTCTCACTGCCTTGTGTCTTGCTGCAGCAGGAGCCTCCCCCCAATGCTCTGCTGTGCTAAGTCCAAAGGGTGTGGCTTAAGGGTATGCCACACTAAACAGCGTCGCTAACGAGATCGCTAAAATACATCACTATTTAGCGATCTTGTTCGTGACGCTAACGTGTGTGGCATGTAGCAACGACGTGGCCCCTGCTGTGATCTCGCTGATCGTTCACTAGAGTTCTGGACCGTATTTAGATCGTTGGCGTCCCGCTGGTGAGCCTATATCGCTGTGTCTGGCACCTTTTGTGAGCAATGTGCGCTGTTTTTTACATCGCAATGACCGTTAAAGTCGTTAATGAGATCGCTAACCGCTTTTGAGTCGTTAACGAGATCACTAAGTGTGGCAGCTACTAGAGACATTAAAACGATCACGAAAACGATCTCATTAGCTTGCGTCGTTATTGAGATCGCTAACGAGATCACTAAGTGTGGCAGTACCTTTAGGTCAGAAGACTGAACAGATCATCTGAAGATTAATGTTCACTTCAAAAATTTCCAGCAAAGTGTCAGGATCAGAGAATGCAAAATTACAGCTCTGAAATAGTTGTAGCACAGAAAATCACAGACTAATTGTGCAACTTTTTGGAGGGTCACGTGACTTATCTGAGAACTTCTGCTTTTGCCTTATAAGTTACAAAGCGTTCTTCTGGGGGTCAGGGGTCCTAGTGAATGATTAACCTCTCACTCTTGTTAAATCTGTCTTCTGCGAGGTCTCTTCCTCTGTCCTGGTCCTGGAGGTCTGATCTCAGGGATGTCCTTTGTCATTGTACATGCATTGTTACTTCAGGTGGACAGTAGGGCTGCCCTGTAAGAGAAATCGTCCCCTATCAAGCAAACGTCTTCCTTCCAGGTCACCGTCCAAGCCATGTTTGAGAACAATAAGATATACTGTCAGTGTGAACAGCAGCGATTTGCAGGTTCCTGTAAATGTGACCCTCTCATCCGGAGCCTAAGGCTTACATAAACACTGCTCGCCTAGAATCTCCAGGAAAGTGATAACATATCCAAAAATGAGACTTCTCTTTTTATGATAGATATGCATTGTGTCATCCGGATCCTCGCGTGTTATCTTTCCATCTACTAATACAATGCAAAACTCATTCATACTAAAATACAAAGTTACAAAATATCAGCTGGAAAAATAAGACTCCATTTGTAGGTTGAAGATGCTTATGGGTGGTTATTATATTAGGAAAACTGCATTTTCTATGTATTAGTTTGGATACATGATGTCCACCCCCAATGTTTGCTCTGGTTTTAAGAAGCTATAACCCCTAAATTGCTAAGGCATTTATTATGATTATGATTATTATTTTATTTATTATTTTTTTTGCTTTTGTTTCTCATCTATTCTTTGCAAGAACCATATTTTTTGTTTTTCCTTGTTGGCGCTGCCTTATAAGGGCTTTATTTACCATAATATTTACTGAAAAAAATGTTAGCATTGTATTTGTAAAAAAAATAACGCAATTCTTCCATTGTTATTCTCAGGTCTAATTTTACAGAGTTGAAAGTGCAGAAAAATGACATGCTATGTATATTTTTCAGGTCAGTATGATTATAGTAATACTAAAATTTTCATTTATGTTTTTTGGTTTTGTTTCTTTTGAAAAAAAAAAACACCCATAACTTATCCCATGTCAGTAGCACTAAGCAAGAAATCATTTTTTGCAGGGACAGCATTTTTATTACCCATTTTGGGGTATATAGGTCTAGTTGATTGCTTATTATTATATTTTTGTGGGGAGGCAGGATAACTGAAAATCAGCAATTTTATTATTGATCATTAAAGGGGTTGTCCGAATTTAAGTCCGCAGATACTCTATGTGACTGCAGACTTGTGAGTCCTCACAGCATGAGCATTGCATGCAGTAAGGATTCCTGAATGCCAGGATCGGGAGGTCATGTGACCACAATTTGCATACTAATGGCCACATTCCAATTAGATGTGCCTGTACTGAGCGAGGTCACGCTCTTCTAGTTGATATATGACCGAATTTATGCAAATCATGTGTGCATGCTATGAGGATTCCCTTGTACCCAAGGCCGGACAAACCCTTTAAGGAATTAAGGTGGTTTTCCGGGCTCCATATACATTTCTACAATCGCTCTATGTGACTTCATATTTCCAAATCCTGACAATGTGCACACTGCAAAGTTTTCCTGCTTTAATGTTCTATTGTGAGAAGTGGACAAGAAGCTATGTAAATCGCATGCTGGCTGTCACGTGACGACCACAACAGAGTGGAGTTGCACACTGTCAGGATTCAGCTATCAGCAGTCACATAGAACCTGGTAAACCAAATGCTGGAGAATCGCTTAAATGTCTCTGCTTCATAATTGTTATGGGCCCCTCGAGTGCTTTTATATTCCTTTATCAGAATGTCCACCTAATGTAGCTCAGTCACTTCCCTTTTTGTACATCACAAAATAAATCCCCACAAAAGCTACTTCTTCTCACTGATACTGGGATGATTAAGTTCCCAAAAATGGAATTAAACGGACAGAAGGGGACTCCATAACTGAGCGCTAGGCCAGGGAGGAATAAGTAAATCACAGTTTGCGCTTTAAGCCCTTAAAACCGTTATTAGTGCTTGGCATTCATTTCATTTTCCTGGTTCATGGCTTTGATTAAGGGCCACGTTTGGAAGTCCAAAGTGTGGAAGGTTGACTTCCACTACTTTAAGGGAAGACTAGACAAAGAAAATATATATAAAAAAATATCATACCAATTACATCTAAATCTTCTGTACCTTTAATATTACAATTAAAATGATTAAATATGTAAAACAAAATCTCTGTCTCAGGATCTCAGCTTCCCCACTGTCCTGTGTCTGGCTGTAAGAGAACTGGCTGCAGCAGGAGCCTCTCCCCTCTGCCTTGCTTTGAGAAGGCTAAGGGGGCATGACTTCAGTCAGAAGATGGAACTGATCAGCAGGAGATAAGCCCCTGTGTTTTCTGCAGATATGTACATAACTTTTTAGAAAATCTTGCAGACTAACTGTCATGGGTGCATCGCCACAAAGATCGTCGCGATTGCACATTCTGACTTCTCACAGCTGAGTTGCTGGTTCTTTGTTTTTTGGTAATGAGAGAGTTAATTTTACCTAGCTCTTTGCTAAGGCTAGGTGCAGCCTCGCCCGGCTGCTTTTGATTATGTTCTAATTAGTTTCCTTTATATTCCTGCCAGTCTGGGTGTTAGACGCCGGTGATAGCATTCATGTAGTCTAGCAGACTGGATCGGTTCTGAGAATACTTAAGCTAAGAGCTCCTTAGTTGTTTTTACTCTTACAGCTTATAGTTTTTCTCTGAGACCTTAGGTGTTCCTACTGTGTGTGAGTGTTGTATGTAAGACTTTATTTACTTTATTTCTTGTCTTTCTTGTATGTCTTTCTGTTCATTAACCGTTACCTGTTCATTCCCTTTGGTGGTATTCAGGGTCCTTCTTAGGACTAGAATACAGTTGGCAGGGATTGATAGGAGACAGGGTTTACGCTGGTGGCCTGGACCTCTGTACCTTTAACAGTACCTCCAGGTTGAGGGATTAGTTAGGACCCCAGTTTAGGGTCAGCTTAGACCCCGGTCACCCTCTAGCCGGAGACAGCGTATAACGGATTCCGTTTTGACCCACTGGACATTCTGTCAGGTAAATCTATGTTATCATATATCTATGCGCATGTTATATAGTATGTTGCCCTTTTGATATAGATTACTGACATCACATATATATATCTGCTATACAGCGTGACATTTTCACCGGCCAAACTAAAGATTCTCCCCAGCTGTCATGGATCCAGTAGCCCAGCTGGCCCGGCAGTTGCAGGGGTTGTCCATGGAATTTGCAGACATTAAGTCCAAGGTTTTGTCCCCCCCGGAGCAAACCAGATCTGAACCTAAGGTTGCTCCCCCGGACAGGTTCACTGGTGGGCGGGACAAATTTTTTACTTTCCGGGAGGCATGTAAATTGTACTTTCGGCTGCAGGCCTCGGTCATCTGGGAGTGAAGAGCAGAGGGTGGGAATTGTTATCTCGCTCTTACAAGGGGACCCTCAATCTTGGGCGTTCTCTATTCCTCCAGGCTCCCCAGATCTCCAGTCAGTGGATCGATTTTTTACTGCCCTGGGTCTGGTATATGATGATCCGGATCGAGTCTCCCTTGCTGAAACAAGGTTACGTAAAATACGGCAAGGAAATCGTCCTGCGGAGGAATATTCTTCTGAGTTCCGTAGATGGGCAACAGATACTCAGTGGAATGACCCAGCTCTTAGGAGCCAGTTTTGTCAAGGGTTGTCTGACAAATTAAAAGATGTGTTGGCTCAGTATGATTCTCCTCCATCACTGGAGGCTGCTATGGCCCTCGCTATTCGCATTGATAGACGACTTCGGGGAAGACGCGAGGTAACTCCGCCCCCCGTGATGACTCCACCTACTACTAAAGTCCCTTATACTGAGGTTCCCCTGGTCTGTTCTGAGGAACCATGCAGTTGGGAGGGACATCATTTTGTAGGAGGGAATCGGCGGTGCGCCGCAAGACTAGAAGGTGTTTCTTTTGCGGGAGAGAGGGACATTTTGTTGGGGGGTGTCCATCCCGGACCTCTTCGAGCCAAGGAGTTAACCTGGGAGTGTGTATTTCGTCCCCAAATCCCTCTCAGTTTCTCGTGCCTGCGGAGGTGGTGATTGGTACTAGAACTGAGAGGATTTCTGTTTTTCTTGATAGTGGGTCCGGGGCTAATCTGGTGGACGCTCGGTTTGCCCAGGTGCATGGTATGCAACTGAGTGTATTGGCCAAACCGGTCCCTATACTCTCTATTGTTTCTAGACCTCTTGGTCAAGGTAGCTTGGTACAAGCTGTTCATAACATAGATCTTCGAGTAGGGGCAATACATAAAGAGCAATTGTCTTGTTATGTGTTGGAGGGTCTACCTACTCCTATTGTGTTGGGACTTCCTTGGTTGGCTAAACATAACCCAGTGATTGATTGGCAATCCAGAAAGATAAGCCAGTGGGGTGAATTTTGCAAGAATAACTGCATGAGCACGGTCATCGGTGCGGTTGTGCCTAGGACTTTGCCTCCTTTTCTGGAGGACTTTGGGGAGATGTTCTCAGAGGAGGGGTGTAAAGAGTTACCTCCTCATCGCGCATATGACTGCTCAATAAAGTTGCTTCCTGATGCCTTATCTCGTACTTTCCCAGGGACCGGGAGGATGGATGATCCGGTTCCTATTCCTCAGGAGGGAGTTGTAGTGTCAGCTGTATGCTCTGAGCTTGAGGGGGAGGTATTGGGGGCTCAGGGGACGCCCCTGTGGGACTTCCAGGGAGACTGATAGTTCCAGATCAGTTAAGACTGAAGGTTACGGAGAACCGTTACAAACGGATGGCTGATAGGGGGAGAGTTTCTGGTCGAGATCTGAAGGTGAACGATCTGGTGTGGTTGTCTACCAGGAATATAAAACTTAAAGTTTCCTCCTGGAGGTTGGGTCCCAGATTCATCGGGCCGTACAGGATCAGTTCCATAATTAATCCTGTGGCATTTCGTCTGGACCTCCCTCCTACGTTTAAAAATCATAATGTGTTTCACAAGTCATTACTTAAAAAGTATGTGGCACCAGTCATACCGTCACCTCTACCTCCTCCTTCAGTGGTGGTCAATGATAACGTGGAAATTCATGGGTCGAAAATCATTGACTCACGTCTCAGTCGCCGATCCCTTCAGTAC
This sequence comes from Oophaga sylvatica, assembly GCA_033576555.1. NCBI lineage: Eukaryota > Metazoa > Chordata > Amphibia > Anura > Dendrobatidae > Oophaga > Oophaga sylvatica. Next base: position 578,472,674 of record JARQOD010000003.1, on the reverse strand, counting down.
TTAGTTCATTGGAGGGGGTATGGTCCTGAGGAGGGGACGTGGGTCCCTGCGTCTGATGTTAACGCAGATCGATTGGTTCGGACCTTTCACACAACTCACCCGGGCAGACCTGGCCCTGAGGGTCCGGAGGCCCCTCGTAGAAGGGGGGGTACTGTCATGGATGCATCGCCACAAAGATCGTCGCGATTGCACATTCTGACTTCTCACAGCTGAGTTGCTGGTTCTTTGTTTTTTGGTAATGAGAGAGTTAATTTTACCTAGCTCTTTGCTAAGGCTAGGTGCAGCCTCGCCCGGCTGCTTTTGATTATGTTCTAATTAGTTTCCTTTATATTCCTGCCAGTCTGGGTGTTAGACGCCGGTGATAGCATTCATGTAGTCTAGCAGACTGGATCGGTTCTGAGAATACTTAAGCTAAGAGCTCCTTAGTTGTTTTTACTCTTACAGCTTATAGTTTTTCTCTGAGACCTTAGGTGTTCCTACTGTGTGTGAGTGTTGTATGTAAGACTTTATTTACTTTATTTCTTGTCTTTCTTGTATGTCTTTCTGTTCATTAACCGTTACCTGTTCATTCCCTTTGGTGGTATTCAGGGTCCTTCTTAGGACTAGAATACAGTTGGCAGGGATTGATAGGAGACAGGGTTTACGCTGGTGGCCTGGACCTCTGTACCTTTAACAGTACCTCCAGGTTGAGGGATTAGTTAGGACCCCAGTTTAGGGTCAGCTTAGACCCCGGTCACCCTCTAGCCGGAGACAGCGTATAACGGATTCCGTTTTGACCCACTGGACATTCTGTCAGGTAAATCTATGTTATCATATATCTATGCGCATGTTATATAGTATGTTGCCCTTTTGATATAGATTACTGACATCACATATATATATATCTGCTATACAGCGTGACACTAACAATCGCGAGGGCAGCTCTATTTTTTGATTAATTTATTAATTTCTAGGCTTAGTTTTCTTTTAAGTATCGCTTATTAGTTGCTACCTCCCTCCTGTAGCCTTTGTTAGACGTCTGCGTTTCTCTGTTTTAGGGCGTTGGGTTCCTTCTGTTTGTTCAGTTTGGAGTCTTCTTGGAATTAACACGATTTGTTTTTTTTTTCATTCTCGGCACATTCACAGAGAGCAAATCAAAAGTGAAAATATGTTGTTTATCCCAGTTCAATAAACAACAATGGCTTCCTTTGTCAAAAGTGTTGTGTTGTGACATAGTTTTAATTGACTCTTGAGCGTTAACCTGTGGGGAAATCATGAATTTGATAAACACATATTTATGCCATTAGAGCATAAACTCCGTATGGCCTTAAATATATTAGACGTTATTCTACTGAATAAACATTGTCGTGTCTGGTGACTCAAAGTAACAAAATAAAAGCAACAGAGTACAGTGAGTAAAGTTAAAATGTGGCATATGTTTTTTATCCAAATTTTTATGGTATTTAAATTTTAAAGAATTAATCTATTTTTTCAAAATATGAAAAATATTTTTTTTTATTCCATTTTAGACAATTATGGTACTTTTTAAGAGTCCATTTTATCAGAACATTCACCATTAAAGCTCGTGCATACTGTCGATTATATCGGAAGAGTGCTATCCCGAGTTTTCACGGATAGCACTCACACCTATGATATTTTTATGGGACACATTTCATGCTGTGATGGTCTTGGGTAACGAAGGGAGACCTCAAACTGTCCCTGGAACTGGGACCCTAACTATCCCTGCCCTGAGTGTACTCTTGAAAATAGAGAGGCCCGAGTCTCCAACCTTACTATGCTCCTGTAGAAACCCTGATCGGTCCTCTCCCCCACCCATGAGGCATGGGACAGAAATGTCAGTTAAATAAGACACAAAAACAAAACAAGGATAACAGAAAACCTCATGCAAAAGTACTAACCAATGATAGGGAGAAGGATAGGGACTGGGAGGAATAAACAAAATGGGAACAGGGACCAGGAGAAAAACCACACATACCGCAGCAAACCACAGAACACTTTTACAACAACTCTACTCCAATCACTTAGCTTTAGCACACACCACAGAAAGACGAATCTTTCACCAGCGGGGACAAGAAGGTCTGACTAGTTTTTACATGAAGTGGTAATGGCCAGATCAGAAGCAGCTGAAATGGAGCCATTAACGTCTTCAGCACCAGAGGAAACTAAATCCATTTGATTTGGGGCACAAATCACTCCTTTTTTCTGATTAACAAATCTATGGCATATTCGATTTTGAGATCTGAGTGTTGGATCAAAATCCTCAATGAAAGTCTATTGGTCCATGGAACATACTCATCAGTTAGGCTCAGTATGACCTCGTGAGGCCTAGTCAGCATCTGAAGATCTGAAGATTTAAAGGATTGAGTGGAGGAACGGGAGGGAAGCCGGGCAGGTGAGGGGTGAGCTTAGAACAGTTGAATATCAACTTTTCCTATTTTTAACCCCTTGCCATCCCTCAAAACAAATCTGTAAAATGGTGGCCATCTGCCTGCCATTTTGATAGATTAATGCTCCATTTCCAATATTTCAGATTCTGGCAAATCTGAAATATCCAGGGAAACTCCTTACAAATTTGATTTGTCTAGTGACTATTAAATAAAGTAATTCTCCCATTTCATAAAGTGATGACATACCAGTAGAACATATCCAACCTTTGGGACCCTCAGCAATCCTGAGAATAAATGGCTAGTTTAGCACTGTGGTGCAGCCACAGTAAATCTGTGCAAAGTGGTCCACTGGTCAGTTGGCTATTCAGGAATCTGCACTTCCCAGCATAGCAGCATGACCACTGTGCAGGGTAAAAAGTTATAGGTATGAAGCATTGAATAATCTCAGGATTGATAGGGGTCCTAGAGATTGGACCCCCATAAACTTATAAGGAATGCATATATTACTCATACCCCTTCATATTTTAGATTGAATACTCTTTAGTGTGGATCTCTTCAGGTCTTTTTTTCCGCTAATCTGATATTTATGTCTATTTAAATAAATAGTGATTCCTGAGCAACTCCTAGCTATATGACTGAAACTGTAGGGAATTAAAGAAGACCTGTCACTTGCTCATAAAAAAGTACCTTGTAAAAATTCCTGAACTCCTCTGTTACTGCCGTTCTTTCTATTTTGTCTTTGCGTCATTCCATTGCAGAGATATTCAAATTTGTTTCTTCTGAAGAAGTATGTGAAATCTCTGCTTGCAGACCAACAGACCATTTCTTCACAGTCTTCTATGGAGCGCTTGTGCTTTCAACCCTTCTTCCCAGACGCTGATTGGCAGGGCACCATAGAAGATTTTGAAGAAAAACGCCCAGTTGGACTGCAGGCAGAGATTTCACATAGTGCTCTTCAAAAGCAACAAATGTAAATATCTCTGCAATGGAGAGACGCAGAGCAGAAAATTAAAGAACAGCAAAATCAGGAGAGGCTCAGATACACTTACAAAATATTTAACTTAATTTGTTGAGCAAGTGACAGGTCCTATTCAAATAGGTAAAAACTAGTTATTGTATCTAATTAACAACATTTATCACAAGATAGATAAGTGTGTAAACTCTGAAGAAGAGTCAACAACTGAGACCCCTACTTTTCCTTAGAACGGAGATCTCAAAGTGCATTGAGCGTTACTGAGCATGTGTGTCATTTTTCACTACATTGTCTATAGGAGTGCTCGTCATACATGCTCACTACAGTTCCATTCACGAAGCAGAATTTAGACTTCCCATTTTCGGAATTGATTGGGGATTCAGTTTTAGCCTTTAGACCCTCTACAGTTACACATTTATCATCTATCACATGGATAGGTGATAAATGTTCTTTATTGGACAGCCCCTTTTACACATTTCTAGCACTTGGCTATTTTTTCTTTGTTTATTTATCTTTATTTCCAAAACAACCCCTTTAATTATATGATAGGTCCTAGTGACTTCCCAGAAAATAGGAATCTGTTCTCATGATATATGGGAAAGGATTCCTAATAAGGCTTCAGCTTAGAATAAGTAGCGAAATAAACACAAAACCTCAAAATCAATATGTAAAGACTGAGAAATTTCTGATTAAAATTCCTTGCAGGCGGTGAGCACATGACCCGGAGCTCCCATGATCAATATTTCTACACATCAACTAAATCACTTATACAGTATTATTAAAGTACCTTCAACCTCACTGTAATATACTCATTCGAGGGCAATGCTATGGCAAAGCTGGGAGGGGTCAGACATGTAACACCATAATGTAGAAGCCTTATTGTCATGAGACTGTCCTTGATATACGGGAGGCCTTCCTCAAGTACATGGTGAAAGATATTAAAAGAAAGCCTTTTGGCAATTAAAATGGAATTTACAGTGTGAGATAAAAGGGATTCCTCATTGTTACCTTGTATACGTTTTTTATTTATTTTTCTATCGATACATCTATGAAACCTCCAAACGCTACTTAGATGAAAATCTATAGCGAATACAAAGGGTTTATAAAGTGCATCTGCGAGGAGAACAGTCTTGCATACCATTTTACATATTACCAGCCAATTTGCATAGTATTTTACATTCTCCCTAGACCTCTTCGAGCTGCTTGTAAGGCGTGAAAAATGTCTAACTACCACATAATTTATAGACTCAGAGTAAAGGGTGGATCCCTTGATAGAATGGTGAGAACAAAGTATAGATGACACACAAGGAAATGTAACTGCTTCCGACCATAATCATTGCCCCCTAATGTTCACTGCGGTCCCCCATGGCATCTCTAGCTTTTATCCAAATATTGGTTTCATTGTATTTGGTGATGATGAGCTCAGGTAGCGAATATTGCTTGACAGTCAATCATTAAAGCATTTATGGACAGATTCACTTGCTTTTGGATTTAAGTTCCGACACACCTAATCATGGTAATTATCGATGAACGAGCTAAAAGAAAATCTGGAAGTAAAGCTTCAGGTATATTTTATACATCGTTGAACATTTGGGAATATAGCGCCCTTTAAGATAAAACGCTTGAGATTTAAAGAGGCACAGAACAGTAACATAAAGATGAAGAAGCTAAACCTTGAAGACTGAAACCCCTTGAGATGAAGAGGCTGTGATAAGAGCCTACAGAGAGAATCTAGAATCATACGTCATGTTTTTTCTGTAAATGCAATATATACAGTACAAAAGGGGGCCGAAGGACTCGGATGTGAATTAATGTCTGTTTGCCTAGTATAAGATTTGACTTAACGATTACTGATATTGAGGATTATAAGATCATAGAATGTTAGAGTTTGAAGGGACCTCCAGGGTCATCGTGTCCAACCCCCAGCTCAATGCAGGATTCACTAAACCATCTCAGACAGATGTATGTCCAGCCTCTGGACTGTATGCTTCTTGTAATGACTCTTCAGCAGTCTGTGATCTACTAGTATACCTAAGTTTCTTTCACACGTGCTGTTGCTTAGTTCTATTCCTCCTATTATGTAGATGTAATTTTCTTTTTTTCTTGACCCGATGTAAGCTTACGTATTTTGGCCAAAATATTAACTAATACCCCACTATTTTTGAATTTTTTGCACTTTATTTTTCGGGGTGCAGCCGAGCCCAGGCACATTTGGTCTCGCATAAGGGGTGTGCACACTGGTGCGCATTGAGAGTGTACTGGCCAGCCCGCCTAGTCGAATAGTAGGGGCGTAATTAATAGGCTGTGAACCGGACACTGTGCAGTATCCTTGTGTGAACAGCACCCTATACGGGCCTCTATTGTGCAATTGTATACTGAGCAGTCACCCCCTCCTTGAATGGGTATGTGGAGAGTGGCTGTTTAATCTGGTATTTTGCACCTGTGCTGCTAAAATCTTGCTTTATGGGCTGGCTGCACCCTGCAGTGCATTTGTTCTGAGATCTGGGCAGGTGAGTTTTGCTGCCTTTTTGTGCTGTTTATAACTCTTTCAGTACCCTAGGATGTAATTCATCTGGACCAGGAGATTTAAATTAATTTAAATTAGCTAAGTGTTCCTCGCCATCTCTCTGTTTATAGATAGTGTGGATTATTCTATTCCCTCAATAGTACAGTGAAGAACAGTTGATGTTACATTTGCTTTCTTAGAGACCACAGATGGAAAATAGAAATGTAAAAGTTTGGCCTTCTCAACAGCATTTTTTACCACCTCCCACTTTTCATCCTGTAAAAATCCTATAGCATCTTTCACTTTTCTTTTGACATACCCCCAAAATACTTTTTTTTATTACTTTTGGTCTCCCTTACCAGTGTCACTTCATTACTGGCTTTAGCTCTTCTAATGACTGCCCTGAATTCCTTGCAAACAGCATTATAACTTCTAGATATGACCACCTTTTTCCTTTTTAGCAAGTGTTTAAGTTCTGTATACATCCATCTTGGTCTCTTTAAATACTTCCAATTCTTCTTTATTTTAGGGACTGTTACTGATTGTGCATTGATAATTTCATTTAGCAAAATCTCCCATGCTTTTTTGGACATTTCTCTCCTTTAGAACATCCAGCCATTGGATCTTTCCAACCTTCTTTCCGAGTCCATTAAAATTTGCCTTTCTGAAGACTAACCTTAAAGTCTGAGTCCTCAGAGGTCTTCCTCCTCTTGTAACCCAAAATTTGAGGATAGCATGATTGCTGCCTTCTAAATTCCCAGCCACCTTTACTTTATCAACCATTTCCTCCCTGTTGGTAAAAATTAGGTCCAAGATTGCAAATCCTCTTGTTCTCTCTTCTACATAGATAAAGTTGTCTGCAAGAGGAGATAATAATTTTCTGGACCCATTACTTTTGCCAATGAGAGATTCCAAAAAAATATCTGGATAGTTAAAATCTCCCATGATCATTATATTATGCTTTGTTGAGAACAAAGACATCTGATGTAAAAAAAAAAATCATCCATATCTTCAGTCTGTCCAGGTGGCCTACAGTAAACACCTACCACAGTGTCTTTATTCTCTTATCTCCTTGTTATCTTACCCAAACAGTTTCTACAGAGCTACCATTCTCTGAAGCTTGGATCTCTGAAGAGATATTTGTTTTCCTAACAAACAATGCAAAAACAGAGGGAAGAACCTGTGATAAACATGTGGCATAAATTAAAGGCTATGCTTACTTAATAACATGTCCATTGTTAAAATAGGGATATATAAGCACCACCCCCAAGGTCCATTTCAGGAACACCCCAAAACAAGGGCTGACATTTAGCTTTGCTTTAAATAAACTCTATATTTATCAAGCCTAAATGTAATGATTTTCAAAACTTTGTTACAGTCCTAGTAAATGTGGAACTATTGCCAACTATGGAGGTGTTATATTTGGTTGGGTGTAAGTGTGGCTTTTGTACAAAGAACAATAATGCATTGTGTATCTCTGTATTTGAAACTGTGTTTACTAAAGCTACAATGTTTAATTCTATTTGGTCTGAAACCATTTTATTTTTTAAATGGAAAAAATCTTCTGCCGTCTATCACAAAGTAGGGGTAAGTTGCTCCTCATGGGAGGGTCTTCTTTAATTGGCCAAATAAACATATACATGCACATTTGGGAACAGATTGTCCTGTCTCCATTCAGTTATTATAAATGAGCAAACCCTATGAAGATGAGACCTTTAGTATAAGTTAGCGAGCTCTGAATAAGGAAACTATTAGCAAGCAAAATAATTAGAAAAGGTTACAAAATAACCTAAAGTAAGCAAACACCAGTCTCAGAATCTATATTTGCAGTAAGAAAATCAAGTCTTCCTTTTCCAAAGTTCAGCAGGTATTTTGTATACCAGATCTATCATTGTCAATAAGGAATAAGGTCCTGGCATGGCTATCCCCAGATGTATGCTATTACAATGTCTACAAAAAAAATAATAATCAAGGATTCATATATTCAGTACAGACCAAAAGTTTGGACACACCTCATTTAAAGATTTTTCTGTATTTTCATGACTATGAAAATTGTAAATTCACACTGAAGGCATCAAAACTATGAATTAACACATGTGGAATTATATACTTAAAAAAAAGTGTGAAACAACTGAAAGTATGTCTTATATTCTAGGTTCTTCAAAGTAGCCACCTTTTGCTTTGATTACTGCTTTGCACACTCTTGGCATTCTCTTGATGAGCTTCAAGAGGTAGTCACCGGAAATGGTCTTCCAACAATCTTGAAGGAGTTCCCAGAGATGCTTAGCACTTGTTGGCCCTTTTGCCTTCACTCTGCGGTCCAGCTCACCCCAAACCATCTCGATTGGGTTCAGGTCTGGTGACTGTGGAGGCCAGGTCATCTGGCGTAGCACCCCATCACTCTCCTTCTTGGTCAAATAGCTCTTACACAGCCTGGAGGTGTGTTTGGGGTCATTGTCCTGTTGAAAAATAAATGATGGTCCAACTAAACGCAAACCGCATGGAATAGCATGCCGCTGCAAGATGCTGTGGTAGCCATGCTGGTTTAGTATGCCTTCAATTTTGAATAAATTCCCAACAGTGTCGCCAGCAAAGCACCCCCCACACCATCACACTTCCTCCTCCTCCATGCTTCACGATGGGAACCAGGCATGTAGAGTCCATCCATTCACCTTTTCTGCGTCGCACAAAGACGCGGTGGTTGGAACCAAAGATCTCAAATTTGGACTCATCAGACCAAAGCACAGATTTCCACTGGTCTAATGTCCATTCCTTGTGTTCTTTAGCCCAAACAAGTCTCTTCTGCTTGTTGCCTGTCCTTAGCAGTGGTTTCCTAGCAGCTATTTTCCCATGAAGGCCTGCTGCACAAAGTCTCCTCTTAACAGTTGTTGTAGAGATGTGTCTGCTGCTAGAACTCTGTGTGGCATTGACCTGGTCTCTAATCTGAGCTGCTGTTAACCTGCGATTTCTGAGGCTGGTGACTCAGATAAATTTATCCTCAGAAGCAGAGGTGACTCTTGGTCTTCCTTTCCTGGGGCGGTCCTCATGTAAGCCAGTTTCTTTGTAGCGCTTGATGGTTTTTGCAACTGCACTTGGGAACACTTTCAAAGTTTTCCCAATTTTTTGGACTGACTGACCTTCATTTCTTAAAGTAATGATGGCCACTCGTTTTTCTTTACTGTACTTAGCTGCTTTTTTCTTGCCATAATACAAATTCTAACAGTCTATTCAGTAGGACTATCAGCTGTGTGTCCACCAGACTTCTGCACAACACAACTGATGGTCCCAACCCCATTTATAAGGCAAGAAATCCCACTTATTAAACATGACAGGGTACACCTGTGAAGTGAAAACCATTTCCCGTGACTCCCTCTTGAAGCTCATCAAGAGAATGCCAAGAGTGTGCAAAGCAGTAATCAAAGCAAAAGGTGGCAACTTTGAAGAACCTAGAATATAAGACATAATTTCAGTTGTTTTACACTTTTTTTTTAAGTATATAATTCCACATGTGTTAATTCATAGTTTTGATGCCTTCAGTGTGAATTTACAATTTTCATAGTCATGAAAATACAGAAAAATCTTTAAATGAGAAGGTGCGTCCAAACTTTTGGTCTGTACTGTATATCAAATTTAAAATAAAAACGTCAAAGTTAACAAAGTGTCTGATCAGGACGCTATTCATACTTTTCAATTTAAATTGTAAACATAAACGCTGGAATTTGATTGGTTATTGTTATTATTATCCTTTTATTTATATAGCGCTCTCATATTCTTCAGCGCTTTACAGACATCATCATCACTGTCCCCATTGGGACTCACAATCTACATTCCCTATCAGTATGTCTTTGGAATGTGGGAGGAAACCAGAGAACCTGTGAGGAAACCCAGAAAACATGGGGAGAACATACAAACTCCTTGTAGATGTCCTTGGTGGGATTTGAACCCAGGACCCCAGTGCTGCAACCAAGGGCAGCCTCCTTGCTGCCTCTTAGTTGCAAAAGAAAACAACAAAATAAATTTTGCACTCATTTGTAGAGATAGAGCGGGCGCACTGTGTTATACCTAAGGCTAGAGCTTTATAGTCAAGGACGAGCCAAAACATTAAAGTAATTCGGATATGCCTCTTGTTTATTTAATTTGTAGTATATAAATATAATTTGCTTTACGCTTTTTTTTATTATAAAACACAGTTTGCAGTAAAATGTGTCAAACCCAAAGTGCTGAAAAAAAAAGTCCCTGTACGAAAACTAGAAAAGTTCCACTGTCATAATCTCGTGACCTTCTCCTTCATTAATTCATTGAATCCAAGTCAGCTTCCTCCTCAGGCTATTCATTGTCTCCAGAACATATGTTCTAAACGCCGTCTATTCCAGTAGACTATTTGCCATTGTTCCACATGGACTCATAAGCGAGATAAATTACAATTTAACAAGTCCGTATCGAAATCAAACACAAATCAGGTGACATTCAATGTATGTATATCCTTGAGTGTAGACTCATTTCGGGCACAATGACATTTTTGTATAATTATTAAGCAAATAGGAAATGGTGAGAAGAATACAAATATTTGGAAGGTGGAAAATATATGAATATAGAAATAAAGGGATATTAAAGCTTTAGAGAAAAAAAGACTTTTTGTATAATGAAAATTTACTAATTTACTTTTATTACTTTTTTTGTGGTTTTTCAAGATCCTCAGTAATAGTCATTCATCGTAAACCTTCATTGTTTATTTCCAGTGGAGTCTCTTGTCATAGATGTAAAATTGACAAGCAGGAAGCTGGGAGGCAGAGGATTGGTGAAGAATAAAGAAAAGACAACCCTTTTAAAGAGAATCTGTCACCCCATTTTTCGAGTATAGGATGCGGCCACCGCCATCAGGGGCTTATCTACAGCATTCTGTAATGCTGTAGATAAGCCCCTGATGTCACCTGAAAGAAAAGAAAAACGAGTTAAATTATTCTCATCCAGGGGCGGTCCGGGGTCAGATCTGTCCGATGGGCGTAGCGGTCCAGTCCACTGCCACCCTTCTTGTAGTGAAGACGTCCTCTGATTTGCTTCCTGTCGCAGCTCCTGCACAGGCGCACTGCTCTGCCCTATGGAGGGCAGAGCAGAGTACTGCAGTGCGCAGGCGCCGGGAAAGGTGAGCGAGGTCCGGCGCCTGCGCACTGCAGTACTTTACTCTGCCCTCAACAGGGCAGATCAGGTCGCCTGCGCAGGAGCTGCGACAGGAAACAAAGAAGAGGACGTCTTCGGTAGAAGATGGGAGGCGCCGGACCGGACCACGAGACACCCATCGGACCGGACCGCCCCTGGGTGAGTATAATATAACTCATTTTTCTTCTCTTTCAGGTGACATCAGGGGCTTATCTACAGCATTACAGAATGCTGCAGATAAGCCCCTGATGGCGGTGGCCGCATCTTATAGTTGAAAAATGGGGTGACAGATTCCCTTTAATTTCTTCATACTTATTTATCTTAGTAAAAAATCCTTTTTGTTGTATAAACTGCTCCAAATATGCTACATAGCCAAAGAATAAAAATTAAATTGTACATTTCCTTTCATACAAAATCTGTAGAAAAGCATGGTCTTGCTGCCTTATTTCCAACAACTGGTTAAAATTGCTTTTATTGCACATGCCTATCTAATATATCCAGAAACTGTCCCGATTTTTATGCTCTTCAAATTTAGTGTTTGAGTGAACACTCATCTTTATCAGTATTCTGATAGTACTATAGGTGTTTGAACTTCCTTTCCCTCACTTTTTAGCAAGCATTGCTCTTTCCTTTGTCCAATGGCTCTGACTTTTGACAGACAGGAGAGCAGGAGCAGAGAGACAAAGACCTGCCTCCGCTTCCTTTAGAAAGACAAAACCCTGTCTCCATTTTCTGTGATCCATTTCAGGCTATCTGCTGCTAGAGACAGATTACACAACAGGTAGTGGAGATTAAATAAGACAGAATGGAGTCCCCTCATAGCCTGCACTTTGTAGCAATTTTAAAATATCAAATGTTAAATAAATCGATTTGCAGATTGTTTATTTATCACATCTATCACATGAAATCAAATAGTGTGAAAGTACAGGGACCATTCAAATAATAACATTCTGTCCGCCTGCAGCCACCACTAACGGGAGATTAGGAGTTTAATGTCCACTGGTTATACCGTATACTCAGTAATTACCGTATTTTTCTGACCATAAGACGCACTTTTTTTCCTCCAAATTTGGGAGGAAAGTGTGGGTGCGTCTTATGGTCGGAATGTAACATGTGGGGAGGGGGGCAGGGGGCAGTGGTGGAGTGAGATTGCAGGAAGCAGGAAAATATCCCCTCTGCTGCAGGAAACAAGCACTGGGGAAACCCCTGGTCCAGATACTTAAGTGCAGTGAATATTAATCAGCCGCTTCCCCACCCACCTATCAGCTGAGCAGTGAGAGGGGAGCAGCTAATCACAGAGCCACATGGTTCCCAGGGCTGGATTCCTGCAGCAGCTGGGCAGATCAGTGTCTGAAGTAGAAGGAGGCGGCGGGAGCAGAGTGCAGCAGGAGGCATCACATACCTGACAGCACAGGGGCTGTGCTGATGCAATGCTGAATGCTCCTGTGCAGGACCTGTGATGAGGTCATGAAGAGGGTGGGCTGGAGCATCACATGACCAAAGCCCTGCCTCTTCATGATGTCATCACAGGTCCTTCAGACACACTGTATAACAGAGAATTAATTAAAAGGTTAGGCTACTTTCACACTTGCATTTTTTTGTGCAGCGCATCGTGCGCACATGAAACGCATTAAAAAAACGCATCTCTGTCTCTATCATCTGTCTCTATCATCTGTCTCTATCATCTCTGTCTCTGTCATCTCTGTCTCTGTCATCTCTGTCTCTGTCATATCTGTCTCTGTCATATCTGTCTCTGTCATATCTGTCTCTGTCATCTGTCTCTGTCATCTGTCTCTGTCATCTCTCTCTGTCTCTATCATCTCTGTCATCTCTCTCTGTCTCTATCATCTCTGTCTCTATCATCTCTGTCTCTATCATCTCTGTCTCTATTTCTATGCAGCCGCACGCTCCAGTGTGAGTGCCATCGGCAGTGCCGGGTGTTCATGCGAGAGACTCACACGAAATCGTGCGAGTTTCTCGCATGTGTGACCCCGGCCTTATACTCACCCTCCAGCGTCTTCACATAGCAGTTTACAGACACCACACTGGTCCCGCAGCACCATCTCCTACCCGTAGCTTCCTACATAATAACATGCTATTATATATAATAACACCACATATAATAGTATGTTATTTATGTTATTAAATTTTTTACCACATTTTTGCTTCAAATATATTTTTCCCTATTTTCCATCTCTAAAACCTGGGTGCGTCTTATAGTCCGGTGCGTCTTATAGTCCGAAAAATACGGTACATAGTATACAGTAATCCTTATAGATGAGTGGTGTGATCTGCTGATTAATTTCCCACACTGTAAATCATCAAAGAGCGGGCTAATGTATTTTTTGTGTCACTGCGTGGTCCTTTCTATAATGCCTTGCAGCTATGACATCTAGCGGATTTTCATACCTTGTACAGTGAGGGACAGTACTGGGACCATCGCAGATCAGCGGTTCCCAGTGGAGCACAGTTTATATGGCACAGTCGTTTTCCATCTCCAGAGTCACTGGGTATGTCACTCTCTCCTGTAGAGTGTAATCTCTTATGGTCAGCGGGGTCCTTTCTTTCCTGTAGAGTGTAAGCTCTTATGAACAGTGGGGTCCCCTCTCTCTATCGCTTGTAGAGTGTAAGCTCTTGTGGTCAGCGGAGTCCTCTCTCACCCTCCTGTAGAAAGAAAGGACTTATGGTCAGCGGGGTCCTCTCTGTCTCCTGTAGAGTGTAAGCTCTTATGGTCAGTGGGGTCCCCTCCTCTCCTGTAGAGTATAAGCTCTTGTGGTCAGCGGGACCCTCTCTCTCTCTCCTGTAGAGTGTAAGCTCTTATGATTGACAGGGTCCTTTCTCTCCTGTAGAGTGTAAGCTATAATGGTCAGCGGAGTCCTCTCTCTCCTTTAGAGGGTAAGCTTTTATGGTCAGCGGGGTCCTCTCTGTCTCCTGTAGAGTGTAAGCTCTTATGGTCAGTGGGGTCCCCTCTCGCTCCTGTAGAGTATAAGCTCTTGTGGTCAGCGGGGCCCTCTCTCCTCTCCTGCAGAGTGTAAGCTCTTATGATTAACAGGGTCCTTTCTCTCCTGTAGAGTGTAAGCTTTTATGGTCAGTGGGTCCCCTCTCTCTATTGCTTGTAGAGTGTAACCTCTTGTGGTCAGTGGAGTCCTCTCTCTCCCTCCTGTAGAAAGTAAGCTCTTATGGTCAGCAGAGTCCTCTCTCTCCTTTAGAGGGTAAGCTTTTATGGTCAGTGGGTCCCCTCTCTCTATCGCTTGTAGAGTGTAACCTCTTGTGGTCAGTGGAGTCCTCTCTCTCAATCCTGTAGAAAGTAAGCTCTTATGGTCAGCAGAGTCCTCTCTGTCTCCTGTTGTTAGGGTCTACGAAATGCACCAAATATATGATGTGGAGAGGTGCGTTCGCAGCCCGGGGTCCACTGTGCAGGCGGAGCCTGCTTCTAGTAAAATGGCGCAAGAAGCAAACTCTGTTATCCTGCAGAGTCGCCAAAATAAATGCCGTAACGCGCTGTGGCAATATGTGCGAACTCTGTTATTTCACAGAGCCACTAGAAGGAATGCCGCAGCGCTATATGGCGATGTGTGCGAACTCACTTAACACCACTGAGTCGCAAAATAAACACGCTAGGGCGCTGTCTAGCGTTGAAAGCGAACCCTGTTACGTCACAGAGCCGCAGAGACAAACTTCTGTGTCCTGTCAGGCACCCAGGTACACAGTTGACTGCTAAGCGAACATAGAACGTGATCATGCACTAATGTCCTCGCGGGAGTCACCCGCAATCTATGGCGTCTGAACGCCAGACCCTGAATACGGCAATTAAACTCCTCACCGGTTATGCCGGTAATCTAGGGCATCTAGGACACTGACCCTGACCAGCTAGCATACCAAGCTCCTCACCGATTAAGTCGGTATTGTAATGGCGTATTTCAGCCGCCCTAACCACACACACGCATGACTACACTGGCGCAAAGCATAACGGTTGACATTAGCGCATGGCGGCCCAGGCATGCCACCCTTTTATAGTAACAGCTACAGGAACTGCCAGAAACAAGGACCAATGAGAAACTGTTCCAAAACACATGTAGTTTCAGGACCTTCCTGACGGACCAATAGGAGCTGCTGCAGTACCTGAACATGTGACCCCTGATCTCCAATGAGAGATCTTACCCTGGGCATGCTCAGAAGGGGAAACGCAGGACTTCGTCCCAAAGACGTCTGCTCCAGCACTGGCTATAATAGCAGATCCAGGAGAGGCAGCAGCAAGTCTCTGCACAGAATTGGAATGGGCAAGACGCTGGGACCGACGTCTCTGCTGAGCAGGCTCCACTGCGGCCGGAGATGAATGGGGGACCGCAGCAGGGACTGGTTCGAGACTCCCCTTGTGCAGCAGCGGGAACTCGAACCCTAACACCTGTAGAGCGTAAGCTCTTATGGTCAGTGGAGTCCTCTCTCTCCTGTAGAGTGTAAGCTCTTATGGTCAGTGGGGTCTCTCTCACCTGTAGAGTGTAAACTCTTGTGGTCAGCGGGGCCCTCTCTCTCTCCTGTAGAGTGTAAGTTCTTATGATCAGTGGGATCTCTCTCTCCTGTAGAGTGTAAGCTCTTGTGGTCAGTGGGATCTCTCTCTCCTGTAGAGTGTAAGCTCTTGTAGTCAGTGGGGTCTCTCTCTCCTGTAGAGTGTAAGCTCTTATGGTCAGTGGGGTCTCTCTCTCCTGTAGAGTGTAAGATCTTATGTTCAGTGGGGTCCTTTCTCTCCTGTAGACTGTAAGCTCTTATGGTCAGTGGAGTCCTCTCTCTCTCCTGTAGAGTGTAAGCTCTTATGGTCAGTGGGGTCCCCTCTCTCTATCGCTTGTAGAGTGTAACCTCTTGTGGTCAGCGGAGTCCTGTCTCTCCCTCTTGTAGAAAGTAAGCTCTTATGGTCAGCAGAGTCCTCTCTGTCTACTGTAGAGTGTAAGCTCTTATGGTCAGTGGGGTCTCTCTCTCCTGTAGAGTGTAAGCTCTTATGGTCAGTGGGTCTCTCTCTCCTGTAGAGTGTAAATTCTTGTGGTCAGCGGGGCCCTCTCTCTCTCTCTCCTGTAGAGTGTAAGATCTTATGGTCAGTGGGATCTCTCTCTCCTGTAGAGTGTAAGCTCTTGTGGTCAGTGGGATCTCTCTCTCCTGTAGAGTGTAAGCTCTTGTGGTCAGTGGGGTCTCTCTCTCCTGTAGAGTGTAAGCTCTTGTGGTCAGTGGGGTCTCTCTCTCCTGTAGAGTGTAAGCTCTTATGGTCAGTGGGGTCTCTCTCTCCTGTAGAGTGTAAGATTTTATGTTCAGTGGGGTCCTCTCTCTCCTGTAGACTGTAAACTCTTATGGTCAGTGGAGTCCTCTCTCTCTCCTGTAGAGTGTAAGCTCTTATGGTCAGTGGGTTCTCTCTCCTGTAGAGTGTAATCTCTTATGGTCAGCAGGGTCCTTTCTTTCCTGTAGAGTGTAAGCTCTTATGAACAGTGGGGTCCCCTCTCTCTATCGCTTGTAGAGTGTAAGCTCTTGTGGTCAGCGGAGTCCTCTCTCTCCTCCTGTAGAAAGAAAGGTCTTATGGTCAGCGGGGTCCCCTCTCTCCTGTAGAGTATAAGCTCTTGTGGTCAGCGGGGCCCTCTCTCTCTCCTGTAGAGTGTAAGCTCTTATGATTAACAGGGTCCTTTCTCTCCTGTAGAGTGTAAGCTCTTATTGTCAGCGGAGTCCTCTCTCTCCTGTAGAGTGCAAGCTTTTATGGTCAGTGGGGTCCCCTCTCTCTATCGCTTGTAGAGTGTAACCTCTTGTGGTCAGCGGAGTCCTCTCTCTCCCTCCTGTAGACTGTAAGCTCTAATGGTCAGTGGAGTCCTCCCTCTCTCCTGTAGAGTGTAAGCTCTTATGGTCAGTGGAGTCCTCTCTCTCCTGTAGAGTGTAAGCTCTTATGGTCAATGGGGTCTCTCTCTCCTGTAGAGTGTAAACTCTTGTGGTCAGCGGGGCCCTCTCTCTCTCCTGTAGAGTGTAAGATCTTATGGTCAGTGGGATCTCTCTCTCCTGTAGAGTGTAAGCTCTTGTGGTCAGTGGGTTCTCTCTCTCCTGTAGAGTGTAAGCTCTTGTGGTCAGTGGGGTCTCTCTCTCCTGTAGAGTGTAAGCTCTTGTGGTCAGTGGGGTCTCTCTCTCCTGTAGAGTGTAAGATCTTATGTTCAGTGGGGTCCTCTCCTGTAGACTGTAAGCTCTTATGGTCAGTGGAGTCCTCCCTCTCTCCTGTAGAGTGTAAGCTCTTATGGTCAGTGGAGTCCTCTCTCTCTCCTGTAGAGTGTAAGCTCTTATGGTCAGTGGGGTCCTCTCTCTCTTGTAGAGTGTAAGCTCTTATGGTAAGTGGGGTCCTCTCCTGTAGAGGGTAAACTCTTATGGTCAGCGGGGTCCTCTCTCTCCTGTAGAGTGTAAGCTCTTATGGTCAGTGGAGTCCTGTCTCCTGTAGAATGTAAGCTCTTAGGCTGTGGTTCCACGGTCCGGAACCACAGCGCTTTGGACGGAGCGGAAAATTCCGCTCCGTCTAAGCCCCGCCCCCTTTATGACGCGCGTTCTTTCCGGAGGTGTTCAGGACACCTCCGGAAAGAACGCAGGGCTACATAGCCCTGTGTTAATTCTGTTGCGGCGACGCACCGTCGCCGCAATACGCGAGGACATGCTGCGGTCTGAAAAGACGCGCCGCATGTCCGTTTACGCAGGTCTGCCACCTGCGTATTGTTACGCATAGTGGAGACGGGATTTCTTGAAATCCCCTCCACTATGCTGTAACATCTGGACGCTGCGTGTTTGGCGCTGCGCCAGCGCACAGCGCCAAACACGCAGCGTTTCCTGACCCACCCTAATGGTCAGAGGGGTCCTCTGAGCAATTACCAGCTTTCCAAAACTGAAATTTGCTTCACCTTCAAATAAAATGTTTGGGATATTTCAAGGATCTATTTATTAATTTTTGTTTTGCAGATTGCACAGTGAATAACATGATCTAACTGTTCCGTTTCTAGTACTGTGATACCTCAGAGCCTGACGTAAATAATATTTTTTTTTACATTAGTAATACATAAATATATAAATATGTAAAATTGCTGAAAGAACAGTGCAGGTATTATGTACATAAGCTTTTGGTAGAAAAGATATAAAGTTACTGCAGGAAATTTGTCTCTGTGGGTTTTTTCTTTCTATGAAGAGCGAGTGGTTATGAGAAATATGCAGATCTGCTGGATGAAGACTGCACTTGTGACCGGCACTCCTCATTTACCTTGCTCTTAGATAATTGTCGTTTAGTGATTGTATGCGGTTGTCACATTTATGACAAGATCTCAATGAATGGCTTGCCTGTTATTCCTGGGTAGCGGCAAAAGCGGATGACATATTTTTGGTGTAAATTACGGTTTTGGCCTGGGGGGAATATGTACTTAGCAGTCAAATATGCCAAGGCTGATCTAGTCAGTAGTCATACTAGGCACATGGTATTTGCAAGCCATTGCGCTTTACAAAACAGAATTTAGGCTTTGTACAGTCCTTTAAGGTGCAGGAACAAAAGAAGGGACTGCTGAAGATGTAGAACAGTGAACGTTCCCAAAGTTTATGCAGAAAGTTGGACCACTGCCATTATTTCTTGTTCTAACTGTGAGGAATTTCTTTAAAAAGGTCCCACAGGAAACACAGGAAGGGGTCAGTCCTGTAACGTCCGAGAAAAGACGGCTTTCCCGTATGTGAGACCATCGACTTCAAAAAGATGGGCTCCTCCGTAAATAAACAGAGACATATTTGACTTAAGATGAGTCAACATCTCAAGGAAGAACGGAGACAATGCAAATAATACTAATGCAAATGAGCAGCGTGGAGCTACTGCTTTCATAAAAATATAATCAGCAGAGCTGGTTATTATAGGATTGTAAATATATGTAAATATAAGTTCTACACCCAGGAACAATTCTGTAAAACTTGGTTTCTTTCAAATTTGCATTATCGATTATCCATTGTCAAAGAGCGTCAGCAACTTTTTAGAGTAGAAAAGCCAGATAAAGGGAGCTCACTATCCCTTTAAGAGAAGGTAACCTGACCAAGATTTAAAATAAAAAAACAACTTAAAATATATATATAAAGTATATATATATATTATTTAATTAAAAACACAACTTGTTTCGCCTGTATCCAGGCTTCATCAAGTGTCATAAAACTTTATTTGTGAGCGAGCAGACAAGCCGTTTTCAGAAAACCCATGTCTGCCAGGTGCAGTTGAGCTCTATTCATAGTCCCTGGGTCCAGCAATGTGTCTCGGCCACTACTCTCGGTGTCTTTTATTGTTCGTAGACCTCACATCACGTTGACAGCGCTGTAGCCAATAACTGAGCTCAGTGGCTCTTCCCAAGTACTAGCTGTTCAAAGCCACTAAACCCAATGATTTCCTCCAGCGTTGTCCATGTGACATCAATAAAAGACTCCATGAACACTCAGTGCTGGACCCAGAGAGGGTGAGTAAAGTACTTTTTTTTTTTGTAAACAAACGGGACTTGGGTATAAGGATTTTTTGAAACTGGAACCCACTTTAAATGCTTTCAATGAAAATATGATGAGAACTGAGCAAACCCAATTAGAAATGAAGGGGATCAGCACTTCAGAACTTAAATTTCAGCAATTTATGAGGAACCCAGTACCTGGACTTGCACCAATCAAAACTTTGGGCTCCTAAGCTGCAACAGGGCCCATAATTGTCACTTGCCATTTATATATATTCATTTTTATTGAATTTTAATTTCAACTGCAAAAAGAAACTGCGTAAAGAAAGCCAAACAATGTAAACCTCGCATATCAGTGAACAGCTTACAAGGGATCTTGAAGAGTTTCAGTAGTCTGAATTATGACAACATGAAATAAAACTTGCCGTTGGCTGTATCATCATAATCGGGACATACCACCTACTAATATATATATGACTCATGGTCAATACTGCCAACCAGCATGAAACTCTGTGCCGGGGTAAGTCTACAAATCTCGATTCTCTACTAGGGCACTGACCATACAATATACGTAAGGAAGAATTTTAGGGGGTCACAATAAACACATAAGGCATGGCATAAGGGAAAGGAGAAAAAAGAAAACAATGCGCCAGCTAGTTACGTAGGACTAATAAAAATAATTATACAAGGGTAGAAAAATCCTGACTAAATTAGTCTCAAGAGTTCAGGGGTATTCAGATAGGTACGCCATCTTTGCCATAAGACCATGCATTTACCAAGGATGGATGAGATGGTCAACAGGAGCATGGAGAACATGGAAATCTTTGGGGTTTCCAGAACCTGGTACCAAGTGAACATCTCATACACTCCAAAGAAGGAATCCCATAAAAGCTCCAAGCTTGTACATGCCAACCAGATGTGTAACAGGGATCCTTTCTCAGAATCCTCCCTTCTAACAGTCCTGAGGGACTAAGAGATAGAAATAATGGAGATGAACATTCATTAGCACTAGAGGCTAAGGGCTTTTTATCATAAATGGCGTATTAATGCTTTAGTCCACCCCTCATCCATTTGACATTTATAATACTGATGTCTTATGTATTGGACAGATTTTAAGCCCTTCTGGCAGAAGTGCAACTGATGAACCTCCCTATAGCTAGGTCCCTGTTACAGTTGTGGTCCCTTTAAATATACTCTTTAAAAGTCTTATTAATAATGCAGACAAACATGCATTGATCTAGGAACATAGCTTGTGGAATGGGTGTCATCAAAGGCACCAACAGGCTACCTTGTGTATATTTAGATAGGGGAAAAAGTTAACAAATTAAAACCTCACACCATGGAGAACATATTTATGACTGTAGCTTGACTCTTTCCCAGGCTGCTTTTCTTCTTTTCTGCCATTTATTTTTAAAAGCTATGATCACCTTTGAGAGCAATATATTTATAAATTTGCATAAATGCATGTATTTTGGAATAAAAGATATTTTAGCATTTGAGTTTCATTAAAATTTTTTGCATCATTTGTCTTTTATAACCTCTGTTTTGCATTGTCTATTGTTGGCTGTAGAATGAGTTAACTGAGAATCCATAAGTAAGTTTGTTCTGACAAAAAGATTGCAACGCTCTGGTATGTGGTTATAAATAAACAAAGAGGAGTTCAGAAAATGACAGATAAAAGAGCTAGAAACTTCCCATTATTTTGAGCTCATTGATGGATTAATCTCATTTTGCAGCCATGAGCATGGAAATAAACAGATTTAAAAGCCAAATGGTGCATAAATCCTCATAGCAAAAATGTATTTTACCCAAAAATAAATGCATTTAGGTATAAAAAATATTGCTGCCATAAGTGTCCACATTCCTTAAGGGGAATCTTTCAGTAGGATCTACCCTTGTAAGCTGTCTATATGGACATGCAGGTCATAGAAAGATGAAACAAATAATAAGTTGATATCAGTAATCTGAAGTCTTATTCCAGAGAAATCCACATTTTTCCTAATATGTAAATGAGCTGTGAAGATCTATGGGCCGAGAATCCTACTTTAAATAAAATGAGGCGATCCCAGTGTGGGACATAGTGACTGACAGTCTACTCTCCTGATCTACATGTCTCACATTGGTAACAACCCCTCTCATTTAAAATAAATGATCAATGTAAATCAAAATTAATATCCCATGGAGGTCTGGATTTGGAATGATACTCACAATCAAAGTGGAAAACCAAATTACAGCCTGATCCAACTTCAGTGGAAATGCCTCAAGACAAAGAAACGATGCTCAGTAGTGTGTGTGGCCTCCACTGTCTGTATGACCTCCCTACAATGCCTGGACATGGTCCTGATGAGGTGGCGGATGTTCTCCTGAGGGATCTCCTCCCAGATCTGGATTAAAGTATTAGTCAACTCCTGGACAGTCTGTTGGTGGATTGAATGAGACATGTTGTCCCATATGTGCTCGATTGGATTTAGGAAAAGTGAATGGGCGGGCCAGTCCATAGCATCAATGTCTTCATCATGCAGGAACTGCTGACACACTTCAGCCACATGAGGCCTAGCATTGTCATGCATCAGAAAAATCCCAGGTCCCTCTGCACCTACATATGGTCTCACAATGGGTCTGAGGATTTCATCTCGGTACCTAATGGCATTCAGAGTACCTCTGGCGAGCACATGGAGGGCTGTGCGGCCCTCCCAAAGAAATGCCACCCCACACCATTACTGACCCACTGCCAAACTGGTCATGCTGGAGGATGTTGCAGCCAGCAGAACATTCTCCCCGGCATCTCCCGACTGTCACGTCTGTCACATGTGCTCAGTGTGAACCTGCTCTCATTCGTGAAAAGCACAGGGTGCTGATGTCAAATCTGCCAATCTTGGTGTTCTCTGCTAATACCAATCGCCCTGTACGGTGTTGGGCTGTAAGCACAACACCCACTTGTGGATGTCCGGCCCCTATACCTCCCTCCTGGAGTCTGTTTCTGACAGTTTGAGCAAACAGATGGATGTAAGTGGCCTGTTGAAGGTCATTTTGTAGGGCTCTAGCACTTTGCCATCCTTTTCCTTTTTGCACAAAGGAGGCGGTAACATAGTAACATAGTTATTAAGTTTGAAGGAAGACTTTAACCCCTTCATGACCCAGCCTATTTTGACCTTAAAGACCTTGCCATTTTTTGCAATTCTGACCAGTGTCCCTTTATGAGGTAATAACTCAGGAACGCTTCAACGGATCCTAGCGATTCTGAGATTGTTTTTTCGTGACATATTGGGCTTCATGTTAGTGGTAAATTTAGGTCGATAATTTTTGCGTTTATTTGTGAAAAAAATGGAAATTTGGCAAAAATTTTGAAAATTTTGTAATTTTCAAATTTTTAATTTTTATTCTGTTAAACCAGAGAGTTATGTGGCACAAAATAGTTAATAAATAACATTTCCCACATGTCTACTTTACATCAGCACAATTTTGGGAACAATATTTTTTTTTGTTAGGAAGTTATAAGGGTTAAAAGTTGACTAGCGATTTCTCATTTTTACAGCAAAATTTACAAAACCATTTTTTTTAGGGACCACCTCACATTTGAAGTCACTTTGAGGGGTCTATATGGCAGAACATACCCAAAAGTGACACCTTTATAAAAACTGCACCCCTCAAGCTACTCAAAAATACATTCAAGAAGATTATTAACCCTTCAGGTGCTTCACAGGAACTAAAGCAACGTGGAAGGAAAAAATGGACATTTTAATTTTTCCAACAAAAATTTTCTTTTAGCATTAATTTTTTCATTTTTACATGGGCAACAGGATAAAATGGATCCTAAAATTTGTTGGGCAATTTCTTCTAAGTACACAGATACCTCATATGTGGTCATAAACCACTGTATGGGCGCACGGCAGGGCTCAGAAGGGAAGGAGCGCCATTTGACTTTTTGAATGGATAATATGCTGGAATATTTAGCGGTTGCCATGTTGCATTTGGAGAGTCCCTGTGTGCCTAAACATTGGAGCTCCCCCACAAGTGACCCCATTTTGGAAACTAGACCCCCTAAGGAACTTATCTAGATGCATAGTGATCACTTTGAACCCCCAGGTGCTTCACAAATTGATCTGTAAAAAAAAGAAAGTACTTTTTTTTCACAAAAATTTTCTTTTAGCCTCAGTTTTTTCAATTTCACATGGGCAACAGTATAAATTGGATCCTAAAATTTGTTGGGCAATTTCTCCTGAGTACACAGATACCTCATATGTGGTCATAAACCACTGTTTGGGCGGCACGGCAGGGCTCAGAAGGAAGGAGCGCCATTTGACTTTTTGAATGGAAAATATGCTGGAATATTTAGCGGTTGCCATGTCGCATTTGGAGAGTCCCTGTGTGCCTAAACATTGGAGCTCCCCCACAAGTGACCCCATTTTGGAAACTAGACCCCTAAGGAACTTATCTAGATGCATATGAGCACTTTGAACCCCCAGGTGCTTCACAAATTGATCCGTAAAAAAAAGAAAGTACTTTTTTTTCACAAAAATTTTCTTTTAGCCTCAGTTTTTTTCATTTTCACATGGGCAACAGTATAAATTGGTTCCTAAAATTTGTTGGGCAATTTCTCCTGAGTACACAGATACCTCATATGTGGTCATAAACCACTGTTTGGGCGCACGGCAGGGCTCAGAAGGGAAGGAGCACCATTTGACTTTTTGAATAGAAAATATGCTGGAATATTTAGCGGTTGCCATGTCGCATTTGGAGAGTTCCTGTGTGCCTAAACATTGGAGCTCCCCCACAAGTGACCCCATTTTGGAAACTAGACGCCCTAAGGAACTTATCTAGATGCATAGTGAGCACTTTGAACCCCCAGGTGCTTCACAGAAGTTTAAAACGCAGAGCCGTGAAAATAAAAAATCATTTTTTTTTCTCAAAAAATGATTTTTTAGCCCACTATTTTTTATTTTCACAATGGTTACAGGAGAAATTGGACCCCAAAAGTTGTTGTCCAGTTTGTCCTGAGTACGCTAGTACCCCATATGTGGGGAGGAACCACTGTTTGGGCACACGTCAGGGCTCGGAAGGGATGTAGTGACGCTTTGAAATGCCGACTTGATGGAATGGTCTGCGGGCATCTTGTTACGTTTGCAGAGCCCCTGATGTGCCTAAACAGTAGAAACTCCCCACAAGTGACCCCATTTTGGAAACTAGACCCCGCAAAGAAGTTATCTAGATGTGTGGTGAGCACTTTGAACCCCCAAGGGCTACACAGAAGTTTATAACGCCCGGGCATGAAAATAAAAAAATCATATTTTTTCCACAATCAGGATCTTTTAGTCCCCAATTTTTTTATTTTCCCAAGGGTAACATGAGAAATTAGACCCCAAAAGTTGTTGTCCAATTTGTCCTGAGTATGCTGATATCCCATATGTGGGAGAAAACTACTGTATGGGCACACGTCGGGGCTCGGATGGGAAGTAGTGAAGTTTTGAAATGCCCACTTGATGGAATGGTCTTCGGGGTCATGTTACGTGTGCAGAGTCCCTGATGTGCCTAAACAGTAGAAACTCCCCACAAGTGACCCCATTTTGGAAACTATATCCCCCAAGGAACTCCTATAGATGTGTGATAAGCACTTTGAATCTCCAAGTCCTTCACAGAAGTTTATAACGCAGAGCCGTGAAAATATAAAATCATTTTTTTTCCACAAAAATAATTTTTTAGTCCCCAATTTTTTTCCCCAATGTTAACAGGAGAAATTAGAACCCCCAAAGTTGTTGTCAATTTTTCCCGAGTACGCTGATACCCCATATGTGGGGATAAACCACTGTTTGGGCATACGTCGGGGCATGGAATAAAGGGAGCACTGTTTGACTTTTTGAATGCAAAATTTGCAGGAATCAATGGTGGCGCCATGTCGCGTATGGAGACCCCCTGATGTGCCTAAATAGTGGAAACCCCTCAATTCTAACTCCAACCCTAACCCCAACACACCCCTAACCCCAACCCTAACCCTACACACACCTAACCCTAATACAAACCCTAACCATAACTCAAACCCCAACACACCCCTAACCCTAATCCCAACTCTAACCATAAACCTAACCACAAGCCTAACCCTAATTCCAACCCTAACCCAAATTCCATCCCTAACCCTAATTCTAACCTTAACCCTAATGCTAACCCTAACCCTAGTTCTAACCCTAAGGCTGGGTTCATATTGCAGTTTTACCAGCCCGTTCAACACGTAGCGTTGACCGGCTGGTAACGGTATAGCATAACGCGATCGCGTTATGCTATACCCGCTAGCGCAGATGAATCAGCAGATGATTCATCTGTGCTAGCGGTGACGGAGCCCAGACGCTGCAGCCCGTGTCCGAGGCTCCGTCACTGAATAACGGCACGTCGCAAACGCATGCCGCTTTATGGCATGCGTTGCGATGTGCACACAAATGGGGTGAATGGCAGCGTTAACGGACTGCGTTACACCGCGGTGAAACGCAGTCCATCTAACGGACTGTCATAATGCAATATGAACCCAGCCTAACCCTAACCCTGAGGCCCCGTGCACACGTTGCGGATTCACTTGTGGATTTTTCTTAAATCCGCAGGTAAAATGACCTGCGTTTTACCTGCGAATTTAGCGCGGATTTGTTGCGGTTTTCCCTGCGGTTTTACACCTATAATGGAATAGGTGTAAAACCTCTGCGGAATCCGCACAAAGAGTTGACATGCTGCGGATTTAAAACCGCAGCAAATCCGCATGTGCACAGCGTTTTTTTTAACCATTTATTTGCATTGTACTGTACATGGTTTCTGGATCTGCTGTGGATCTGCAGCGCCAAATCCGCTGCGGATCCGCAGCAAAATCTCCGGCGGATCAGCAGCAAAATCCGCCGCGGATCAGCAGCAAAATCCGCCGCGGATCAGCAGCAAAATCGCCGCGTGATCAGCAGCAAAATCCGCCGCGGATCAGCAGCAAAATCCGCCCTGATCAGCAGCAAAATCCGCCGCTGATCAGCAGCAAATTCCGCCGCTGATCAGCAGCAAAATCGCGCCGCTATTGCAGCATCGGCCATGGCAGGATTGTAATATTTCACCAATTTCATTGGTGAAATATTACAAATCGCTCTGATTGGCTGTTTCACTTTTAACAGCCAATCAGAGCGATCGTGGCCACGTGGGGTTAAGCCAACCCCCCTGTGGTGATGCACTAAGGGTCCTGTCCCTGGGGGTCGGGTGACCTTTCAGTGACCCCAGTCACCCGACCCCCAGGAACATGATTTATAGCATGACGCCGATGCCGGCGTCATGGGTCGGGATGGCACAGGTTTTCATGACGCCGACGTCGGCGTCATGGGTCGGGAAGGGGTTAAGTCCATCTAGTTGAACCCATATCCTATCCTGACCTGCCCTAACATGTTGATCCAGAGGAAGGCAAAAAAAACCCAAGTGGCAAACAGTAAGCTTCACATTGGGGAAAAAAATTCCTTCCCGACTCCACATACGGCAATCAGACTAGCTCCCTGGATCAACGCAATATCTAGGAAACTAGTGAATATAGCCTGAAATATTATACTTTTCAAGAAAGGCATCCAGTCCCTTCTTAAATTTTAATAGGGAATCACTCATTACAACATTAGACGGCAGAGAGTTCCACAGTTTCACTGCTCTGGTAGCGGTCCTGCTGCTGGGGTGTTGCCCTCTTCCACGTCTCCTAGCGTACTGGCCTTTCTCCTAGTATCTGCTCCATGCCCTGGACACTGTGCTGACAGATACAGCTACCTTTCTTGCCACAGCTCGCATTGATATGCCATCCTCATGCTACTGTACAGTACCACTAGGGGTGAGAGCAATGATAAAATGCAAAAGTGACCAAAACAACAGCCAAAAATGATGAGAACAGAGAAATGGTCTGTGGTCACCCCCTGCAGAACCATTCCGTTATAGGGGTTGTCTTGCTAATTGCCTATCATTTCTACCTGTTGTTTGTTCTATTTGCACAACAGCAGGAGAACTTGATTTACAATCGGTGGTGCTTCACAACTGGACAGGTTGATTTCACAGAAGTGTGATTGACTTGGAGTTACATCGTGTTATTTAAGTGTTCCCTTTATTTTTTGAGCAGTATATTATATATATATATATATATATATATATATTATATAAATATATATATATTAGGGAGAGCCACAAAATCATGTTCCCAACACATTTGATAAAACAAAGAGAAAATGAAAAATTAAAAAAATTCCTTAAATTGACAATCTTATTGATGAACATGGTCCTAGTTATAAGGAGTTAGAGGTAACACTTGCACTGGGGTACCGGTTCTGATCTTTAAGACCACAATATTATAAATGGTGCACAGTAGGCGGGGGGGCAAATTCTGCATTGGGAGCCAAAAGCTATACGTTACACCCCAAAGTATGAATATTAGAGTT
The DNA here is from genome assembly GCA_033576555.1 of Oophaga sylvatica. Classification (NCBI taxonomy): domain Eukaryota; kingdom Metazoa; phylum Chordata; class Amphibia; order Anura; family Dendrobatidae; genus Oophaga; species Oophaga sylvatica. Next base: position 578,444,769 of record JARQOD010000003.1, on the reverse strand, counting down.
TTCATGGACCCACCCAGTTGCTTGCATTCCCCAGAAGTGTTGTCATGTTACTCACCAATGATTAATCTTGCAGACTTTTTTAATGTTCCGAAAAACTGAATGGCTTCAAATCCTTCCCGTCCTGACTCTGATCAAGTCCTCACTTCGTTCCTTTACTTCTATGTCCTCAATATTGAATTCATTTGGGTACATTGTAAACATTATTGGTGCCAGGAAGCATCAGAGGGCCTGAGAAACATAAGGTTGTGTTAATTTGTATGTTTTATATGAAGACACCATGTGTTCATCCATTGCAAGCAGATGAATGTATAAGGTGACCTTGATACAGTTCCCAATAGAAAGTGCAGTGGACAAATTCTTCAAAGACCCAATGACATACCCGAGGTGTAATTGTGACAATGGTATGCAACATACAATATATCCTTATAGGTAAGTTTGTTTATGCTAGTAACTCATATTTACTCTGATGGGTATAACACAATCAATATCCATTGCATAGTAGCTGCGGTATTATAACACTTTTCTTGTGACCAGTTGGCATTGACTGTTATGCAACAGAGGCATTTTCTGAAGGCTGCAGTACAGAGTGTGCTGTAACTACTAATAGCCCCTCCTATTACCAGAACCCTCAAAATGTCATCCAACTCAAATAAGATAAATGATTTAGACCTTGTAACAATAGGAAAATATACCTGGCCCCATGACACCTTTTGTTATAACCATGTGTTTTGCTCATTTTTGGTCAGTCTGCTAAGGTGCAAGTTTTTAGCATAAAGTATACACACATCAAATATGTAGTGGGGAAATTAAGTATTTGATAGACTGCCGATTTTGCAAGCTTTTCCACCTACAAAGAATGGAGAGGTCTGTAATTTTTATCGCAGGTACACTTCAACGGTGAGAGACAGATTCTAAAAATAAAAACCAGAAAATCACATTGTAGGATTTTTGTATAATTAATTTGCATTTTTTTTTGCATGAAATAAGTATTGGATCACCTACCAACCAGCAAGAATTCTGGCTCTCACATGTCATGGTCTGTATGGACGTTCTTGTCTGGTGCCTCAAGAGTTAATGCTGGTGGCCTCTCTCTGGTGATGGGAGGGCTTTAAATAGCCTCTTTTGGGTTCTGTCTGTTGTCAGTGATTCTCCTGCCCTCGGCTGAGTTAGTTGATCCTTGAGTGCTTGTGCTTTGTGCCTTCTCTCGTGTGATCCCCTGTTTCTGACCCGGTCGGTCATCCTGTTTTGCACTTGTCTGCTGATTCTGTACGGTTTGTTGTTTGCCTGGTATTGACCCCTGCTTCGTCTTGTGACTGCCCTTTGTCTACTCCCCTGGTACCTCCGTTGCCCTTCCCGGTTTCTGACTCTTGGCTTGGACCTGACCATTCTCTTGTCTCTCGTTCTGGTACCCCGCTGACCTCTCGATATTGACCTCAGATCGCCTGACTTCTCCTTTTCCCTGCCGGTCCCCTCTGCCCTCTGCTATGTCCTCCGGGAGCCCGGTGGTTGGCTCCGCCCCTGACCCTTCCTCATCGGTCACATGTCTCAGGTCCTGCACGCTGGCGGTAGTGCCCGTCCTGGCTAAACCTGTGTGCTCTGAGAATCAGGTTATCCTTGCACCCCGGTAGACACATGGATGACTGAGTCATCGTCAAGGTATCCCTGATATCACAGACCTGTTAGTTTTTCTTTAAGAAGCCCTCCTACTCCGCAGTCATTACCTGTATTAGTTGCATCTGTTTGAACTTGTAATTTGCATAAAAGACACAGGTCCACACACTTAATAAATCACACTCCAACCTCTCCACCATGGCCAAGACCAAAGAGCTGTCTAGGGACACCAGGGACAAAATTGTAGATTTGTAGATGCAGACAGGAATACCATGCATTTCCTGGTTTTGGGTGAGCTATGCTTTAAATCTGGCTATAAAAGTTGGCTGGAATGTACAACAGATGGTCTAATGTATTTGGTGGTCTCCTGTCCTTACCTTTTGTCCTGACACTTGTGGCAGCAGTTTATCCCCCTTTGCTCATTAAAATACCTTGTATAATTGGCTGTGTCTGAAGAGAAGACTAGTATCCAAAAGAGAAGTCAACTGATTGCAATCTCTTGTATATGGTCATTGTTAGACCTCTATGATCATTAGGAGTAATACTTAGTGATACGTTCTTTTCCTTTTTTTGTCTGTCATTAGTTGATTTTTTTGGCTCCAAATTCATCAAAATGGCACACATGATTAATAAATTTGGGGCAAGGTAAAAAAAAATGTTCTTTTTTGCTGTCTTGAATTGTGTTTGTGACTTTTGGCACCAAATATCACAAAAAATGTGTTAGAAATACACCAAAGGGGATTGGGTAAAAAAAAAAAAAAACTTTTAAAAAGTTGCAATTGATGAATCAGCTGAAAAAATCTGAAATAGCTTGATACCACCAGCAAAGTGGAAAACTAAAAAATAACTGGGTGAGCACATATAAAATACAGGGTGGGCCATTTATATGGATACACCTAAATAAAATGGGAATGGTTGGTGATATCAACTTCCTGTTTGTGGCACATTAGTATATTGGAGGGGGAAAACTTTTCAAGGTGGGTGGCGACCATGGCGGCCATTTTGAAGTCGGCCATTTTGGATCCAACTTTATTTTTTTCAAAGGGAAGATAAAAGTCTAATGGGGTCAGATTGGGAGACCTTGGTGGCCATTTAACTGGCCCACGACGACCAATCCTTTCCAGGAAACTGAAGATAGCATGTTCCCGGAGTTTTTCCAGCAAGATGGTGCACCACCACATTATGGGTGTCAGGTCCGAGCATTCCTACATGAACAGTTTTCTGGAAAGTGGATTGGTCGTCATGGGCCAGTTGAATGGCCACCAAGGTCTCCCGATCTGACCCCATTAGACTTTTATCTTTGGAGTCATCTGAAGGCAATTGTCTATGCTGCAAAGATGCGAGATGTGCAGCATCTGAAACAACGGATACTGGAAGCCTGTGCTAGCATTTCTTCTGCGGTGTTGCTATCAGTGTGTGAAGAGTGGGAGAAGAGGGTTGCATTGACAATCCAACACAATGGGCAGCACTTTGAACACATTTTATAAGTGGTCATAGACTTGTAAATAACTCATGAAAGAATAATAGTTATGTTAAAACCAAAGGCCCCACCATTGTTTTTCTTGTGAAATTCTCAATAAGTTTGATGTGTCACATGACCCTCTTCCCTTTGAAAAAAATAAAGTTGGATGCAAAATGGCCGACATCAAAATGGCCGCCATGGTCACCACCCATCTTAAAAAGTTTTCCCCCTCCAATATACTAATGTGCCACAAACAGTAAGTTGATATCACCATGGCCCACCCTGTAGACGCAAATAGAATAAATAAATTCGGTGCTTACAAAAGTGAAAAAAACAAAAACTAGCCGAAAACTGATGCAAAGCCAATGATGAACCAGGGCCTATGTTTTCAGGGAAATAAAGCATATCCAAAGATGTCTAACCCCTTCTCCTGATTTAGAAAAAATGGAAACCAAGCACCCAAGAAGGGTGTTCAGTAATGCCTCATCAGAATGGATCAGTGATCACCACCCAATTGTTTTCTCTATGGGACTGCTGCAGATAGCGAAGCTTTACTTTCCTCATCAAATCCAATCAGGACTGTACCTGGAAGAGGTTGGAGTATAACTGACTACATGACAGGCACTTGGTGTTACATTTTAATTAGTGATGAGCGAGTATGCTCATTACTTGAGTTTTCGGAGCATGCTCAGGTGATCTCCGAGTATTTTGGCATGCTCGGAGATTTAGTATGTGTCGCCACAGCTGCATGATTTGCGACTGCTAGACAGCCTGAATACATGTGGGGATTGCCTGTTTGTTAGGAAATCCCCACATGTATTCAGGCTGTCTAGCAGCCACAAATCATGCAGCTGTGGCGACACACACTAAATCTCTGAGCACGCCCAAATACTCAGAGAACACCCGAGCATGCTCTTAAAACTCGAGTAACAAGCAAACTTGCTCATCACTAACTTTAATCTTTCTCCTTACAAACATAAAAAGAAGAATTGACAGTCGTCCAATTAATCCATTGCAATTTTCCTTTATTCTCGGCTTATAGTATCCTACATCATATGTCTGAATTACAAGTCTTCTCCTCCAATTTAACCCTTAGGCGATCGTGTTTTATTTCACTTATTGCATTGTTAATAGATTTTCTCAGTTTCCGTGAGGCATTGTGAATGATGTGTTGAGCCCTTTCTTATGCTAAAACCCAAGTTCCCGGGGTCCACCTTTAAGTAGATAGCTTTTAAGAACTGCTGGAGTTTTTACCTCTTGACAACATCCCAGCTGTAGACTAGCAATCGCAATCCTCTCGTGGCAGTTTTAATTATCGGCACTGGCGATACCATCAGTAAGTGTGTAATTATGTGTCACTTTCCTGGCTGTTGGGTATGAAAAGTAGAACTGGTGCGATGATGATTGTTGAAGCTGTAGACTCATATTTAAACAATTCAGAATGTGTAACTGGCGGTGTCATTAAACAGAGAGATTCTGACCCCAGCTGTCACTTACTCTTTCATGTAAATTTTTTTTTCTCTTCTTCCTTCTCGTTCTGTCTGTCAAAAGAGCTTCACGCTCGGAAAACGGGACTCATAGATGAGGGGGAACGACGAAACCAGGAGTACAGAAGTGCTCGACTCCCGCTGAGATCCATCCTTTAGCCTAAATAAATACTAGTGCGGAGACTGTAAATAAAGCGCGGACATTGTGGGAAATTATATAGACTTATGCTGATGAATAAATAAAGATCGAATATCAAACAGATATCTTAGCTTTAGAAAAACATGAATACATTTACAGACATTTCCATAAACTTAATGAAAAAATGGCTAAATTCCGATGTGTTCCCCAAGAACTGGATTTTTATTGCTTGAAACAGGAACATAGATAAAAATTATTGTAATATGTATTATTATGTATTATTTGACTATATTACTATTAATTCTTATTTACCTAACTATTCAATTTATTATTAATTGACTAATTAATAATAATGTATTTCTTAATAATGTTATTATGGGGTTTTCCTACAGAATAGTCTTATTAATTATAGTATGTGCTGTATGCAATTACCAAAAAAATTGAATAATTTTATTGGCGGGGGTGGAATTTCTTACTATTATGAAGTTGCCCTTTTCCAATGGGATTCATTCACTCTTGGATTTCCCTGTACATGATGATTTCTCCCAAAGTCCACATGGACAATTTTTGGCATGTCATTGTATAAAGTCACATGGATCTTGGAGGCTCTTGCACTCCTCAATGCCAGAGTATGCACCATCTACAGCATGACATTGCATATTTGGTACTTACTGCTTGCTCAACTGCCCATGTGATCTCGCACTACCCACTTGACAACTGCAGATAATGACTGGCCTCCTCAATACTGATCAGGCCCATGATTGACTGCAGTGATTATGCGGGTAGCGCTGAGGAAAGTGGCGCCATTGAGGCAACTGATTGGCAGCAGTAATCATTTGGGTAGCACTGAGGAAAGTGGCACCATTGAGGCAAGTAATTGGCTGTAGTGGTCATGTGGGTAGTAATGCAGAAAGAGGCACCATTAATGAAAGTAAATGGCTGCAGTGGTCACTGGTAATCAGGGACATCAGTGTGGCAGCACAATAAGCAAAGTCTGATGCAGCAATGATGACATCCATAACTATCCATGTGATCACCGTAATCATCTGCCATAGTGGTGTCACTTTCCTCAGTTTTACTGTAAGAAGAGAAACCAGGTTGGGGGTGCCTTTCTTGTGACGGGTGCGGAACTGTCGGGGCTGTCTCCTCTGCTGTCCGGCAAAAACTATAACCAACCGGACCGATCCGCACGCTTTGTGACAGGGGGCGTGGCTAAGCGTGACCAGGGGCTGAGGAGAAACCGAACTCCAGCTGCTGGGACCGTTAGTGACAGAGATTCGCGCCTGGCCGTGACTGAAACTTACCTCAGAGACTGTGATGAGAAGCCCGCCATGTGCAGGTTGATTCCGGCTCAACAAAGTGCCACCCACTCCGCTACATTCAGGGGTGCTCTCGTGACGCCTGATTGAGACTGTGACTTTTACTGGGGACGGTTTCTTGAATCCTCGGTGAATAATCGTCGAGCCTCGCTTAACTCTGCAGCACAGTGGCCCGTACCCTGCCAGTGTAAAGGTCATGGCAGTAGTTGTGGCTAAGAATGGTGGGCATTTTATACCCTGGCCTCCCTCTGCAGGAAAATGGTACCTCTTATCTTGCATGGCACGGTCAATACTCACTGTGCTGTCAGCGTCCCCTTTGCTGCGCTGCCATAATGCTGCTTCTGGATGGAGACACAATCCAGGGCAACTCTTAACTGAACAGATTTATTTACTTCAGGACACAGCACATCAACGTAGTTTCCAGCATTTTCCATTACAGTAAAGACGGCACATCACGTCATCTTTCCCTTCACTGTTCCTTGCGTCGCTAAGTGTTTCCGCGTGACAGAGCATCTCAGATGGCCCTCAGTGTTCTCCCTGTAAAGCGTCACCACGGTGAAGCGCTCTCCTGCCCGCTTCACCCCAGACATCCGAGATTCAGCCCATGTAGCTATCCACCACATTCTGAAGTGAACTGCTCGTACACTTTTATGGAGACCTTCAATCTTCCTCTACTTCCCTCTTCTCTCTTCCTCTCTACTGCTGGTTCTGCTGTACAATGCTCTTCTCTGGTAGCCTGGATGGCTGAGCACATGCTTTAACGTTGCGGGGTAGTTAGGCAGCTTGGGCATATAGCCCACCCAAACACTAAGGGGTCAGGCGCCCAACTGACTGGTACAGGAAGACCTCTCTGACTTATTCCCCAGCTTACCCCTCCTATATTTAACTATCTACAGTGTGGCTTAGCTTAATAAACTCTGTGCCCCCATCTAGTGGACATACTGTTCACTGCACTGTCCTTATTATTTACATTGTGCAGAAACAGATATAAATAATAAAACTACATGCAATATACAATAGTATGCAACAACAGAATAGAATATATATGTATACATGCACAATAACAACATGGAGGTAGTAAGGGGTAAGACTCTCAACCCCTTACACCAGGTCACAAGAGTCTATTCAGGACGCTTCAAAGACTCAACGTTGTCGATCGGGCACGTACCGATGCCTCACTCAGGACCACACCGAATCCACGTTGTGCCGACGGCTGTTGGCACCATCATCTACTTCGGAAGCATTTCTGTCAGGAAGACGTCTGATTGATAAGTGACTTCTTTGTGAACAACGTTATTTGTTATTCCTGCATTTATTTTTTCCCAACCAAACCCCTGTATTCCCTACACTGCCTGCATTTTACCTCACATTTTCCCAATCTCCCTGCATGGAGTAATATCCATGTTGAGTAAAAACTTGTTAACCCTTTATTTGCCTCCTGTCCGTCACTGCATCTGCCAACTTGCTCACATTACATAAGTGACTGCTGCAGTCAATCATTGGCATAAATAATATGACTGAGGCCAGTGATTGATTGTAGCTGTCCAGTAGGTACTTAAGGACATAATTCCCGCAGCAGAGTAAACAAAGTCCTTCTCTGTGATGAAGACAAAACCTACTATGCACATGATTGCGGCAGCCAATCACTGGCAAACCTTGACTAAGGATTTTAATGATTCTCAGCACGGAAATTCCACTCCTGCCGCTCGTGGCAAAAGACTGTATAACAAACAAAAAATGTTTCAGATGATTCTCTATTAAATTATTTCAAAAACTATTATTCCATATCACAAAAATTGGCACTCACAATAAATCCAAATATAATGTAGTTTCCTACGGGTTTCAGACTAAAAAAAAGTCCTTAATCATGGATTAAGAACTCTTTTTTTAGTCTTAAATGCATGAGAATCTTTTTTAGGAAATGTTTTTGAAATAATTTAATCAAGAATCGACAGGAAAATCTTCCATTTGTTGTGCAGCTAATTACTGAAAAAGCTCACGTACTGCTAAGGTCAGAGATTGGCTGTAGTAGACATGTGATGTCATTGCTGAAGAACTAAACACGAAAAGAATGATGTTGCTGCTAATCACTGAACTCACAAGTAGAGATGAGAGAAATGAGAGAACTTGTTCGGAAAACATTCGCCAATCTCAAATTCGGCTCGAACATAGCACATTCTGATTCTTGTTCGGATTCACGAGCATTATTACTCAAAGTTGGCAAAATTCTGTCACAGTTTGGTAAACCATCATGTTTCCACTAATGCTTTTATTGTTACTTTGGCTAGGATAGTGGTGCTCTATGATGAGTGGGGGGACGACGCACCCTATTTGATGAGGAGAGGGAGGGTGGAGAGGTTAGAGGAGCGGTGCACTCTTTCCTTTCCCCTTAACTTTATATGTGTTGAGTCCGGCAGGCAATCAGGGCACAGAAACCATCCACAACGTCATGACACAAGGTCTTCTGTGATTGGCTGCCAAAGTCACATGTTCCTGGCCATATGAAAAGCGGACATTTTGTTTTGCTGGTGCCATTTTGTCAGTGTACAGTGCAGAGAAGCCATTCCTGCAAGTGCTGCAAGTGAACTTGTCAGTTAGCTAGATAGGATCCTGTCCTGTGTGAAATCAATTTTCCAGCATCTCGCTAAATTGTGCAAAAACTGTGTTGCAGCCTCAAGAGTCCCCATTTGCTAATACAAATCGTTTGCGAGAAAACTGTGTTTCAGTGACAAATCAGAAGGCCACATTTCCACTTAAAAATCATTAGGCCTAATATTGGGGTGCAGCCATGAGGCCCAATTAGCTAATGCAAATTGTTTGTGATAAAACTGTGTTTCAGTGACAAATCAGAAGGTCAGATTTCCACTTAAAAATCTTTAGGCCTAATATTGGGGTTCAGCAATGAGACCCAATTAGCTAATCCATATAGTTTGTGGTAAAACTGTGTTTAAGTGAGAAATCAGAAGGCCAGATTTCCACTTAAAAATCATTAGGTATAACAGTGTTATTCAGGCATACTATCTATGAAAATAAACCGATTGTTCATTTAGTGACAGGTGCCTGACAGCTCCACAAGTGTTTGAATCCCCAAGGCTTCCAGGACAAACCTCTATATCTAACAGTTCCTCCACTGCTTCTGGCTCCTCCACCTCCTCTAGGGCCTCCTCCTGTGCCCTCATCCTCTCCCTTAATCAGACACGTGTTCCAACAGTGCAGATAGAATCCTCCCACCTCCGTACTGTGCAACGATGGCTCACCTTAATCAGGCAGTATTCAAATTAATATGCCTTGGAAATTGCAGTCACACAGCTAGTTGTTTGTGGTGGTCCCAGAGGAATAGGTGGAAGCAGAGGAGGATTCGGAAGTGATAGCAATATCTCAAATTGCCGGACTGTCATCACACAGGCAGGTGCCATGGGATCGTGGCTTAGGGTGACCGATGTGGCTCATGGTACCAGACAAACTGTTAGTGAAGGTGCAGGAGCCGAGGAACAAATGTAAGAGGATGAGGTGATGGATGCGCAACAATCATGAGATGAAGAGGATAATGATCCCCTCCCTGTTGTCCTTGGTTGGCGGGAGGGGACGGAGGAAGTAACCTTGAGTGTTACCCTGCCACCAACACTATAGACCTCATAGAAGCGCCCAAAAAAATTAGCGCCTTCTTGAAGCACTATCTTCAACATGATGCCCGTATTCTTAGAGTTAGAAATAGTGATGACTACTGAGTTGCCACTCTGTTAGATCCACAGTACAAGAGTAAATTTAGCCAGATGCTTCCCCCCCTGTAAAGTGATGAGCACTTATTGGAGTATCGAAACACGCTTGTAGACAATCTTAAGAGTGGTTTTCCCCAAGACAGCAGTGAGGCACACAATGTGCATCCCATTTCTAGGCATCCATCCCCGCGATCGTCATAGCATCATCACAAAAACATTAGCAGCAGTGTGTCATTGAAATACACAATTTCTGTGAGTTTTTCATACACTTTTTTAGACCAGCCCGTGCAACAGCAAGTCTGACACATTGTGAACAACTGGAGAGGATGGTGCAGGAGTATCTGGAGCTCAATATCAATGCCATCAGGAGGGGTTTGGACCCTTTTACATTTTGGGTTTCAAAAATGGAAGAGTGGCCTGAGCTCGCCTGTCATGCCTTGAAGGTTTTGTCATACACGGTATCCATTGTTCTCTCAGAACATGTCTTTAGTTGTCCAATGAAAGTGTATACCATCTAACTTTCATCAAAATGAACAAGTCATGGAAATCCAATGACTTTTGCACCCCAGTCGCAGACTGGGCAGACTGGACGATGGTGTAGTTTTTAGTGTCCTGCATTGATCTCGCATTATTGCAGTCTGTGCCACCTTTGTAGTGGCTTATGTGCCTGCTGTTGCTACTGGTGCTGATGCTAGAAACAATTTTTTGAAATGTGGAGACTTGAAGTTGGGTCTCCATCTGGTGGGTTGCCTGTCATAGAAGGTGTGTCAGAGACCTTTTATACTGTTTCTACTCTGTGGAAATTGATGCCACTTTAGTGGTGTGTGACAACAATTTTTTGAAATGTGGAGACTCCAAGTTGGATCTCCATCTAATGAGTTGCCTGAGTAGTTAGGGCTCCTAGACAGGCAGGGCTGCAATTACTTTCAGTCAACTACTTGTGTTACTTTCCTTACATTTTTGGACCAATGTTACTGTATGAAACTGATGTTTGTGCCATCTGAGTGTAGCTGGAAAAAAAATTAGAGGTGTTGCATGAGGTATCAGGGCTCCAAGATAAGAAGGCTGGTCCACACCTTGATACTGTCATGGTCTGCTGAGTTTCTGGGATTAGGTGGTTTTAGGGTTAACCGGGATGGCCTCACTCTGGGTTTCTGGGAGGCTTTTTATAGCCTCATTGTGGGGCCATCCTCTGTCGCTTATACTTTGACCCTTGTCCGAGTGTGTTTGACTCTGTTGTGCTTGTGCCAGTGCTTTGTGCCTGTGCTACGTTTTGTCTGGTTCTGATTTGGCTGTGTCCCTGTTTCCAGTTTTGCCTGTCCCTTTTGTACTCTGCTGCCCTCTACGTGTATGACCCTTGGCTACGTTCTAACTCCGCTCTGCCTGCTCCTCTTGTACTTCGCCGCTCTCTCTGTGTCCGACCCTTGGCTATTCTCTGATTACGCTCTGCCTGCTCCTCTTGTACTTCGGCGCCCTCTATGTGTATGACCCCTTTGCTACGTCCTGATTATCCGTTCTGTATATGCCCATTGGTAACTGTGTCCCGTAGTTACCCTTCTAGGAGTTTTCCTTCACCTCATAGCTCTCCGGAGCTTAGGCCATGCCCACCAGCAGTCACGTGCTTCAGGTCCTCTGGCCTGAAGCATTCTCTATCTGCTACTGCTTCCTCTGAGAGACCTGTGGCCGACTCCGCCCCTTGGCAGTCACATGCTGCAGGTCCTGGTTGTCTGAAGCACACGTCTTCACTGCTGCTGCTCGCTCCACAGGTATCTTTGGGCACAGTTGGTTTACTCAGGACACATGCACTGGCTCAGTGAGCAAGTATAGTGCGTTGTTCATGACAGATACCTCATGCATAGCCCACGGCTGACTGCTTCTGTGCCATTATAAAAGGTTCTACTGTGGGTCAATTAATCAGTCAACAACCCGTGTTACTTTCCTTACATTTTTCTAACAATAGTACTGTATGAAACTGATGCTTGTGCCAACTGAGTGTGGCTGGAAAAAAAATAGGCGTTGCATGAGGTATCAGGGCTCGAAGCTAAGAAAAGTTACATCGCTCCCTTAATCACCAGGTTCTCATTGAAACTTCAATTTCAAGCTGTAAATGCTGGGCCAGGCCCTGATACGTCATGCATGGCCCATGGCTGACTGCATCTGTGCCATTTGCAAATTTCTTCTGTGGGTCAACTGATGCTTCTTTTCATGGTGTCTGCCCCTAATTTTAACTGTTTGGGAAGCTTTTGTCACCCTTTAAGGTGTTGTGTATATGTTTGGTTTGGGTGAATTTAATGGGGTTTGGATACGTTCTTCAAACCGTTTGGCGATTGTTTAAACGTTCGACGAATTGAAAGGAACTGAACCTTGAAATGTTTGCTCATCTCTACTCTAAAGTTCTCCCTTTGGTCAGTGATTGGACTCACTGGCCTCGTGATAAAGGACATAGTGGAATGGTGGTAGATATATCAGGCAAATAATGTGTGTTTCTCTATTTTATTTAACTCCTTTTTCCCATCAGGTAAACATTTGAATAAGTCAGACAACCCGCTTTAATGTGTCCAGTGGCTCTCAGCATCAATTTATACACTCTTTAGATTTCATAAAATAAAAGCCAAATTATTTCCTGAATTGTAAACTACAATCAACTTTTTATTCCTTTCCCAAGCTGCTCAGGATAGTACTTCATCAGATTAAAAGTGCTATTTACAAACAAAATTGAAACAATCTCAATAAACAAATTAAAAGTAATAAAAAGGAATAGACTTCTCAAATCTCATAAGAGCATGTAAGTCTCACAATAAATGTACCTTCCAATCCCTTACAAATAGCATTATCTCAGCCTCTCTAGGCACTTTAATGTATAGCTTTTTAAAACTCAAATACGTTCTATTAGTAATGAGATTACCAAAGAGAGGCTCAGGGAATTTTGACCTTCTCTACGCATTGCATCACTTTCATTGGAGAATATATTAATAAATAAAAATAAAATTTGCCTTGAAATTATAAACTTGAATATATTTCTTGTTCAAGGACAGTAATGCAGAAGCTCATCGACGGTGTAGCAGGGCTGGATGTATTAATTGCAGCGCTAGCTTCACACTTGAAAGTAATAAATAGGGACATATTATATTCTCCCAGGATTAATTTGTAGTAATATTTTATCAGCTGTGAAAAGGGCAATTTTTTTTTTACATATCGAAACTTAAGAGGAAGCCCTATTAGAATTTCATTGGAAAACAAATTCTGCATCTATTTTTCTGGTTTTAAAATACTGCCTATAGTGAGTTCTATAAAATCTTTCAAGAGCAAAAGGGAAATCTGTAAAACCTATGGAAAAAATAACTTAAAAAATGAATAAAGATGAGTGTTATAATAAAGGGAAAATCCATAATCTAAGACTTTATGATTTTTTGTTTATATTTAATTTCAATATTTTATAACACCCTAAGTCCTTTAATGGGGTAGAAAAGAAAGTTTATTTTTTAATTTAAAGTGGTTGACCAGTTTAGAAAACTTCTTGCCGTGTATATGCTGTTTGGGAATATCAAGGTAATAGAGGGGACTCTATGTCTGTGTTCAGGATATTCATCTCTTGCCCAACGTGGTCAGCGATTACAAAGATCATTTTTGATTCTGGAAGACCAATTCTGTCCTGCATTATACAGACAGTCCACTGATTTTAATCAGCACTGTGTAATGCTTTATCTCGCCAGTGGTGGCACTGCAGCAAAACTGATATGCTTCCTCAAAGGTTACCATTAATAGTTTGAGGTCTCCGTATTGGGAGCTTTTGTTACAGAACCCTTCTAAATAATAGAAATTGTCTAAAACATAGAAAATTTATAAAATGTATAAAAAAAAGTTAGGTGTACCTATGGGTGAGTGTCTAACGAGCCTTTAATATCTTTAAGAGTTCTACTACAGTCATGGCAAGCACAGGTGGGGACAGATACAAGGAAGTCTTTTGCTTGCTGTCCAACATAACTTGTGGACATGGAAAAAATATATCCTCTTACCTTTAGTTAAAAAAAACTTACAGTCTGCAATCTTTATCCCTTTATTCATTTTGAGATTGCCTGGTATGTAGATTGCAGGCAGATTCAAGCTTCAGACTTTTCTCTTGCGGAAGTGTCTCTCCCAGTAATATAGGCTGGATGTGAGCTTTGTGTGTATCCAGGGTGCTGCTGTCCTTATTAACTTGTTTATCTGCACAGCTTGGATTATGTACATATTTCCTCTTTATGTGCATCCTCGTTTTCTGTAATCTGCTTTCTCCCTGAGATCGCACATGCTTTACTCAGAATGTATTTTCCATAAATAATGCTGTAGGCTCTAGGTCATGTTCCCTAATGATAAGTCAAGCTAAAATTGCCCATAACCTTTAGATAGTAGTTAAGGATCCCAAATACATTAATAAACAAATATCAGCACCAGAACAATTCTATGTACAGTACAGACCAAAAGTTTGGACGCACCTTCTCATTCAAAGATTTTTCTGTATTTTCGTGACTATAAAAATTGTACATTCACACTGAAGGCATCAAAACTATGAATTAACACATGTGGAATTATACACTTTACAAAAAAGTGTGAAACAACTGAAAATATGTTTTATATTCTAGGTTCTTCAAAGTAGCTACCTTTTGCTTTGATGACTGCTTTGCACACTCTTGGCATTCTCTTGATAAGCTTCAAGAGGTAGTCACCGGAAATGGTTTTCACTTCACAGGTGTGCCCTGTCAGGTTTAATAAGTGTGATTTCTTACCTTATAAATGGGGTTGGGACCATCAGTTGTGTTGTGCAGAAGTCTGGTGGATATACAGCTGATAGTCCTACTGAATAGACTGTTAGAATCTGTATTATGGCAAGAAAAAAGCAGCTAAGTAAAGAAAAACGAGTGGCCATCATTACTTTAAGAAATGAAGGTCAGTCAGTCCGAAAAATTGGGAAAACTTTGAAAGTGTCCCCAAGTGCAGTTGCAAAAACCATCAAGCGCTACAGAGAAACTGGTTCACATGAGGACCGCCCCAGGAAAGGAAGACCAAGAGTCACCTCTGCTTCTGAGGATAAGTTTATCTGAGTCACCAGCCTCAGAAATCGCAGGTTTACAGCAGCTCAGATTAGAGACCAGGTCAATGCCACACAGAGTTCTAGCAGCAGACACATCTCTACAACAACTGTTAAGAGGAGACTGTGCAGCAGGCCTTAATGGTAAAATAGCTGCTAGGAAACCACTGCTAAGGACAGGCAACAAGCAGAAGAGACTTGTTTGGGTTAAAGAACACAAGGAATGGACATTAGACCAGTGGAAATCTGTGCTTTGGTCTGATGAGTCCAAATTTGAGATCTTTGGTTCCAACCACCGTGTCTTTGTGCGACGCAAAAAAGGTGAACGGATGGACTCTACATGCCTGGTTCCCATCGTGAAGCATGGAGGAGGAGGAGGTGTGATGGTGTGGGGGTGCTTTGCTGGTGACACTGTTGGGGATTTATTCAAAATTGAAGACATACTGAACCAGCATGGCTACCACAGCATCTTGCAGCAGCATGCTATTCCATCTGGTTTGCGTTTAGTTGGACCATCATTTTTTTTTCAACATGACATTGACCCCAAACACACCTCCAGGCTGTGTAAGGGCTATTTGACCAAGAAGGAGAGTGATGGGGTGCTCCGCCAGATGACCTGCCTCCACAGTCACCAGACCTGAACCCAATCGAAATGGTTTGGGGTGAGCTGGACCGCAGAGTGAAGGCAAAAGGGCCAACAAGTGCTAAGCATCTCTGGGAACTCCTTCAAGACTGATGGAAGACCATTTCCGGTGACTGCCTCTTGAAGCTCATCAAGAGAATGCCAAGAGTATGCAAAGCAGTAATCAAAGCAAAAGGTGGCTACTTTGAAGAACCTAGAATATAAGACATATTTTCAGTTGTTTCACACTTTTTTGTTAAGTATATAATTCCACATGTGTTAATTCATAGTTTTGATGCCTTCAGTGTGAATGTACAATTTTCATAGTCATGAAAATTCAGAAAAATCTTTGAATGAGAAGGTGTGTCCAAACTTTTGGTCTGTACTGTACAATAAAACAGCACCAAAACCACCACCACTACAAGAATACAGCACCATAAGCATCATCAGTACTTGAATACATCACCAGAACCATCATCATTGTATGTATAACTCTCAAAGTCTAATAAAGAAACTTTTAATAAGGGAGCAGGTCAGTGGGATTGGGTTCTGAAACCCTCACCTATCACTCAAAAGACCTCTTAGCAATGTGCAGCTTAGGAGACAGAGGTCTATGGCTTTTTACTGCATCCATACTATGCTGCATGCGTGCTACTGAACAGTGCACTTTTAAGGTATTTTTTGACCAATCACTAGAGTTGTCAGGACCCCACCGAAATGCTCTTAATTAAATTGCCTAAAACATATAAAAAATCTCCCAAAAGTTTAGCTGCTCTTTAAATTTTATTTACAATGGCCAATTAGTTCCTAATCATAGGCCATTCTACACAGGCTGTCAATCACCAGATGCACAAGTAAAACATTCATTTGTCAGGTGAAATTATTTTTAAGCTTGCATAAATATCATCTTATCAGTTTATCATCCTGTGCAAACAGTACATTTTCTACGGAGAACAATGCTATGTGGACACGATGATCATGTTAGTGATTGTTCTGTGCATATGAAAGTGCAGTTGGCCTGTTTATATAGATTTAAAAAGATTACTAAATGACTGACAATCGGCTTTATGTAGCTGATCAGCAATCATTTAAAGGCCACAAATTGTGTAGTGATGCACCTTTAGATCTACGTACCTTAAGGGTATGCCACACTGAACAATATCGCTAACGGAATCGCTAAAAAACGTCACTATTTAGCGATCCCGTTAGCGATGTTGTTCAGTGCGGCAGCTGCCAGCGACGAGTTCCTGCTGTGATCTCGCTCGTCGCTGGAATCGTTCCGGACCCTATTTTCTCGTCGGCGCTCCCGCTGGGTAAGTATAATCGCTGTGTGGCACCTTTTCTTAGCGATTTAGCGGTACTTTTGTACCGCTAAAGTCGTTAAGAAGATCGCTAACGGCGATAGCGTCGTTAACTATATCGCTAAATGTGGCCGCACTTTAGCGATATAGAAACAATCCCGCTAGCGATCGCATTAGTATGCGTCGTTATCGTGATCGCTAGCGGGATTGTTTAGTGTGGCAGTACCTTAAGATGACATCTTCTCTGTTTGGAGATGTTCTTATTCCTTTTCTTTCATCTTGCTGCAGATGTCATTATGATTTTCACCTTCACAGCTCACCTGTGCAGACTTCCTTCTTCTCCGGTCTTTTGCAGCACACGAGACACAGTGCCCTTAAAATATCAGTGTCATTTGATTCTATTTAAATAAAAATATACACCCATGCTGTGTCCTAAAACATCCCTAAATGGTTTTCCTAGCTAAATATTTTCACCTTATTGTGTACCATGCACAAAAAAAATTAAACCCATACTGTCCCTATTATGGTATATGGCCTGCAAACTATCCTCCCTTAAAGAATATTGTCTCCAAACCGTCCCTCTTTAACACCTTTTCGATGTTAGGTGTGATAATATTCCCACGTCGGACTCCCTCTCTTTGATGTGGGCTCCGGCGCTGAGCCCACATCTTTCCCGGCACATCTCAGCTGTTTTGAACAGCTGACATGTGCGTCTAACAGCCGTGGGTGGAATCGCGATCCACCCGTAGCTGTTAACCTATTAAATGCTGATGTCAATGTCTGACAGCGGCATTTAACTCGCACTTCCGGGAAGCGCTCTGGAAATCCCGCCCATCGGTGACCCCATCACGTGGCTGCGTGTCACTGATGGGTTGGCATGACAACCAGAGGTCTCCAGCAGACCTCTATGGTTGTCATAGCCAGATTGCTATGAGCGCCGCCCTGTGGTCGGCGCTCATAGCAAGTGAGCATTTCTGCTACATATAGGCGACTGTTAACCCATTAAATGCTGATGTCAATGTCTGACAGCGGCATTTAACTTGTGCTTCCAGGAAGCACACTGTAAATCCCGCCCATCAGTGACACTGTCGCGTGATCTCGGTCACCAATGGGTTGGCATGACAACCAGAGGTCTCCAGCAGCCTCTACAGTCATGGCCAAAAGTTTTGAGAATGACACAAATATTAATTTTTACAAAGTCTACTGCTTCACTTTTTCTAATGGCAATTTGCATATACTCCAGAATGTTATAAAGAGTGATCAGCTTAACAGCAATTAAATTGCAAAGTCAATATTTGGCTAGAAAATGAACTTTATCCCCCAAAAACATTTCAACATCATTGCAGCCCTGCCTTAAAAGGACCAGCTAACCTCTTTTCAGTGATTGCTCCATTAACACAGGTGTGGGTATTGATGAGGACATGGCTTGAGATCAATCTGTCATGATTAAGTAAGAATGACACCACTGGACACTTTAAAAGGAGGCTGGTGCTTGGCATCATTGTTTCTCTTCTGTTAACCATGGTTATCTCTAAAGAAACACGTGCAGTCATCATTGCAATGCACAAAAATGGCCTAACAGGGAAGAGTATCACAGCTAGAAAGATTGCACCTCAGTCAACAATCTATCGCATCATTAAGAACTTCAAGGAGAGAGGTTCCATTGTTGCCAAAAAAGGCTTCAGGGCGCCCAAGAAAGACCAGCAAGCGCCAGGACTGTCTTTTAAAAGTGTTTCAGCTGTGGGATCGGGCTACCAGCAGTGCAGAGCTTGCTCAGGAATGGCAGCAGGCAGGTGTGAGTGCATCTGCACGCACTGTGAGGCGGAGACTCTTGGAGCAAGGCCTGGTCTCAAGGAGGGCAGCAAAGAAGCCACTTCTCTCCAGAAAAAACATCATGGACAGACTGATATTCTGCAAAAGGTACAGGCAGTGGACTGCTGAGGACTGGGGTAAAGTTATTTTCTCTGATAAATCCCCTTTTCGATTGTTTGGGACATCAGGAAAACGCCTCATTCGGAGAAGACAAGGTGAGCGCTACCACCAGTCTTGTCTCATGCCAACTGTTAAGCATCGGGAAACCATTCATGTGTGGGGTTGCTTCTCAGCCAAGGGAATCGGCTCTCTCACAGTCTTGCCTAAAAACACAGCCATGAATAAAGAATGGTACCAGAATGTCCTCCAAGAGCAACTTCTCCCAACCCTCCAAGAGCAGTTTGGCGATCAACAATGCCTTTCCCAGCATGATGGAGCACCTTGCCATAAAGCAAAGGTGATAACTAAATGGCTCAGGGAACAAAACATAGAGATTTTGGGTCCATGGCCTGGAAACTCCCCAGATCTTAATCCCATTGAGAACTTGTGGTCAATCATCAAGAGACGGGTGGACAAACAAAAACCTAAAAATTCTGACAAAATGAAAGCATTGATTGTGCAAGAATGGACTGCTATCAGTCAGGATTTGGTCCAGAAGTTGATTGAGAGCATGCCAGGGAGAATTGCAGAGGTCCTGAAGAAGAAGGGTCAACACTGCAAATATTGACTTGCTGCATTAACTCATTCTAACTGTCAATATAAGCTTTTGTTACTCATATGTTTGCAATTATTATATTTCTGTCTGTGATAAAAACATCTGTCAAACACACATAAAAACCAGAGGGCAGCAGATCATGTGAAAATATAATATATATGTCATTCTCAAAACTTTTGACCATGACTGTATGGTTGTCATAGCCAGATTGCTTTGAGTGCCGCCCGGTGGTTGGCGCTCATCGCAAGTGAGCATTTCTGCTACATACAGGCGATCTGATCATCGCCTGTGTGTAGCACAGCCGATCGGACAACTGCAGCTCCTAGTCTCCCATAGAGACTATTGAAGCATGCAAAAAGTAAAAAAAGTTTTTAAAAATATTTAAAAAAAAAAAATATAAAAGTTCTAATCACCTCCCTTTCACCCCATTTTGACTAGAGCTTTTTTCGGTTTTTCGTTTTCGTTTTTCGCTCCCCTTCTTTCCAGAGCCATAACTTTTTTATTTTTCCATCAATATGGCCATATGAGGCCTTTTCTTTCATGGGACGAGTTGTACTTTTGAACGACACCATTGGATTTACCATGTCTTGTACTCGAAAATGGGAAAAAAATTCCAAGTGCAGTGAAACTGCAAAAAAAAGTGCAATCCCACTCTTGTTTTTTGTTTGGCTTTTTTGCTGGGTTCAGTAAATGCTAAAACTGACCTGCCATTATGATTCTCCAGGTTCTCTTTTATCTAAGTGGTGAAAAAAATTCCAAATTTTGCTGCAAAAAAAAATTGCTCCATTTTCCGAGACCCGTAGCATCTCCATTTGTCATGATCTCGGGTTGGGTGAGGGTTTATTTTTTGCGTTCCGAGCTGACGTTTTTAATGATACCACTTTTGTACTAATACGTTCTTTTTATCGCCCGTTATTGCATTTTAATGCAATGTCGTTGCAACCAAAAAAACTTAATTCAGGCATTTTGATTTTTTTTCTCGCTTCGCCATTTAGCTATCAGGTTACTCCTTTTTTTATTGATAGATTGGGCGATTCTGAACGCGGTGATACCAAATATGTGTATGTTTGATTTTTTTTATTGTTTTATTTTGAATGGGACAAAAGGGGGGTGATTTGAACTTTTATGTTTTTTTTTTAATATTTTTAAACACATTTTTTTTTACTTTTGGCATGCTTCAATAGCCTCCATGGGAGGCTATAAGCTGCCAGTACTTGATTGCCTCTGCTCAGGGAGCAAGTCTGATTGCTGTATGAAGGAATTTTTTTCCCCAATGTGAAGCTTACTGTTTGCCACTTGGGTTTTTTTTGCCTTCCTCTGGATCAACATGTTAGGGCAGGTTAGGATAGGATATGGGTTGAACCAGATGGACTTAAAGTCTTCCTTCAACCTTAATAACTATGTTACTATGTTACATAGAGGTGATGCACAGATCACAGTTATGTAGCTGAATTACAGCATTGCTATGAACCCTAGCCACAGGGTGGTGCTCACAGCAATCTGCTATCAACAACCATAGCGGTCTCGAGGAGACTTCTGGTTGTGATGGCAACGCACCGATGACCACCAATCACTTGACGGGGTCAGCGGTGTGCGTATTTCTGGCCTGGTGGCCGGAAATGCTTGTTAAATGCCTCTCTGAGCGTTTGACAGCGGCATTTAACTAGTTAGTAGGCACGGGCAGATCGCGATTCCACTCGCGCCTATTGCAGACGTATGTCAGCTGTTCAAAACAGCTGACATGTCCCGGCTTTGAGGTGGGCTCACCGCCGGAGCCCACCTCAAAGCGGGGGATACTGCCAGCTGACATACTATTCTGTCAGCTGACAGTAAGGGGTTAAAATAAAACAATAAAAAACAATAAAAAGATCAGATATACACATATTTGATATCGCCAAGTTCAGAATCTTCCAAACTATCAACATAAAAGAGAATTAACCTGATCTCTAAACGTCGTACCGAGAAAAAAAAGTCAAAACGTCAGAATTACGTTTTTTTTATCGCCGCTACATTGCATTAAAATGCAATAACGGGTGATCAAAAGACCGTATCTACACCAAAATTATATAAATAAAAATGCCACCTTAGCGAGCAAAAAATAACCCTCACCCAGCCCCAAATCATGACAAATGAAGACGCTTTTTTTTTACCAAAGTTTGGATTTTTTTCACCACTTAAATAAAAAAAACCTAGACATGTTTGGTGTCTATGAACTCATAATAACCTGTAGAATCATAATGGCAGGTCAGTTTTAGCATTTAGTGAACATGGTAAAAAACTGTGGAATTGCACATTTTTTTGCAATTTCACCACACTTGGAATTTTTTTCACATTTTTCAGTACACGTTATGTTAAAACCAATGATGTCTTTCAAAAGTACAACTTGGCCAACAAAAAACAAGCCCTCACATGGCCATTTTGACTGAAAAGTAAAAAAAGTTATGGCTCTGGGAAGAAAGGGAGCAAAAAACGAAAACCTAAAAACGGAAAATGACCTGGGGGTTAAGGAGTTAAGCAATATGACTGTAACACTAACACATTTATGGCCTTATGTACATTGGCTGCCACACTGTACCCCTTATGAATTAGAGAAAACATCACATCGTTCTCAATTATGAAGTATGGCCTACTACCTGTTCCAATCTCCAGTGCCCCCACTGAAACTTCTCTTTGCACTGTGCGCTCACTTTATCCCTCCTTCTGTATACTGCCCCTCACATTGTGCCCGAGCACAATCCTTCCTTCCATAGACTTATCTTCATATTCTTCTCACACAATCCCTCCTTTTGCTTTCTACATGCTACCAGCCCTGCTGTAAACCCCCGCAGAATGAATGAGTTCATCTCTGCACAGCCTCCCCGGATGACCAGAGATGACCTCAGGAGTGTGGGAAGCTTAATTGATTTTTTCCCACACTATTGAGTTCACTTCAGGTCAGCCAGGGACTCTGCGCAGCCTCACTGACTACCGCTGACGTCACTGAGGCTGTGCGGAGTCCCTGGCTGACCAGAAGTGAACTCGATAGCGTGGGAAAAAATCAATAAAGTTTCCCACCCTAATCAGTTCATCTTCGGTCAGCCGGGGAGCCTGCACAGACATGAATTCATTCATTCTGCAGGGGTTTACAGCAGGACCGGTCCCTGCTGTAAACCAGTTAACCCCTTCCGATGGATTGCAGTGTGGGACCTGACTGAACGCCGGAGAGATATTGTTGCTTTTTTATTTTATTTTTATTACCGGAGAACAAGGGATTCAGATGGATTACCAGTGTAATAAAAATTGGTCAAAAACTATGTGTATTTATTTCATTAAAATAATTTTTAATTGTGTGTGTGTTTTTTTAACCATTTACTGCAATAGGATTAATAATGGGTAGTTGTCTAATTGACAAATCTCCATTATTAACCCGGATTAATGTCACTTTTCAATAGCAAGGTGACATTAACCCATTATTAACTCATTAGCCACCACTAAAGGCAATGGGAATAGACAGGCTAAGTGCCAGAAAAGGCGCATCTAATAATAGATGTGCCTTTTCTGGGGTGGCTGGGGCCAGATGTTAGTAGCCAGGGGGGCCCAAAAACAATGGTCCCTCTCAAGGCTATTAATATCTATCCTCACTCACTGGCTTTCCCTGTCTGGCGGAGAAAATACAGCGGGAGCCCAAGCATTTTTTTACAATGAATTTACATTAAATTAACACCTACAAGTCTGAAATTTTGCACACATACACTCATCTAATTGTTAATCAAAGCCATATATCAAACTACATGAAATGAAATGGTTTACTGTATGTAAACCATGTGTCATTTCATGTCGGGATCTGTAATGATTTTACAGAAGCCGGCAATTGAATTAGCGGCTATTATGCTATGTAGAAGTGTATGAACTATAAATATATATATATATGTGTCACAATGACATGTATTTTTATATACAGTTATATGAAAAAGTTTGGCTACCCCTATTAATCTTAAGCTTAATGTTTTATAAAAATTGGTGTTTTTGCAACAGCTATTTCAATTTGATATATCTAATAACTATTGGACACAGTAATGTTTCTGCCTTGAAATGAGGTTTATTGTACTAACAGAAAATGTGCAATCTGCATCCAAACAAAATTTGACAGGTACATAAGTATGGGCACCTCACCAGAAAAGTGACATTAATATTTAGTAGATCCTCCTTTTGCAAAAATAACAGCCTCTAGTCGCTTCCTGTAGCTTTTAATGAGTTCCTGGATCCTGGATGAAGGTATTTTTGACCATTCCTCTTTACAAAACAATTCCAGTTCAGTTAAGTTTGATGGTCGCCGAGCATGGACAGCCCTCTTCAAATGATCCCACAGATGTTCAATGATATTCAGGTCTGGGGACTGGGATGGCCATTCCAGAACATTGTAATTGTTCTTCTGCATGAATGCCTGAGTAGATTTGGAGCGGTGTTTTGGATCATTGTCTTGCTGAAAGATCCATCCCCTGCGTAACTTTAACTTTGTCACTGATTCTTGAACATTATTGTCAAGAATCTGCTGATACTGAGTGGATTCCATGCGTCCCTCAACTTTAACAAGATTCCCGGTGCCGGCATTGGCCACACAGCCCCAAAGCATGATGGAACCTCCACCAAATTTTACTGTGGGTAGCCAGTGTTTTTCTTGGACTGCTTTTTTTTTTTTGACGCCATGCATAACGCCTTTTTGTATGACCAAACAACTCAATCTTGGTTTCATCAATCCACAGGACCTTCTTCCAAAAAGAAAGGGGCTTCTCCAAATGTGCTTTTGCATACCTCAGCCGACTCTGTTTGTGGCATGCTTGCAGAAACGGCTTCTTTCACATCACTCTCCCATACAGCTTCTCCTTGTGAAAAGTGCGTTGTATAGTTGACCGATGCACAGTGACACCATCTGCAGCAAGTTGATGCTGCAGCTCTCTGGAGGTGGTCTGAGGATTGTTCTTGACTGATCTCACCATTCTTCTTCTCTGCCTTTCTGATGTTTTTCTTGGCCTGCCACTTCTGGCCTTAACAAGAACTGTCCCTGTGTTCTTCCATTTCCTTACTATGTTCCTCACAGTGGAAACTGACAGGTTAAATCTCTGAGACAACTTTTTGTATCCTTCCCCTGAACAACTATGTTGAATAATCTTTGTTTAGATCATTTGACAGTTGTTTTGAGTAGCCCATGATGCCGCTCTTCAGAGGAGATTCAAACAGGAGAACAACTTGCAAGTGGCCACTTTAAGCAGCTTTTCTCATGATTGCATACACCTGGCTATGAAGTTCAAAGCTCAATGAGGTTACAAAACCAAAAAAAGTGCTTTAGTAAGTCAGTAAAAAGTAGGTAGGAGTATTTAAAACAAGAAAATGATAAGGGTGCCCATACTTATGCACCTGTCAAATTTTGTTTGAATGCAGATTGCACATGTTTCTGCTAGTACAATAAACCTCATTTCAAGGCAGAAACATTACTGTGTCCAATAGTTATTTGATATATCAAACTGAAATAGCTGTTCCAAAACACCAATTTTTATAAAACATTAAGCTTAAGATTAATAGGGGTGCCCAAACTTTTTCATATAACTGTATATATGTATTCTATGTGTATATATCTATTCTTTCTTTTTTTATTTAAAACCTGTCATTGGGATCCATCATATGTCGGTTTTGCAAGCCGGCGAGAAAATCTCTCCATACGGATGCCATACGGATGCTTACATGCGCAAAATACGCAGCCACACCTTGACAATGGATGAAAAACGGATCACTGTTCAGGGAACTTTTCTGCGTATTACGACAGTTAAATACGGTCCGTATTTTTATACGTTGTTTGTGACTCCAGCCTTAAGGTACTGCCACACTAAACAATCCCGCTAGCGATCACGATAACGACGCATACTAATGCGATCGCTAGCGGGATTGTTTCTATATCGCTAAGTGCGGCCACATTTAGCGATATAGTTAACGACGCTATCGCCGTTAGCGATCTTCTTAACGACTTTAGCGGTACAAAAGTACCGCTAAATCGCTAAGAAATGGTGCCACACTAGCGATATATACTTACCCAGCGGGAGCGCCGACGAGAAAATAGGGTCCGGAACGATTCCAGCGACGAGCGAGATCACAGCAGGAAGCTCGTCGCTGGCAGCTGCCGCACACTACAACATCGCTAACGGGATCGCTAAATAGTGACGTTTTTTAGCGATCCCGTTAGCGATATTGTTCAGTGTGGCATACCCTTTAGAAGCGTTTAACTTCTCCTGTGTATTTGCCGTCTCTGCAGCGATGTCAGCTGCATCATCAGATTGGAGCAATGTGAACAGCTTGATATCAATATGGAATTGCTGATAGTAAAATGTTTTTTGTATTTGCATCCTAAAGAAGTGAACACAAATGGATGCCAGGAACCTTGAACCCATGAACACAAACAAAGTCCAAAAAAACAATTATGCAATTGCAATTTTTTTTCACCATTACATCTTACTTTGATTTTTTTCCAATGTTCCATTGTTTTATATGGTAAAGTGAATGGTTTCAATCAAAGCCACAGCTCGCTTTAGAAAAATCAAGCTCTCATATGGTTATGTTGAAAAAAAACAAGTTATGGTTTTAAGAAAAAGAAGTGATAAAACAAATGCTTAAAATAAAAAATTGGTCCTGTCTGGAAGATATTAAAGAGTGTAAGTAACATCCCAGCAGCGGAAGAGTCACATCTTTGAGTTGGGTACCTGAAAGACCACACACTTCTGGTGAGGTGATGTCCGGTCGGCAGAAGAGTGACTTATGTTCCTCTCAGTAGGGAATCCCCCACTACCACCACTCTCCTTTTCTTCTTCACACCTCTTCTTTTTCTGATTGCTTACTGTTGTGTTCTTTGTGGGCAAAGCAGTTTTTTTTATGTACATCTTCGTAGTTGTTCCTCCAAAACCTAAGCCTTTTAAAACTGGTTTCGGCAGAAGTCAATTAGGATTGTCCAAAGTAGCCTCAAGTTTGTCAGGCGTTTGTTACTGTTATTCCGCTTCTCATGACTTCCATGCTACAAGCAGAGATATCATAAAACTCAGTCCTGTTTACTTACTAATGTACTGTGTTATCCACACCAACCTCTTAGCAAATTGCCAACTTCTCACAACTGTTCACACCAGCTCTCTGCATTGAAGGTAACAAATATCTTCTAGCATATCTTCAGTTTGCCTAAACTTCTTTTTACACTCAAAGTTGGTGACTCCAAGTTAAGCACCTGTTCACACTGTTTGGATGTGACGGTCAGTTTTTTGAAAATTAAGCTTCACTACATACATCATTACTATTAACCATTGTCTTGCAAAAAGATACCAGACTGCATTTGCATCTCTTTTACTTCGCTACTATTAACCATTGTCTTTCTGGATGATACCAGACTGCGTTTGCTTCAGTTTTACATAGCTGCAATTAACCATTGCCCTGCTGGAAGATACCAGATTAATTTTGCTTCTCTTTTACATTTCTGTTGTTACATTGCTCCTGCTGGAAAGTGCCAGACTGCATTTTGTGTTTAATTGGTTCCCTGCTGTAAGACAGTTGTTTCTTACACTGCTGCTCTTCGTGTGTGTCCACACACCTGACTCTGCTTCATCTGTGCCGCCTGCTCCACTTGTACAAAAGCTAAGACAGAAACAAAATGAACATATACCCTACTGTAAATAAATAAGTAAAAGAAATGGCGCATATAAATAACATATGGTACTTAGTAAACAACCTTTTTGAAAAAAAAAAGCTTTAAAGCCATCCCATCAACGTCAAGGTGTACCCAAATTGGGATGGCCCTAACCTCTAGCATTAAAACCTTACCATTTGTCAAAGGGCTGAAAAATGTGAATAAGGGTCGATCAGGTCCGGCTCCTGAATATGGATGCCAGCAAATGCAAAGCTATATAAATGTAATGTCCTACTCAAAGAAATAAGAGTATGTTCACACTGGCCATTAAGCAGACGAAACCTAAGTGTCATGGGTGTATCGCCACGAGGATCGTCGCGATTACACACTCTGACTTCTCACAGCTGAGTTGCTGTTTCTTTGTGTTTGGTAATGAGGGAGTTAATTTTACCTAGCTCTTTGCTAAGACTAGGTCCAGCCTCGCCCGGCTGCTTTTGATTATGTTCTAATTAGATTCCTTCATATACCTGCCAGTCTGCTTGTTAGATGCCGGTGAAAGCATTCATGTAGTCTAGCAGACTGGATCGGTTCTGAGAATACTTAAGCTAAGAGCTCCTTAGTTGTTTTTACTCTTACAGCTTATAGTTTATCTCTGAGACCTTAGGTGTTCCTACTGTGTGTGAGTGTTGTATGTAAGACTTTATTTACGTTATTTCTTGTCTTTCTTGTATGTCTTTCTGTTTATTAACCGTTACCTGTTTTTCCCTTTGGTGGTAATCAGGGTCCTTCTTAGGACTAGATTACAGTTGGCAGGGATTGATAGGAGACAGGGTTTACGCTGGTGGCCTGGACCTCTGTACCTTTAACAGTACCTCCAGGTAGAGGGATTAGTTAGGACCCAGTTTAGGGTCAGCATAGACCCCGGTCACCCTCTAGCCGGAGACAGCGTATAACGAATTCCGTATTGACCCACTGGACATTCTGTCAGGTAATTCTATGTTATCATATATCTATGCGCATGTTATATAGTATGTTGCCCTTTTGATATAGATTACTGTCATCACATATATATATCTGCTATACAGCGTGACATTTTCACCGGCCCATACTAAGGATTCTCCCCAGCTGTCATGGATCCAGTAGCCCAGCTGGCCCGGCAGTTGCAGGGGTTGTCCATGGAGTTTGCAGACATTAAGTCCAAGGTTTTGTCCCCCCGGAGCAAACCAGATCTGAACCTAAGGTTGCTCTCCCGGACAGGTTCACTGGTGGGCGGGACAAATTTTTTACTTTCCGGGAGGCATGTAAATTGTACTTTCGGCTGCGGCCTCGGTCATCTGGGAGTGAAGAGCAGAGGGTTGGAATTGTTATCTCGCTCTTACAAGGGGACCCTCAATCTTGGGCGTTCTCTATTCCTCCAGGCTCCCCAGATCTCCAGTCAGTGGATCGATTTTTTACTGCCTGGGTCTGGTATATGATGATCCGGATCGAGTTTCCCTTGCTGAAACAAAGTTACGTAAAATACGGCAAGGAAATCGTCCAGCGGAGGAATATTCTTCTGAGTTCCGTAGATGGGCAACAGATACTCAGTGGAATGACCCGGCTCTTAGGAGCCAGTTTTGTCAAGGGTTGTCTGACAAATTAAAAGATGTGTTGGCTCAGTATGATTCTCCTCCATCACTGGAGGCTGCTATGGCCCTCGCTATTCGCATTGATAGACGAATTCGGGGAAGACGCGAGGTAACTCTGCCTCCCGTGATGACTCCACCTACTACTAAGGTCCCTTATACTGAGGTTCCCCTGGTCTGTTCTGAGGAACCCATGCAGTTGGGAGGGACATCTTTTTGTAGGAGGGAATCGGCGGTGCGCCGCAAGACTAGAAGGTGTTTCTTTTGCGGGAGAGAGGGACATTTTGTTGGGGGGTGTCCATCCCGGGCCTCTTTGAGCAAAGGAGTTAACCTGGGAGTGTTTATTTCGTCCCCAAATCCCTCTCAGTTTCTCGTGCCTGCGGAGGTGGTGATTGGTACTAGAACTGAGAGGATTTCTGTTTTTCTTGATAGTGGGTCCGGGGCTAATCTGGTGGACGCTCGGTTTGCCCAGGTGCATGGTATGCAACTGAGTGTATTGGCCAAACCGGTCCCTATAGTCTCTATTGATTCTAGACCTCTCGGTCAAGGTAGCTTGGTACAAGCTGTTCATAACATAGATCTTCGAGTAGGGGCAATACATAAAGAGCAATTGTCTTGTTATGTGTTGGAGGGTCTATCTACTCCTATTGTGTTGGGACTTCCTTGGTTGGCTAAACATAACCCAGTGATTGATTGGCAATCCAGAAAGTTAAGCCAGTGGGGTGAATTCTGCAGGAATAACTGCATGAGCACGGTCATCGGTGCGGTTGTGCCTAGGACTTTGTCTCCTTTTCTGGAGGACTTTGGGGAGATGTTCTCAGAGGAGGGATGTAAAGAGTTACCTCCTCATCGCGCATATGACTGCTCAATAAAGTTGCTTCCTGATGCCTTATCTCGTACTTTCCCAGGGGCTGGGAGGACGGATGATCCGGTTCCTATTCCTCAGGAGGGAGTTGTAGTGTCAGCTGTATGCTCTGAGCTTGAGGGGGAGGTATTCGGGGCTCAGGGGGACGCCCCTGTGGGACTTCCAGGGAGACTGATAGTTCCAGATCGGTTAAGACTGAAGGTTACGGGGAACCGTTACAAACGGATGGCTGATAGGGGGAGAGTTTTGGTCTAGTCTGAAGGTGAACGATCTGGTTTGGTTGTCTACCAGGAATATAAAACTTAAAGTTTCCTCCTGGAGTTGGGTCCAGATTCATCGGGCCGTACGGATCAGTTCCATAATTATCCTGTGCATTTCGTCTGACCTCCCTCCTACGTTTTAAATTCTAATGTGTTTCACAAATCATTACTTAAAGTATGTGGCACCAGTCATACCGTCACCTCCTACCTCCTCCTTCAGTGGTGGTCAATGATAAGTGGAATTTCAGGGTCGAAAATCATTGATCACGTCTCAGTCGCCGATCCCTTCAGTACTTGGTTCATTGGAGGGGGTATGGTCTGAGAGAGGACGTGGGTCCCTGCTCTGATGTTAACGCAGATCGATTGGTTCGGACCTTTCACACAACTCACCGGGGCAGACCTGGCCCTGAGGGTCCGG
This sequence comes from Oophaga sylvatica, assembly GCA_033576555.1. Lineage (NCBI taxonomy): Eukaryota > Metazoa > Chordata > Amphibia > Anura > Dendrobatidae > Oophaga > Oophaga sylvatica. Next base: position 578,414,710 of record JARQOD010000003.1, on the reverse strand, counting down.
AGGCCTCGTAGAGGGGGGGGTACTGTCATGGTGTATCGCCACGAGGATCGTCGCGATTACACACTCTGACTTCTCACAGCTGAGTTGCTGTTTCTTTGTGTTTGGTAATGAGGGAGTTAATTTTACCTAGCTCTTTGCTAAGACTAGGTCCAGCCTCGCCCGGCTGCTTTTGATTATGTTCTAATTAGATTCCTTCATATACTGCAGTCTGCTTGTTAGATGCGTTGAAAGCATTCATGTGTCTAGCAGACTGGATCGGTTCTGAGAATACTTAAGCTAAGAGCTCCTTAGTTGTTTTACTCTTTACAGCTTATAGTTTATCTCTGAGACTAGGTGTTCCTACTGTGTGTGAGGTGTTGTATGTAAGACTTTATTTACGTTATTTCTTGTCTTTCTTGTATGTCTTTCTGTTTTTAACCGTACCTGTTCATTCCCTTGTGGTAATCAGGGTCCTTCTTAGGAACTAATTACAGTTGGCAGGGATTGATAGGAAAGGGTTTACGCTGGTGGCCTGGACCTCTGTACCTTTAACAGTACCTCAGGTAGAGGGATTAGTTAGGACCCAGTTTAGGGTCAGCATAGACCCGGTCACCCTCTAGCGGAGACAGCGTATAACGAATTCCGTATTGACCCTGGACATTCTGTCAGGTAATTCTATGTTATCATATCTATGCGCATGTTATATAGTATGTTGCCCTTTTGATATAGATTACTGTCTCACATATATAATCTGCTATACGCGTGACACTAAGACAGAAACAAAATGAACATATAAAAGCAATAGTGCATATAAATAACATAGGGTACTTACAAAAACATTGTTTTTGATCAAAAAAGCTCCACTTGTATGTCATTCATCATGATTACCCCACTGTCCTAGTCTTTGCTGATCCTCATGTCATCCGTCAAGACCTGTTGTACTGCACTGATGTTGCTCCTGAACCTAAGACTTTGAGAATCAACCTCACCAGATGAGGCCTTGGCAATTAGAAGGGCTCTTCCTCTCAGAAGAATATGCATAGAGGCCGTACAGTTGCATAGTATAGCGCTATACATCCTATGTGTGCTTATCGACCCAATCTATCTAATATGGTATATGGCATCACGCTCTCTCCCGCACCTGAAATCCGATGCCTCGGAGTAACTCTCGACACTGGTCTGTCCTTCAAACCACACATCCAAACTCTTGCCACCTCCAACTCAAAAACATTTCCAGAATCCGTCCCTTCCTCAGCCCTCAATCTACTAAAACTCTTGTGCATGCCCTCATCATCTCCCGCCTTGACTACTGCAACACCCTCCTCTGTGGCCTCCCCTTCAACTCTCTTGCACCACTCCAGTCTGTCCTCAACTCTGCTACCTGACTAATCCATCTACTCTCCTGCTTCTCCCCTGTGCAAATCCCTCCACTGGCTCCCAATTCCCCAACGAATCCAGTTCAAACTTCTAACACTGACCTACAAAGCTGTCCACAACCTGTCCCCTCCCTATATCTCTGAACTAATCTCCCAATATCTTCCTTCACGTAATCTTCGATCCTCCCAAGACCTCCTACTATCCTCCACACTTAATCGTTCCTCACACAACCGCCTCCAAGATTTCTCCCGAATATCCCCCATCCTTTGGAATTCCACGCCTCAACATGTCCGATTATCCAACACCATCGGTTCCTTCAGACGGAACCTGAAAACCCATCTCTTCAGGAAAGAGTACAGCCTGCAATAACCATTCTGCTTCCTCGCCACTACCCGAGCTTCCGCCTCGCCACCACCAGAGTTGCCGCCTCGCCGCCACCACCAGAGTTGCCATCTCACCGCCACCACCAGAGTTGCCGCCTTGCCGCCACCACCAGAGTTGCTGCCTCTCCGCCACCACCAGAGTTGCCGCCTTGCCACCACCACCAGAGCAGCCGCCTCACCACCACCACCAGAGCTACTGCTCCCTCTCCCCTCTGTACCAGTCTGTCATTGTAAATTTGTTTACTGTAAACGATATCTATAACTTTGTATGTAACCCCTTCTCATGTACAGCACCATGGAATTAATGGCGCTATGTAAATAAATAATAATAATAAGATATTCACATCTAGAAGCAGCACTTATAGGGTATAATGTCTTCTTACATATTGGTGCATGCCATAACATGATTTCTGTCTGACAAGAGCCAACATGAGAAACTGCTCCTTCTGAAATCAAAGTTACAGCACAGGCTCAAAGTACCTCTATGGATTCCAAATATGGGATATTCCTTAATTACAAAGGAGGCTCTTGGAAGATCCCAGCAAAATCATCCGGTTCGCATGACTTTGCTCTAATGGCTATGGGCACCTTTACACAAACACTCAATGCACTAGATAGTTATACCAACTTTTCTACCAAGTATAAGGAGGGTCCACACCTTTGGGAGGGTAAACATCCTGTCCTGTTTTCAAATAGTATCGACTAAAGCTTTGTTTTTCAGTATGCCAATTTTTCCTCAGGCAGTTTTATGTCTCGCAGAGTTTTTAGGATAAAATATTACAGTTCATGTGTTATTTTCTCTCTCGGAATAGTCAATTTCAAGGTTCCTATTTGAGATCGTTGGATGGATCAATTCCAACTTTTCAAAGATCTGTCTAGATAAAACAAATCGTTCTAACCACTAATTCCTTTCCTCCTTGTACTTTTCAATAGGATAAAACCTCTCTTATGATCTCCTGAAGCAAAATAATTCAGTAATGTTTGATAGACCCTTATCAAAGCCACCTTTCTTTGTGCCTACTGTTCAATTATGTAGGATACATCTGTAACATCTGGCACATCTGTAATTATTTAGCTGTAGAGTCCGCAAAATTACTAATTCAAGCTTTCAGTGTGTCTCACATTGATTATTGTAAACAGTCCTGGGCAGTTTGCCAGGCTCAGCTTTACGTCCACTCCAGTTGATCCAACACTCAGCAGGTTGCTTGATTTATTAATTACCAAAGTTTTCAAATACTACTTAATTGTTGAATTCACTACTTAGACTTCTGGATTTCTCCTAAGATAAACACATTCACATTTCTTACCTGGATAAGAAGTATATTTTAATGCACTGAGTGTGTAATAACTCTGTCCATCTATATTTGAATAGCCTCATTTTCTAGAAATTGTAAATTCACAACCATTAGCCAAAATTAATGTGAATAGAGTACTGTGCATATGATGTGGCAGAGAATCATAAGACATTGTAGAAGCTAGGAACAAGCAGAACCTTCCAATTTACTTGGACTGCAATTCCGAAAATCTAGCCTTTCAGTTTGATTCATGGGAAAAACATCCCAAAAGCCAATAATATACACGATTTTCAGGTTGTAATTTTTGTCCCTTTGGATTATCTGTTGCTCTAAAGGAATCTGTCAGCTTAAAATGATGAGAAATCTATGACCACCATACAATAAAGCAGAAGCTGAAAAGACTGACATAAACTGTAGGTTTGTGGGAAAAGATTCAGTATAGCTTAAAATTTATTCTTTCTGAGCTTAGGAGTCCAGAGGGCGGTTCTACTTAGTGTACACTTAAACAGGAAAGGCTGTCAATTATTGATTATGAACACCCCCTATTACCTCTAAGCCCAAAATTAGCAGTTATTTCTATGAATAAATGTATACAGATTTTTTTCCAATAGACCCCAGAAGAAGCATTTTGTGAAACTTGAGTAGACTGGTCTAACAGCTCAATGAGTCTCATTTCCAGTTGTATATTTATGTGCCTGTTAGGCTAAGTGCACACGTTCAGGATTATTTGCGTTTTTTTCGCGGCAAAAACGCGTAAAAAACGCATGAATAAAGCATCCTATTATTTAGAATGAATTCCGCAATTTTTGTGCACACGGTGCGTGCTTTTTTCTGCGAAAAAAAACGCATCGCGGAAAAAGAAGCAACATGTTCATTAATTTTGCGTAATTCTAGCGTTTTTCCCGCTATATTATTAACCTAGAAAGTTCAGGGAAAAATTGCGGTAAAAACGTGCAAAATCCATGCAAAAAACGCACCAAAAACGTGCAAAATCCACGTAAAAAACGTGCGGTTTTGCTCAGGAAATTTCTGTACACCTTCCTGAACGTGTGCACTTAGCCTCAATCTACTTTCCTGTGAGCGTTTATTAAAAGCCTTAATAATTACTATGATTGTGCTTCACTATGGGAGACTTGTTCCATTGCTTTTTTTATTTCTTCTTTCCTTGTTTGTTGCAAATTTTCAGTGAATTATTTGCCTACTACCTTTATTCCTTAGTGCTCATTCAGACATCTCAGACATCTGATTTTTGCATATGAGTGCTCATCGATAGCACACATACCAGTGATAGTCTATGTGGCCATTCAGATGGCTGATTTTTTCCTTGGACCAAGAGGTCCGCAGAAAACTTCCGAGACATGTCCAATTTTGATCCAAGTGTTGGGTTAAAATCGGCAATGCAAATCAATTGGTTTGTAAAAATATTGGATAGCACTTGCATGATATTCGAGTGCTATCTGGGTTTCACGGACTGTCAGAATGGTGAAGGTGGAGAATTTTTTTTTACATTTTTCCAAATATGATAAAATCAGATGGCACTCATAGCACACTGATCAAACCCTAACTAAACTCTGATCAGAGTCACAGTGATTTTGCATCCTGTAGATGGATCATCCATTGGCTGACATTTTGTTGAGATTCCATATTTTGGATGCCAGTTCATAGTTTTGTATGTTTTTGATTTTTTTATCAAGAAAAATTAGCATAAACATGTAGAGAGAATAAAAATGATACTAGTTATACTAGTGTAACTTGCAAACATATTTTTCTATTTTACTCTGATGGTTAGCGATGAGTAGATGAGGCAAAGCTCGAATTTGACAGTCCGCGCATTATTCTCCCTGGAAATTCAATTCTTTGAGAAGTTATTTTCCCCAAATTTAATGTCACTAATTATGCCCTGAGTCTCTCCAGACCCCAGAGCACAATAATTGTCAAATGTAAAAAAATAAAAAGGTCTCAGCGTCATGACGACTCAAGACTCGAATGGTGGGGAAACAGAAGATGCGACAAAGACCGTCCTGGTGATGGTGAGTAGCGGAGGGGCAGCAGATGTGAGTGGTAAGGTGTGTATAAGGAGTTTTAATTTTTTAAAAATCTTCTGATGGCCCTTTATGGTTCACAAAAATGATGACCAGTGACGCCTTTTTGCTGAATCTGTGTGAAAACAAATTACAAATAATCTTTATTTTGGCAAATACTTATTTTTGTAAGACTCGAGAATAATTCAATTCCACCTGAATTTATTTGCTCATCTCTACTGATGGTACATCTTATTGATAGACTTTTATAAAAATAACAATTATAATTTTAATGTTTACAAAATAAAAAGGTGAAAAAATACTTTTTACTTTGCAATATTATAAGAAAATTATGTTTGAATTTAAAGGACAAACGGGCAAGAAAATAAAGATTATTTTCAGAGGGGAATTAATAATTAATGTTGACTTAGTGTATGGATGGAAGCACATATTGCATGACCAGAAATTAGTCTTTTATAGCCTGCATTGTACAATGTGTGTATGACTTGGTGACAAACTGGTAACAAACTGAGCTGTCATGAAGACACAAGAGCTTTTCAGAACATTCATTGGGTTTTGTGCCTCAGGCAGTTTTAGGCTGGGTGCTTCATGTAGGTGCTAATATTGTATATTTCATGTGTAGAAGCATCTCATTCTGATCAGTCAGGGAACTCTATTATTTAGAACCTTTGATCCCAGTGGATTCCTGATCTGTAAATAGTTAAACATTTTTTGTTGTCAAAAGTAACACCAATGACGAGACTAAGTCAACTTTCGTTAGCTACCATAAAGTTTACATTTCAGCTTAATAAATAAAAAAGTAAAACAAAAATTCATTTTGAAGGGCAATGGACAATTATTGTTTAGAAAACTTGCAATTATTTCACAACGTGGAACTTGATAACTTTCCAGGCACAAAAATATCTTCTATGTGGTTATTTTCAGAAAATGTTGCTATCATTTTAGAAAAATGCAAATCGTAATGTCAATCTTTTGTTTTCTTAGATTTATATGGTGAACTTGCAGAACTGTTTATTTTTATACTCTTTGTATGTTTTTTATTGATTGACATCTGCTAAAGTCTAAACATAAATTCCTAACAAACAGCAAAAATAAAATAAGCAGACAAAAAATTATAAATTGTATTTTACATGAATGTTGACTGTTAGATTCAAATATGGTGATTTTTGTAGCTTACCAAGGTTTAAGATACAATTTGACTGAAAAAAGCCTATCTATCTATTATCTATCATCTAGCTATCTATCTACCATATCAACATATCCCAAGATTCATTTTGCATTAGTATTTCATTTGGTGTGATTATTTTTCAAAATAAGTCATTTTTCCCCATTTCAAGATAATGTGCAGAAGAAATGTTACCGTAAGTGTAATTCACCTGTCCTGACTCTATGGTCGGGCTCAGCTCCCTTACCTTATGGCCACTGCCCTTTGCTGTGCTACACATCAGATTTCACTAGTTACTCAGTGTACCTCACTGATATTATTTTTATTATTATTATTATTATTACACATTTATATAGCGCCATTTATTCCATGGCGCTTTACATATGAAAAGGGAAGATATAGACAGGTACAATAAACGTGTGCTAGACAAGGGACACACAAGTACAGAAGGAGAGAGGACCCTGCCCGCGAGGGCTCACAGTCTACAGGGATGGGTGAGGATACACTAGGGAAGGGTAGAGCTGGTCGTGCGATGGTTCAGTAGACTGAGGATCATTGTAGGCTGTAGGCTTGTCGGAACAGGTGGGTCTTCAGGTTCTTCTTGAAGGTTTCCGTTGTTGGTGAAAGTCTGATGTTTTGCAGCAGGGAGTTCCAGAGTATGGGGGAAGCCCGGGAGAAGTCTTGTATGTGGTTGTGGGAAGAAGAGATGAGGGGGGAGTCGAGAAGGAGATCTTGAGAGGATCGAAGGTTGCGTGTGGGTAGGTAGTGTGAGACCATGTCACAGATGTATGGAGGAGAAAGGTTGTGGATGGTTTTGTATGTCATGGTTAGGGTTTTGAACTGAAGCCTCTGGGCAATAGGAAGCCAGTGAAGGGCCTGGCACAGGGGGGATGCTGGGGAATAGCGGGGAGACAGGTGGATTAGTCGGGCAGCAGAGTGTAGGATGGACTGGAGTGGTGCCAGAGTGCTAGAGGGGAGGCCAGAGAGTAGGAGGTTGCAGTAGTCGAGGCGGGAGATGATAAGGGTGTGCACTAGTGTTTTTGTGGTTTCATGGTTGAGGAATGAGCGGATCTGGGAAATATTTTTGATTTTGAGGCGGCAGGAGGTGGCGAGGGCTTGGATATGTGGTTTGAAAGAGAGGGCAGAGTCGAGGATCACCCCAAGGCACCGAGCATGCGGGACTGGGGAAAGCGAGCAGCCATTGACATTGATGGATAGGTCTGGTGGAGGGGAAGTATGAGGTGGGGGAAAGATGATGAATTCTGTTTTGTCCATGTTCAGTTTGAGAAAGCGAGCAGAAAAGAAGGCTGAGATATCAGAGAGACACTGTGGGATTTTGGTCAGTAGGGAGGTGAGGTCAGGTCCAGATATATTATCAGCCAAGGCCATTTTAGTATATACTAGCTGAAGAGCCAGACGTTACCCGGTCACAGTAACTAACTGTGGTTAGTTATGGCAAATTATAATGATTATCCTCCATCCCATAGTCCAGTGCCCATATACCCATCACACATTCTCCATCCCATAGTCCTGTGACCATATATCCATCACACATCCTCCATCCCATAATCCAGCGACAATATACCCATCACACATATCCTCTATTCCATAGTCCAGTCCCCATATACCCATCACACATTCTCCATCCCATAGTCCCATGCCCATATACCCATCATACAAATCCTTCATCCCATAGTCCCGTGCCCATATACCCATCATACATATCCTCCATCCCATAGTCCTGTGACCATATACCCATCATACATGTCCTCCATCCCATAGTCCTGTGCCCATATACCCATGAAACATATCCTCCATCCTATTGTCCTGTGCCCATATACCCATCATAGACAGGGCCGGATTAAGAACATGATGGGCCTGGAGCTGAAGGGGCGGGCAAGGGGCGGGGCAAGGGGTGGGGCCAAACACGGCAATTCACAAAGGCCAAAAATGTAACGTAAAAGATATAAACAAAGTAAATAACAAAGTAAATATATGATACATGCCTAATATAAATACAGTGGATATAGAAGCAATTAAACCATGTCAGTCAAGGCGCATGGCAAGTTCTGTGTCTGTATGTATGTCAGCAGCCCATCTATAACATTAGTACGTACCTGCCTATATACCAGTATCACAGCCATATATACCAGTACTGTGTGTGTATATATGTCAGCAGCACATCTATGTATAACATTAGTACCTGCTTATATACCAGTACCACAGCTATACATAGCAGTAACATGTCTGTATATATGTCAGCAGCACAAGATGTATTATAACATTAGTACCTGCTCCACAGGAACACACAACTCACACCTCAGTCTGACGTTCTCCTATAGCAGTTTTTCTCAACCTTCTCAGCCTCAGGGCACCCTGGGAAAAAATTAAAGTCCGGCCGATCAGACAAGAATTTGGACAGTCTAAACGGCCCTTAATACTGCCACACATAGCCCCCTTATAGTGCCACACACAGCCCCCTTAATACTGCCACACATAGCCATCTCAATAATACTGCCATACATAGCCACATTAGTAATATTGCGTCAGAGAGTCCCCATACACAGATATATGGCAACATTGAGAGGCCCATTCTAGTATATGGTGCAGCATTGAATGTCCCATAGTAATATAGGGCAATATTGAGAGGCCCATTCTAGTATATAGCGCAGCATTGAAAGGCCCATAGTATATATAGCGCAGCATTGAATGGCCCATAGTTGCGCAGCATTGAATGGCCCATAGTATATATAGGGCAGCATTGAGAGGGCCTCTCAATGCTGCCCTATATATACTATGGGCCATTCAATGCTGCGCTATATACTAGAATGGGCCTCTCAATGCTGCCCTATATTACTATGGGCCATTCAATGCTACGCTATATACTATAATCGGCCTCTCACAGGCCCATTATAGTATATACCGTAGCGTAGCATTGAATGGGGGCCATAGTATATAGGGCAGCATGCCAGCATTGAGAGGCAGAGGCCCATAATATAGCGCAGCCTCTATATTGTAATGCACTCCCCATAGGCAGTCTTATTTATAATGCACCCCATAGGCAGTCTTATTTATAATGCACCCCATAGGCAGTCTTATTTATAATGCACCCCATAGGCAGTCTTATTTATAATGCACCCCATAGGCAGCCTTACTTATAATGCACCCCATAGGCAGCCTTACTTATAATGCACCCCATAGGCAGCCTTACTTATAATGCACCCCATAGGCAGCCTTACTTATAATGCACCCCATATGCAGCCTTACTTATAATGCACCCCCATATCCAGCTGTACTTACGTACTTATAATGCACTCCCCCATATGCAGCCGTACTTATAATGCACCCCATATCCAGCCGTACTTATAATGCACCCCATATCCAGCCGTATTTATAATGCACCCCCATATCCAGCCGTACTTATAATGCACCCCATATCCAGCCGTACTTATAATGCACCCCCATATCCAGCCGTACTTATAATGCACCCCCATATCCAGCCGTACTTATAATGCACCCCCATATCCAGCCGTACTTATAATTCACCCCATATGCAGCCTTACTTATAATGCACCCCATAGGCAGCCTCTGTACTATAATGTACCCCCTTTACAAAAATAATAAATTCTGTACTCACCTCTCTTGCTCCAGGCTCCTCACTGCTCTCCCTCTCAGCGTCTGACTGCCGGCGCCGGGCAGTGACGTCATCGCGCCCGCTGTCAGACGCTGAGAGGGGGATTATGGGAGAGAAGGAGCGCTCGCTCCTTCTCTCTCAATGCGGTCAGCTGTATTGGCTGGATGCGATACAGCTGACCCTGCGATGACGGGCGGGGGGCCCACTGCTGGCACCGGGCCCCCACCGCCTGCTCAGGGGCCCCATAGTGGCCGGGCGGCAGAGCAGGGAGATTGATTCTCCCTGCCATGCCGCAGAAAGTAACTGTGTCGCGTGCTACTGGGCCTATCTCTAACAAGGGGCCTGGAGCTGCAGCTCCATCAGCCCCTACTTTAATCCGGCCCTGATCATAGATATCCTCCATACCATAGTCTCGTGCCTATATACCCATAACACATATCCTTCATCCCATAGTCCAGCACCCATATACCCATTATAGATATCCTCCATCCCGTAGTCCAGTGCCCATATATGCATCACACATCCTCCATCCCATAGTCCAGTGCCCATAAACCCATCATACATATCATCCATCCTATAGTCCAGTGCCTATATACCCATCATACATACCCCCCAGTCCCATAGTCCAATGAGTATATACCATCACACATCCTCCATCCCATAGTCCTGTGCCCATATACCCATCATACATATCCTCCATTGCATAGTCCAATGCCCATATACCCATCATACATATCCTCCATCCCATAGTCCAGTGCACATATACCCATCACACATCCTCCATCCCATAGTCCTGCGCCCATATACCCATCATACATATCCTCCATCCCATAGTCCAGTGCCCATATACCCATCATACATATCCTCCATCCCATAGTCCAGTGCCCATATACCCATCATACATATCCTCCATCCCATAGTCCAGTGCACATATACCCATCACACATCCTCCATCCCATAGTCCAGTGCACATATACCCATCATACACATCCTCCATCCCATAGTCCCGTGCCCATATACCCATCATACATATCCTCCATCCCATAGTCCCGTGACCATATACCCATCATACATATCTTCCATCACATAGTCTCATGCCCATATACCCATGACATATATCCTCCATCCCATAGTCCAGCACCCATATACCCATCATACATATCCTCCATCCCATAGTCACCGTGCCCATATACCCATCATACATATCCTCCATCCCATAGTCCAGTGCCAATATACCCATCATACATATCCTCCATCCCATAGTCCAGTGCCCATATACCCATCACACATCCTCCATCCCATAGTCCAATGCCCATATACCCATCACACATCCTCCATCCCATAGTCCAGTGCCCATATACTATCACACATCCTCCATCACATAGTCCTGTGCCCATATACCCATCATACATATCCTCCATTCCATAGTCCAATGGCCATATACCCATCACACATATCCTCCATCCCATAGTCCCGTGTACATATACCATCACACATATCCTCCATCCCATAGTCACTGTGCCCATATACCCATCATACATATCCTCCATCCCATAGTCCAGTGCCCATATACCCATCATACATACCCTCCATCCCATAGTCCAGTGCCCATATACCCATCACACATTCTCCAACCCATAGTCCCATGCCCATATACCCATCATACATATCCTCCATCCCATAGTCCCGTGCCCATATACCCATAATACACATCCATCATCCCATAGTCCCATGCCATGTACCCATCACAATTCCTCCATCCCATAGTCACGAGCTGGGTGGCTGTTATGTAACCTGGCAGTGCGGCTCTGTGTGCGGCCGCTGATGATGCATTTTTCTACACTGGTAACAGTAGAGCGTGGCAGCAATAGAGGAGGGGGTGATACATTTCTGTCATGTGCTCTCTGCTCCTTTCTGAGGGGCAGACAATGTCTGGGAGCTTATGTTCCCAGAGATGCTAGATTTCTCCCATCGGTCAATGTCTGCTGAGGTGTTGTGGAGTGGGAAAATTGTTGCTCATAGCAACCAATCTCAGCTCAGCTTCTTTTAAACAGCTCTGGTGAAATGAAAGATGCTTAGTGATTGAGTGGGGCTATGTGGAGTTGGCGTGGATGACACACACATACACACATACATACACTCATTTTTATATACAGCTCTGGCAAAAATTAAGAGACCACTATCAAATGTTCATTTTGGCTGATTTTTCTCTTTATAGGTATATTTTTGAGTAAAATATATATTGTTATTTTAGTTTATAAACTTCTGACAACATGTCTCCGAATTTCCATGCTTTCAGACCTCAAATAATGCTAAGAAAACAAGTTCATAATCATTTAGAAACAACGCTAATATTTTAACTCAGGAAGAGTTCTGAAATCAATATTTTGTGGAATAACCATGATTTTTAAAACAGCTTTCATGCGTCTTGGCATGCTTGCCATCAGTCTTTCACACTGCAAAAATTTAAGTAGTTCTTTTTTGTTTGATGGCTTGTGACTATCCATCATCCTCATGAACAACAACAAGACGTTTCGGCCACACTGGGCCTTCTTCAGTTGCCGGCTGATAGAGGAAAAACAGGTAAGTGATTGACACTATGCGCGTCGGTGGGACACGTAATGTGTCAGAGTGACACGTTTCAGTAACGGTTAACTTCTTAATGTGGAAAGCCGGATAACCCGATATAGATGTAATCAGGAGCAGGGGTTCTGCACGTGCCAGGCAGCGATGTGGCGTCCACCACTAGTCTTTATCCATCAGCCTCTTGATTACATTCCAGAGGTTTTCAATGGAGTTCAAGGTCTGGAGAATGGGCTGCCCATGACAGGTTTTTGATGTGGTGGTCTCTTAATTTTTGCCAGAGCTGTATATAGATATGGTGTGTGAGATTTCAGTCAGTTGCTGATAGTTTGGGAGTTTGCCACCATCTTCGGCTGCAATTGCCTCCTCCAACTACTGTGATTTACACAACATGCATGTACTGCTCAACAGACCTGCTGGTTATCCTACAGTTGTCTGTAAGCATTACAAACTGTTATTTAGAGATTATGCACCTTACACTGCAATCATCTCTGCAATATACTGTGTCTGCTGGTGTGTCTTTCTTACTGTCATACATTGCCAATTGTCCTGTGTGCTGTGCTGTACCATCACCCTTTGCACATATGTTCACCCCGACCTATGACATAGTGGATCCATCTCACCAAATAAGCATGACAATAAGGAAGGAAGGCAGAAAAAAGTCCAGGATCCAGAACTTCATAAAAATAGTATTTAATAGGTACAAATTTAAAAATATATCAAAAGAGACAAACAAAGGGGTGTCTATCACTAGTAGGGTTGAGCATTCCGATACTGCAAATATCGGGTATCGGCCGATATTGGCTGTATCGGAATTCCGATTCCGAGTTCCGATATTTTCGTCATATCGGATACCGGAATCGGGATTGTCACTGTCACTGTCAGTGTCCGTCGGTCGGGTCTGTCAGGAGTCAGCGGCACTTACCTGGCAGAAGATCTCCGGCGGTCACGGGCTGGACTGCTTCATGGCCGCAATCTTCTTTCCCCGGCGGTCACATGCAGTTTCTCGCGATAACTGCAGTGACTGCTGGGTAATCCCGGCCGTAAAGCAGTCAGTCCGATGCCGTCACCGCCGGGGAAGCAGGTAATCAGCTGTGCTGCGTCGCGATGACAGGCTCTGCCTGTCATTGCGATGTAGCAGAGCTGGATCGTCGTGGGACTGTCGTTACTATGGACTGCGTCGGACAGGTGGTATACTGTTGGTTTGTTTTTTTTCTTTTTTTACAGGAGATCGATGGCGTCGCAGGAATGAGAGTATAATAAAATTAATGAAAACTGTGTTGTCTCTTTTATTTCATTAAAATACTTTTTTCTTGCTGTGTCTTTTTTTTAAACATTTAAAAACTTTGGGATTAATAATGGATCGGTGTCTTATTGACACCTCTCCATTATTAACCGGGCTTATTGTCACCGTGCAATCAACGGTGACATTAACCCCTTATTACCCCGCTTGCCACCGCTACAGGGCAAGTGGGAAGAGCCGGGTAAAGTGCCACAATTGGCACATCTTTTGATGCGCCAAATGTGGGGCTGCTGTAGCCTGGTATTATCAGGCTGTTGAGGGCCAAAATCCATGGGCCTTGACAGTCTTTTAATACCAGGCCGCAGCAGTCTGCATTTTACTTGGCTGGTTAACAAAAATAGGGGGGATCCCCACGCCGTTTTTTTTTCGAGGGGATCCCCTATTTTTGTTAACCAGCCAAGCTAAGCAGACTGCTGTGGCCTGGTATTATCAGGCTGGCAAGGTCCATGGATATTGGATCCTTACCAGCCTGAAAAACCAGGCCTCAGCGGTCTGCTTCATCTGGCTGGTTAACAAAAATAGGGGGGACCCCACGCCAATTTTTTTCGAGGGGATCCCCTATTTTTGTTAATCAGCCAAGATATGCAGACTGCTGTGGCCTGGTATTATCAGGCTGGCAAGGTCCATGGATCTTGGCTCCTTAACAGCCTGAAAATCCAGGCCTCAGCGGTCTGCTTCATCTGGCTGGTTAACAAAAATAGGGGGGACCCCACGCCAATTTTTTTCGAGGGGATCCCCTATTTTTGTTAATCAGCCAAGATATGCAGACTGCTGTGGCCTGGTATTATCAGGCTGGCAAGGTCCATGGATCTTGGCTCCTTAACAGCCTGAAAATCCAGGCCTCAGCGGTCTGCTTCATCTGGCTGGTTAACAAAAATAGGGGGGACCCCACGCCAATTTTTTTCGAGGGGATCCCCTATTTTTGTTAATCAGCCAAGATATGCAGACTGCTGTGGCCTGGTATTATCAGGCTGGCAAGGTCCATGGATCTTGGCTCCTTAACAGCCTGAAAATCCAGGCCTCAGCAGTCTGCTTCATCTGGATGGTTAACAAAAATAGGGGGGACCCCACGCCATTTTTTTTTCGAAGGGAACCCCTATTTTTGTTAATCAGTTCCCTCTGACGTCACTGATTGTGTCCCTGGCTGACCTGAAGTGAAAGTGGAAAGCAATCAATTAAGCTTTCCCCCTAAGGGCCCGTCTCACATAGCGATATCGCTACCGAGATCGCTGCTGAGTCACTAGTTTTGTGACGCAGCAGCGAGTTCACCAGCGATATCGCTGTGTGTGACATTCAGCGACGATCAGCCCCCCTGCCGGGTATCGCTGATTGTCGCTGAAATGTCAGGACCTTTTTTTGATCGCTGGTTTCCCGCTGACAGGCACGCATCGCTGCGTGTGACAGGCGGGAGACCAGCGATCCGCTGGTAACCAAGGTACACAGCGGGTTTCCAGGCGCGGGGCTGTGCCTAGAAACCCGCTGTGTACCTTGGATACCAGCGCCCTGATGCAGGGAGCTGGTATCCAAGGTACACAGCGGGTTTCCAAGCGCTGCGCGGTGCCTGGAAACCCGCTGTGTACCTTGGTTACCAGCGGATCGCTGGTCTCCCGCCTGTCACACGCAGCGATGCGTGCCTGTCAGAGGGAAACCAGCGATCAAAAAAAGGTCCTGACATTTCTGCGACGATCAGCGATACCCGGCAGGGGGGCTGATCGTCGCTGAATGTCACACACAGCGATATCGCTGGTGAGCTCGCTGCTGCGTCACAAAACTAGTGACTCAGCAGCGATCTCGGTAGCGTTATCGCTATGTGAGACGGGCCCTTAAGCGATGTTACCCGCAGTGTCGCTGTCCCAGATCGCTGCCTGAGCTGCCTGTTTGGCAGCTCAGCAGCGATCATGTAGCGTACACCAGCTATCCTGACAAGTGCATATCGTTGTCGGGATCGCTGGTGTATCGTTATGTGACACCCAGCCTTTACTCTCCTGTCAGCCAGGAGAGGAACTCATTCATTTGGGGGTTTACTGTGAGGCTGCAGCATTAGCTGCGGTCCCTGCAGTAAACATTAACCCTTTCTGAAGGATTACACCGTGGGACCTGACTGTGCATGGGATAGGTAAGAATAATTTTGCTTTTTTATTTTATTTTTATTACAGGAAATGGTTTTTGCAGTAAAATAAAAGATGGTCAAAAACATGTGTCTTTATTTCATTAAAATGATTTTTAATTAAAGTGTGTGTTTTATTTTTATTTCATGCAATAGGATTAATAATTGATAGTTGTCTAATTGACAGCTCTCAATTATTAACCTGGCTTAAGGTCACCTTTCAATAGCAAGGTGGCTTTAACCCATATTAACCCATTCGCCACCGCTACAGGGCAATGGGAATAGACGGGCAAAGTGCCAGAAAGGGCGAATCTAATTATAGATTTGTCTTTCCTGGGGTGTCTGGGGGCAGATGTTAGTAGCCGGGGGGGGGGCCAAAAATAATGGTCCCTCTCTGGGCTATTATTATATGCCCCCACTCACTGGCTTTGTCTGTCTGGTTGCGAAAATAGGGCGGGATCCCACGCATTTTTTTTCAGCAATTTTACACCTCATATATATATATATACATGTCATTGAATTTGTGACACATATTGTAAGGTTCTATGTATATATTCCTGAAACTCAGTTTGTTTGTCAGCCATTTTACATTCTGTCTTGCTGCAGCTATCTTACCCTCAGTCAAAATGGAGTTTCCAGCTTGCATGTTCCGCCCTGATTCTCTCCTTTGCTTCTTAAGCAGCCACAGCTGAGCAATCAGTGCTTCAGAATCTAGCCTGCAGTGAACCTGTGACTTGACTCCTGTAAGCCTTGGACCTTGTACTCCAGCTATTCCTACTGAGGAACTCTGAAGCACTTGTGGACTCTGAACCCTGCTCTTTGAAAGACCCACGTTTGCATGGACTTACGGTAACAGAGAAGAAGATCCTGAATCTGTATTGGAGAGTGATTGCTGAGCTTGGATTACTCTGGCCTGCTGTGTCTCCTGTTTCTGTGTCTGCAAACTGTGTGACTATTTCTGCCAACTTGTATGAAGTAATACAGGACTTTTCTATATCAAACCTGTGACTCCTGTGTTTTCATCGCACCCAAGCACAAGACGCTATATGAACTGTACTACATACATTACACATATATATATATTTATATTTGTAGTTCATACACTTCTACATAGTATAATAGCCGCTAATTCAATTGCTGGCTTTTGTGAAAATGCAGAACCCGACATGAAATGACACTTGGTGTACATAGGGTTAACCATGTCCTTTGCTATCTGATTTGCACAAACAATTACATCAGTCTATGTGTGCAAAATTTCACACCTGTAGGGGTTAATTAAAGGTGTAAATTCGTAGCAAAAAAGTCCGTTTTTTTTACAACGAATTTACACCTTTAATTAACCCCTACAGGTGTGAAATTTTGCACACATAGACTGATTTAATTGTTTGTGCAAATTAGATAGCAAAGGACATGAAAAGACATGGTTAACCCTATGTACACCAAGTGTCATTTCATGTCGGGTGACCCGACATGAAATGACACTTGGTGTACATAGGGTTAACCATGTCTTTTCATGTCCTTTGCTATCTAATTTGCACAAACAATTAAATCAGTCTATGTGTGCAAAATTTCACACCTGTAGGGGTTAATTAAAGGTGTAAATTCGTAGCAAAAAAGTCCGTTTTTTTTACAACGAATTTACACCTTTAATTAACCCCTACAGGTGTGAAATTTTGCACACATAGACTGATTTAATTGTTTGTGCAAATCAGATAGCAAACGACATGAAAAGACATGGTTAACCCTATGTACACCAAGTGTCATTTCATGTCGGGTGCTTCTGTCTTTTCACAGAAGCCGGCTTTACCCGGCAATTGAATCAGAGGATATTTTACTATGTAGAAGTGTATAAACTATACATATATGTATATATATACAGTTATATGAAAAAGTTTGGGCACCCCTATTAATCTTAAGCTTAATGTTTTCTAAAAATGGGTGTTTTTGCAACAGCTATTTCAGTTTAATATATCTAATAACTATTGGACACAGTAATGTTTCTGCCTTGAAATGAGGTTTATTGTACTAACAGAAAATGTGCAATCTGCATTCAAACAAAATTTGACAGGTGCATAAGTATGGGCACCTCACCACAAAAGTGACATTAATATTTAGTAGATCCTCCTTTTGCAAAAATAACAGCCTCTAGTCGCTTCCTGTAGCTTTTAATGAGTTCCTGGATCCTGGATGAAGGTATTTTTGACCATTCCTCTTTACAAAACAATTCCAGTTCAGTTAAGTTTGATGGTCGCCGAGCATGGACAGCCCTCTTCAAATGATCCCACAGATGTTCAATGACATTCAGGTCTGGGGACTGGGATGGCCATTCCAGAACATTGTAATTGTTCCTCTGCATGAATGCCTGAGTAGATTTGGAGCGGTGTTTTGGATCATTGTCTTGCTGAAAGATCCATCCCCTGCGTAACTTCAACCTTGTCACTGATTCTTGAACATTATTGTCAAGAATCTGCTGATACTGAGTGGAATCCATGCGTCCCTCAACTTTAACAAGATTCCGGGTGCCGGCATTGGCCACACAGCCCCAAAACATAATGGGACTTTCACCAAATTTTACTGTGGGTAGCAAGTGTTTTTCTTGGACTGCTGTGTTTTTTTGACGCCATAAATAACGCCTTTTTGTATGACCAAACAATTCAATCTTGGTTTCATCAGTCCACAGGACCTTCTTCCAAAAAGAAATTGGCTTCTCCAAATGTGCTTTTGCATATCTCAGCCGACTCTGTTTGTGGCGTGCTTGCAGAAACGGCTTCTTTCGCATCACTCTCCCATACAGCTTCTCCTTGTGCAAAGTGCACTGTATAGTTGACCGATGCACAGTGACACCATCTGCAGCAAGTTGATGCTGCAGCTCTCTGGAAGTGGTCTGAGGATTGTCCTTGACTGATCTCACCATTCTTCTTCTCTGCCTTTCTGATGTTTTTCTTGGCCTGCCACTTCTGGCCTTAACAAGAACTGTCCCTGTGTTCTTCCATTTCCTTACTATGTTCCTCACAGTGGAAACTGACAGGTTAAATCTCTGAGACAGCTTTTTGTATCCTTCCCCTGAACAACTATGTTGAATAATCTTTGTTCTCAGATCATTTGACAGTTGTTTTGAGGAGCCCATGATGCCACTCTTCAGAGGAGATTCAAACAGGAGAACAACTTGCAAGTGGCCACTTTAAGTAGCTTTTCTCATGATTGCATACACCTGGCTATGAAGTTCAAAGCTCAATGAGGTTACAAAACCCCAAAAAGTGCTTTAGTAAGTCAGTAAAAAGTAGGTAGGAGTATTTAAAACAAGAAAATGATAAGGGTGCCCATACTTATGCACCTGTCAAATTTTGTTTGAATGCAGATTGCACATGTTCTGTTAGTACAATAAGCCTCATTTCAAGGCAGAAACATTACTGTGTCCAATAGTTATTAGATATATCAAACTGAAATAGCTGTTGCAAAAACACCAATTTTTAGAAAACATTAAGCTTAAGATTAATAGGGGTGCCCAAACTTTTTCATATAACTGTATGTCACAATGACATGTATATATATATATATATGTATTCTATGTGTGTATATTTAGTGTTTACAAGGAAAGAATGGGGTTTTTTTTAGTTACGATATTTTGTTCCGATAGACTTACATGGGACTTCCGGTATCGGTATCGGGTATCGCCGATATTTTAATGGTATCGGCGATACCATTCCGATTCCGATACTTTTGGATATCGGAAAGTATCGCTCAACTCTAATCACTAGTAAAGGGGCTGCTACAGGCGTTTCGGAAAGAATTCCTTAAACATTGCATGTTGAACCAATGTGTTTTTGGATGTTTATGTTATATCCTGGAGGACCCAGAAGATACATACATTACAGAGATTTCCCTTTGATTTCAAAGTGAACTGCTGTATGTAATGCTTCATTTCACGAGTGGTGGTGTGACACTAGAAAATAACTCACCTGCTAATGAGTTTTCATCACACATTACAACTGATTGTTAGAAATGAGAGCCGTGAAACATCCTATGATCAGCTGATTAGGAGACCCTTTTTAAAATAAAGAAATTTCTCAATGTGAACAATTTCTTCAAGTAAATTGTCAGAAAATGATTTATCATTTAAGTTAGGTTTTTATGTTTAATATGTTTTTTTTATAGAGGTGAGCAAACTGGGTCTAGGTGAACCAAATGTGTCTCAAAGTTTTGAAAAATGCTAAACTTTACCAAAATTCAATTTTTTGGGGATCCACTTTGTGCCCTTTTGTAATGGGAGACTACCTTCACTCTACCAGGCCTTCATGAATAGATTAGGCCTCAGGCAATGCTCATTGCGCCATTAGGGCCTAATCTGAATGAAGAGGTGGAAGAGGACATTGTCTCTCATGAAGATCACAACAAAAATTAGCTGCAAGATGAGCACACTATTTTTTAACACCTATGTTTCTTATGCTCTTTGGTCTAGATAGACCATAAAAACTACAAAGAAAGATGAACAATTGGTATCTGCAACTACAATAAAAAGTCTGGCAAATGTCCTGTTGCAGCAGCACAGGTTAGTTGGTTAAACTTAAAAGTCAATTGAAAAATAAGATAATGTGCACAAATTAGGACTTGTCTAATCTTCAGTTCTCTGTTTCCGGGTAGATGGGACTCATATTATCTAATTTAAAACAAGTGTAGGTATAAAACAGGTGTCCAGTTCTGCATTAATCCAAACCGCATCTACCATCTAGTTTCAGTTGCTTGGCATCTCACCTATCGCAAAATAGATAGGATACTTCCTCACAGTAGTCAAGCTCAGTGGAGATTAGTTTACCACAAGAAAGTTTTTATTATGATTGCAGGATAAAAACTTTTTACAATGGGCTTGTAAAATTGTGCCTGACTCAGAGTTTCACCATTATGGCTTCTTCAAAGGCTGTGATCTCCACTATCTCATTTCCTGTTAAAATAGGTCAAAACACCAATCTCTGTACAGATACCAGGAATATTATAAAAGTTCCACCACCTCTAAGGGTGCATACAGACTGTGGTCATGGCAATCTTTTTTTAAAAATTCAAAAATTATACTAAAACTAAACAAAATTAAAAAGTATAAGTAAATATCAAATATATTCAAAGTATATTAAAACATACAAGTTAGAATAAACCTTCAATTAAATAATTAATTGAATTTGATTAGAACATGATTTTATACTTACACTCCATATTTTAACTAAAAATCCCAACTCAGGATATTTGACCCTCATCAGTGCAAAACAGTGTACTGGTTGGCTATCTAAAAAGCCTTTGACTGGAGTGTCTGAGAGATACAATCTCTCATTATGGAAAGAGCCAAATTGGCAAAGTGAGACCAATAGGACATGCAATGATTTCCTGGGTAGCTGAATATACAAATACCTCTTCATAAAGTAAGAGAGCATGAACATGAGTGCCACCTGCTAGAGGTAACAATTTTATGAGTTAGTATCAACTTTCCAAGAAAGCAAAAATAATCTCATTCTTTCCTAATTCTGAATAGATAATAAACCCAGTCTATACAAAAATATCAGTATTTATAGCCCAAAAATATCTAAAACTGATAAAACTAAATGCAAATAAAACCCATCCCATAAATCTAACCAACACAATCATAAGAGGAGAATATCCTATTATTAACCCCTTCATGACCCAGCCTATTTTGACCTTAAAGACCTTGCCATTTTTTGCAATTCTGACCAGTATCCCTTTATGAGGTAATAACTCAGGAACGCTTCAACGGATCCTAGCGATTCTGAGATTGTTTTTTCGTGACATATTGGGCTTCATGTTAGTGGTAAATTTAGGTCGATAATTTTTGCGTTTATTTGTGAAAAAAATGGAAATTTGGCAAAAATTCTGAAAATTTTGTAATTTTCAAATTTTTAATTTTTTATTCTGTTAAACCAGAGAGTTATGTGGCACAAAATAGTTAATAAATAACATTTCCCACATGTCTACTTTACATCAGCACAATTTTGGGAACAACATTTTTTTTTTGTTAGGAAGTTATAAGGGTTAAAAGTTGACCAGCGATTTCTCATTTTTACAGCAAAATTTACAAAACCATTTTTTTTGGGGAAACCCCCTCACTTTTGAAGTCACTTTGGGGGGCTATATGGCAAAAAAATACCCAAAAGTGACACCATTCTAAAAAGCACCCCCCAAGTACTCAAAATAAAATTTTAAAGGGGGATTAACCCTCAGGTGTTAAAAAGGGAAATAAAACAAAAAAGGAAGGAAAAAAAGGACTTTTTATTTTTTTAAAAAAAATTTTCTTTTTGCATCAATTTTTTTTATTTTTTTAAAAAGGGCATCAGGGTAAATGGATCCTAAAAAATTTTTTGGGAATTTCTTTGGGACACAGTACCTCATAGTGGTATTTTAAAACGTAGGGGCACGGGGGGGTCAGAAGGGAAAAAGGGCGCCATTTGGGGTTTTTGAAGGAAAAATCTGGGGGAAATTTACGGTTTCCCTGTCAATTTGGGAGTCCCTTTGCCTTTTAAAATTTTGGGCCCCCCCCAAAGTGACCCCCCCCCTTTTGGAAAAAAGCCCCCTACGGACCTAATTTGATGCAATTAAAAGTCACTTTGAACCCCCCCGGGGCTTCACAAATTGATCTGGTTAAAAAAAAGGGGAAATTATTTTTTTTCCAAAATTTTCTTTTTTCCCCCGTTTTTTTATTTTCAAAAAAAGGAAAGTATAAATTGGACAAATTTGTTGGGGGAAAATTTTCCTTTTTACACAGATACCTCTTTTTGGCATAAACCAAAAGGGTTTGGGCACCGGGGGCTCAGAAAAAGGGAAGGAGCGCCTTTGATTTTTGAATGGAAAATATTTTTCTGGAATTTTGGCTTGCCAGGTCGCATTTGGGGTCCCCCGGGGGTTAAATTTTTTGGGGGAACCCACATGTGCCCCCCTTTTGGAAACTTGACCCCCTAGGAAATTTTTTCTTTGTGCCCAAATGGACTTTTTAAAACCCCGGTGCTTCAAAAATTGTTTTCCTAAAAAAAAAAAAAAAACTTTTTTTTTCCAAAAAAATTTTTTTTTCCCCCCTTTTTTTTTTTTTCACATGGGCAACAGTATTAATGGTCCTTTTAAAAATTTTTGGGCAATTTTTCCTGAGTAAAGTTTTTAATTGGTCAAAAACCCCGTTTGGGGCCCGGAGGGCTCAGAAGGGAAAAGGGCCCATTTACTTTTTGAATAAAAAAAGCGGGGAAATTTTTCCTTGCCATGTCGCATTTGGGGGCCCTGTGGAAAAATTGAGCTCCCCCCCCAAAATGACCCCATTTTTTGGGAAAAAACCCCCTAAGGAACTTTTCTGTTTCCCTTTTTTTAGCACTTTAAACCCGGTCTTCAAAATTATCCGAAAAAAAAAAAAAAGTACTTTTTTTTTTTTTCAAAAATTTTCTTTTAAACCCCGTTTTTTTCATTTTCACATGGGAAAGTAAAATTGGATTTTCCTTTTAAAAATTTTTTGGCAATTTTCCTATACCAGATACCTCTTTTTTGGGGCATAAACCCCCGTTTTTGGGGGGGAGGCAGGGCTCAGAAGGGAAGGAAAGGGCCATTTGCTTTTTTTAAAAGGAAAAAATTTTTTGGAAATTTACGCTTGCCAGGCTTTTTTGGGAGTCCCCGTGTGGGGCCAAAATTGGACTCCCCCCAAGGGGGACCCCCTTTTTGGGAAACAACCCCCCCAAAAAATTTTTTTTGATGCTTTTGAGCACTTTGAAACCCCCGGTGCTTCACAAAATTATCCCCAAAAAAAGAAAACTTTTTTTTCACAAAAATTTTTTTTTGCCTCGTTTTTTTTTTTTTCCCCATGGGAAAGTATAAATTTTTGGTCCTTAAAAATTTTTTGGGAATTTCTCCCCGAGTTCAAGTTTTCCCCATATGGGCTTAAAACCCCTTTTGGGCGCCGGAGGGCTCAGAAGGGAAAAGGGGGGGCCATTTTCTTTTTTGGAAAAAACTGGGAAAATTTAGGGTTTTCCGTCGCATTTAGAGTCCCCTGTGTGCCTAAACAGGAGCTCCCCCCAAAAAGGGCCCATTTTTTGGGAAATAACCCCCAAGGGGGAATTTTTCTAGATGATGGACACTTTGAAAACCCCCCCGGGCTTCCCAAATTGTTTTCCTAAAAAAAAAAAAAATAATTTTTTTTTACAAAAAATTTTTTTTTTGCCTCTTTTTTTTATTTTTCCATGGGCAACAGTAAAATTGGTCCTAAAATTTGTTGGGCAATTTTTTGGGGCAAAAATTTTCCCCATTGTGGTCATAAACCCTGTTTGGACCCCCGGAAGGGTCAGAGGCAAGGACGCCTTTTGGATTTTTTAATGGAAAAATGCGGAAATTTTTGCGGTTTTCCAGTCCCATTTGGGAGTTCCTGTGGCCCAAACATTGGAGCTCCCCCCCCAATACCCCATTTTTGGGAACTAAACGCCCAAGGAATTAAAATATGCCCCGGAGCACTTTAACCCCCCGGTTCCCCTTACAGAAGTTTATAAAAGAGCCCGGAAATAAAAAATCTTTTTTTTTTTTCAAAAAGATTTTTTTTTCCCCCAATTTTTTATTTTACAATGGTTAAGGAAAAGGGCCCCAAAAGTTGTTGTTCCCCTTTTTTCCTAAATACGTAGTACCCCAAAAGGTTTTGGGGGGGGGAAAGGGGGAACACTTTGGGTTTGGGGCACCCCGTTTTTTTAGGCCCCGGTTTTGGGAATTTTTTAAGGTTTTAGTTTGAAAATTTCCCCGGGAAAAATTTTGATGGAAAAAAAAAAAAGGTTTTTTTTTTTCCCCCCGGGCAAAAAAACCCTTTTTTTTTACGGGTTTGCCCAAAAAAAATTGGGCCCCCCTGAGCTTTTTTGGCCCTTTAAACCCAACAGATTAGGAAAAAAATCCCCACAAGTGACCCCCCTTTTGGAAACTAGACCCCCGGCCAAAGGGAAAACTTTAAACTAAAAAGAATTTTGGGGAGCCCCCTTTTTTTTAAACCCCAAAAAGGGTTAAACCCCCCAAAAAGGGGTTTAATTTTTTTCCCCAGTACGCTGAACCCATATTTTTTGGGGGGAAAAACCCCTGTTTGGGAAAAACGTCGGGGCTGGAATAAAGGGGCACTGGGTTTTACTTTTTGAAGCAAAATTTGGGCAGGAATCAAAGGGGGCGGGAAAACGCGTATGGGACCCCTGAAGTGCCTTAAAAATTTGGGAAAACCCCCCAATTCTAACTCCAACCCCAACCCCAAAAACACCCCTTTAACCCCCCAAACCCCAACCCCCTTTCACACACCTAACCCTAATACAAAAACCCCAATCATAACCCTAACCCCCAAAACACCCCTTTAAACCCCAATTTCCCCAAATCTAACCATAAACCTAAAATACAATTTTCCCCCCAAAACTTTAAATTCCCAAACCCCAACCCCAAATTTTCCAAAACCCCAAAAACCCAATTTAACCTTTTCCCTAAGGGTAACCCTAGTTCTAACCCCCAAGGGTGGGTTCATATTGCGTTTTTCCCGCCCTTTCAAAAACTTTGCGGTTTTCCGGCTGGGAACGGTATAGCATAACGGGGAACCGCGTTATGAACCCCTAGCGCAAAATGAAACAGCAATAATCAGCCGCGGGCCGCAAACAAAAGGGGTCGGGATCAGGGAAACAAAATCCGCCCCGGATCCCGCAGGCAAAATCAACCCCGGATCAGGGAGCCAAAACCCCCCGGATCAGCAGCAAATTTCCCCCGCCGGGTCAGCAGCAAAATCCGCCGCGGGGGTCTCAAACGAAAACCGCCCCGGATCAGCAGCGGGAAAAAAGCCGCGGTTTGCAGCGAAATCCGCCCGGAAAACCCAAGCGAAAACCCCGGATCAACCAGCGAAATTTTAGCCCGGGGTCAGCAAGCGAAAATCCCCCGCGGTTTAGCGCGGGAAAAACCGCAGCGGAAACCCCCCGCGGATCAGCAAACGAAATCACCGCGGAAACCGCACGAAAAAACCCCCCCGGAACCGCACGAAAACCGCCCCCGGATCAGCAGCAAAATCCCCGCGGAAAACCGCGTTTGGGGGGATACACGTTCCGCCCCGGGTAACCCGGGTAAATCCGCCCCGGCCGCAGCAAAAAAGGCCCCGGATTCAGCAGCAAAAACGCAGCGGATCAGCAAACAAAAAACCGCGGAAACAGCACAAAAACCGCCGCGGATCAGCAGCAAAAATCCGCCGCGGATCAGCAGCGAAATCCGCCGCGGGTCCAGCAAAATTTAGCCGGGGGATCCCCCGGGAGCACGAAAATCCGCCGCGGATCCGGGGAAAAGGGGGTAAAAAACCGAGCGGAAACAGCCTGCAAAATCAGCCGCGGGGAAACAGCAGCAAAAACCGTCCCGGATCAGCAGCAAATCCGCCCGGATCCGCGGAAAAAAACCCCGCGGAACAGCAGCGGGAAAACGGGGGCGGAAAAAGCAGCGAAATCCGCCGGGGGATCCAGCAAACGAATTTAGCCGCGGATCAGCACGATATCCGCCCCGGATCAACAGCGAAATCCCCCGCGGATCCGCAGCGGAAAAAAGCCGCGGATCAGCAGCGATATCCCCCCCGCGGATCGGCGCGAAATCCCCCCGGGAACGCAGGCCCCCGGGTCAGCCGCGAAAAACAGCCCGGATCAGAAAACAAAAACCGCCGCGGATCCGCACGGAAATCCCCCGCGGTTCGCAGCAAAATCAGCCGCGGTTTTCAGCAGGGGAAATTTCAGCCGCGGATCGGGCCGGGAAAATCCGCCGCGGATCCGCAGCGAAATAAAGGCGGAAACCCCGGGGCACCCCGAAATCCCGCGGTCAGCAGCGAATCCCCCCGGGGATCAGCGCAAATCCGCCCGGATCACAGCGAAATCGGGGGACAGCGCGAAACGGCCGGGTTCGGGAAAAAATTTTCCCCGCGGTCAGCAGCGTTTCCCGCCCGCGGTCAGCAGCGAAATGGGCCCGGGATCAGCAGCAAAAATCGGCCGCGGATCAGACAAATTCGCCGCGGATCAGCAGCAAAACCCGGCAAAGCCCGGGGAGAGCGATACCCCGGGGAAATCCAGCGAAATCCCCCGGGGATCGCGCGAAATGGGGCCGGCATCAGCAGCGAAACGGCCCGGATCCGCAGCGAAACCCCGGGGCCCCGCCGGGGACCAGCATGGGCGGATAACAAATGCCGGGACCGCGCGAAATCCCCCCG
This sequence comes from Oophaga sylvatica, assembly GCA_033576555.1. NCBI lineage: Eukaryota > Metazoa > Chordata > Amphibia > Anura > Dendrobatidae > Oophaga > Oophaga sylvatica. Next base: position 578,387,630 of record JARQOD010000003.1, on the reverse strand, counting down.
GGGCCGGAAATTTAGCCCCCACAAAATCCCCGCGGATCAGCAGGTATCCCCCCGGGGACAGAGAAAAAACCCCTGGGAAAAAAAAAAAAAATTCTTTTTTTATTATTTGTCCCTCCCTTGCGGGGGGGGTTCATTTCTTTTTTTTTATTTTGATCAGTACAGTTTATCACAGTGTCAAAATAATTTTTGTAAAATTTGGAGGGCGCCTGGCATGCCCCGGCCGGGGGGCGCACTGCGCTTCGCCCCCCTTTTTCCAAGATGGCGGCGCCCATGAAGAATCCGGGCACCCCGGGAGGGTTTTAGGGACATCGATGGAGGGGGGAGAGGTGGTAGGGGACGTGGAGGTGTGTGGGGGGGATGGGAAGGTGGGGGGGGGGTGATGCAGGGGGCAGGGGAAGACAGCGCGGGGT
>JARQOD010000003.1:578309931-578387120 GCA_033576555.1 Oophaga sylvatica | reverse complement strand
TGCTACAGCGTTTCAGAGAAAATATACTTTGAAAATCTGGTTGGGGACCATAGTCGGACAGGAGACTAGTTCGGTGTCGTCTTCCCAGTGCTGCAACAGGGGATCAACAGGTCTTTCCCTCACATGTACATATCGAGAGACCTGTCAATCACCTGCAACGGACTAGTCTTGTCTCTTGCTATGGTTTGTGCAACATAAACACTTGACAGGTCCCCTTTAAAAGCATACTTGTACTCAGGACATTGATACCATTAAAAGTGCCAGAATTGCCAGATGGCCAGTCTGTCCCTGGAGATAGATAGATAGAATAGAGGATAGATAGATAATAGATAGATAATAGATATAATAGATAGATAGATGTGTGCTGTCCAAAAACACTTTCATTAACACACTTCAAACTTAATCTGGAAGCCATATATTATTCAGGAAATGTATGGCCTGACAGATTTTTGTCACTATTATCCAGACAGTAAAATCAATACAATTTAGTTTTATTACCTTTCATGCAAATAAAAAAAGAATCCCAATTTAAATGTTCTACTTAAAGACTGCAGAGATTGTAGAACAAAACATTATAGTGGCACTGTACAACGAGATCCTGAGCATAAATTGTCTTGGAAGCAATTTAAAGTTATATTAAACAAATTAATCTTTAAATTGATTTTAAAAGAAGGAGCCTTGTAGTACTAATTGAGGCTGGGAGGTAACTCCTGAGGTGAACGTGTTGAAATAAGTGGCTCATGGCAGCATATTGTACATCCTTAAATAAATTGTAGATACTTCAAAGGAGACGTTTATTAGTCAGGAGAAAAAGAACAAGAACATTTAACAAATTCAGGGCTGTGATATCTGCAAGAAAATAAACTTTGGTTGACAAAGTGTTACTGATTTGCTGGATGGGAGTGAAGTGATAAATCGTTTCTGTGTAAATCAGTACATTGAAATCCTAAGGAGGCGATGTGATAATACATTGTGTTATTACTCATTATAAGTGATGAGAGAGCACTAAAATGCTTTGGTGCTTGTTACTTGAACCCAGCTATTCCTAATTCTTGGGTGCTAATTTCAAAGTAACGAGTATAATGGGAGTCAATAGGAAATCTGAGCATTTTTCTTGCAGACTCTACAAGGAGGTTTGGTGGGTAGAGATGAGCGACTTTGCCTCCGGGAGGGTCGAGTCGGTTTCGGACCACCCGACTTTCCCAAAAGTCGAGTAGAACGAAATTGGCCGACTATCAGGAAAAGTCGTAGGTCCGACTGAAACTCGAACCGACCCCAACGCAAGTCAATGGGGAAGAAAAGTCGGCAGGGAGTGGAGGACAGTAAACACACCTACAGTGCCCATTTCAATGCCAACGACATCAATTCTTATTACTTAAGCTTGTCAACATTAATTTACTTTATAATAATAGTAACGCATTGAAAACTGGGGGTTATTTGGTCTAAAGTTGTGGGGGGGGCAGGGCTGGCTCCAGGTTTTCGGGGGCCCCGGGCGAAAGAATCTCAGTGGGCCCCTTTAACACATACCACAATTCTTGATGCTCCGATACGGCAGAGAAATATAGGTATAGTACAATGCCAAATACTTCACTTCTTACATTACATGAGTGATATCTATTGTAAATTCTACAATAGCTCAAAAACCGGACAGTATAGTCCTCCAAACAGTATTATGCGCAGCACATAGTGCGCCATACAGAATAATGAGCCCATATATTGCTCCATACAGAATATGCCCCACATGTGCTCCATATGATGCTCCATATATAATGGGCTCCATGTAATGCCCCATAAATAATGAACCCCATATTATGCTCTAGCATATGATGGGCCCCATATGATGCTCTAGTATATGACGGGCCCCATATGATACTCCAGTATATGATGGGCCCCATTTATAATGCTCCAGTGTATGATGAGCCCCATATAATGCTCCAAATATCATGGTCCCCATATATATGCTCCATATATAATGTGCTCCATGTGATGCCCCATAAATAATGAACCCCATATTATGCTCTAGCATATGATGGGCCCCATATGATGCTCTATTATATGTGGGCCCCATGGATGACTCTCCAGTGTATGATGGGCGTATATAATGTTCCATATAATGGGCCCCATATGATGCTCCAGTATATTATGGGCCCCATGGATGGTGCTCCAGTGTATGATTGGCCTATATAATGCTCCATATGTAATGGGCCCCATATGATGCTCCAGTGTATAATGGGCCCCTATATGATGCTCCAGTGTATGATGGGCCCCATATATAATTCTCCAGTGTATAATGCTCCCTATATATTGCTCCAAACATTAAAAAAATGAAATACCTCTACTTGCTGGGCACTGCTCTACTCTGGCCTCCTCAGCGTCACCATCTTCCAGCTCTCTGCTTTGTGACTGTTCAGGCAGAGGGCGCACATTTGTGACGTCAACGCGCTCTCTGATCTGAATGTCACTATCAGGAAACGCGAAGACATCACAGCGGTGGAGCAGGGAGAGGTAAGTATTGCAAGTGCTGGGGCCCTGAGCAAGCAGGGGTGCCCACTCATGGGCGCCGGCCCTGGCACAGGGCCCCTCATAGTACGCTGGTGTCTCTGACGGCGAGTGGGCCCCCCCACCTGCTCAGGGCCCCGGCACTTGCCCGGGTGCGTCAGGTGCTGAAGCCGGCCCTGGGGGGGTACAGCCCAGTTAGGGAGGTGCAAAAAATGGCATATGTTGAGGTGTAGGCTGTATGTTCAGCAGCTACTAATGGACGAATTGGAGAAGTTGGAGGAAGAAGAGGACAAAACGAGCCATTTTGCTGGCAACCTATGTGTCATCAGGGGAAGGTGGTACAAAATCCTTTGAAACCCAGGCATGGTTAATTTTAATGAAGATGAGATCACCAACATTTTTGGTCGACAGCCGGGTCCTTCTTTCTGTCAGGATTGATCCAGCAGCACTGAAGACTCTTTCTGATAGCACACTACCAGCAGGGCAAGCGAGCTCCTGTAAAGCATATTGTGCCAATTCAGGCCAGGTGTCCAGTTTACAGGCCCAGTAGTCAAGGGGGAATGAACTGTGAGGGAGAACATCGATAGGGAGGAGAGGTAATTTTGAACCATAGTTGACAACTGCTGTCTCCTGTCTGTTGCAATCGATTCAGTATTAACAGTCGTGTGAGCAGTACTCAAGAAATCAGTCCACAACATGGTCATGAAGCCCCTGTCTCCAACGCCACTTCGGCTGTGTGCACCATGAACACCTCTTCCATGTTGCCCAGTACGGCTCGTGGTAGAACCTGCACTGCTGCTGTGTGCTGGGAATGCCTCTAACAAACGGTTTACCAGAGTTGCTTGTTTGTTCGCCAATATTAGCTCTAGGTTCTCCTGTGGCATGATGTTCTGTAATTTGCCTTTATAGCGGGGATCGAGGATGCTGGCCAACCAGTAGTCATCATCCTTCATAATTTTGGCAATGCGGGGGTCCCTTTTTAGGATCCGCAAGACATAATCACACATGTGGGCCAATGTTCCAGGTGTCAATGATGCACTGCCAGTGGTGGGTGGAGGAGCACTTTCTGCCAAATCCACATCCCTCCATTCACGCACAAACCCTGTACCTGACTTTGGCAAGCCAACATTTTCTCTTGCCCCCTGAGAAGCATCCTTCTCCCCAAAATAATCATCCCCCTCATCCTCCTCCAATTACTCTTTTTCCTCCACCTCGTCCAGGACAGTTCCCTGAGCAGACAACGGCTCACTGTCATCAAGGCTTCCCTCTTCCTTCTCTTCCTCCTCCGCTGCAGACGCCTGATCCTTAATGTGCGTCAAAGTTTGCATGAGCAGACGCATAAATGGGATGCTCATGCTTATGATGGCGTCATACCATCATACTTACCAGCTGTGTGCATTCCTCAAAACACTGAAGGACTTTACAGAGGTCTTTTAGCTTTGAACACTACACACCCGACAACTCGATGTCTGACCTCAAACTGCCTGCCCATTTATCCTCCCACAAATGCATTACAGCCTGCCTTTTTTCGCACAGCTTCTCAACCTTGTGCATGGTGGATTTCCACCTTGTTGCAACGTCTATGATTAGGCGATGCTTGGGGAGGTGGAGCGATTGCTGCAGCCTCTGCATACGACTGGAGTCTACGGGCGAGTGACGGATGTGCGAGCACAGTCTTCGCACTTTCTGGAGCAGGGCTGTTAACTCCGAATAATTATTTATGAAGCACTGCACCTCCAGGTTCAAGGTGTGAGCCAGGCAAGGTATGTGTCTGAGTTTTGCCAGGGCTATGGCCGCCACAAAATTACAGCCGATATCACTGACTACCTTGCCTGGCTCAAGATGTAGACTGCCCAGCCATGACTCAGTTTCTCGCTGCAAGTAGTCGGCCAGAACCTCCGCGGTGTGTCTGTTGTCGCCCAAAGACATCATCTTTAAAACAGCCTGCTGACGCTTATCACTAGCTGTTCGATAGTGGGACATATCGTGCGCAACAGTGGCAGTTGCGGATGGAGTGCTCGTGCGACTGCGCTCTGTCGACGAGCTGTCGCTTCTTGATGAGGAGGAGGGTCGAATGCCTACAGCCAACTGTTGCCTATACCGTGGGCTATGCAGCACTGTCCCTCCACCGCTGTCCCCTGTGGACCCTGAATTCACCACATTAACCCAGTGCGCAGTGATTGACATGGCCCATGCATCAGTTGTGAGGTGCACCTTTCCACTCACTGATTGTTTGAGTGCATGGACAATGCGGTCTTTCACATGCAGGTGGAGGGCAGGGATGGCTTTTCTCGAAAAGAAGTGCCGACTGTGTAGGTCATAGCATGGGACAGCGTAGGCCATGAGCTCTCGGAACGCTGCGCTTTCAACCAAACGGAAGGGCATCATCTCTAATAAGATCAGTTTGGCAATGTAGGCGTTCAAAGCCAGTGTACGCGGATAAGAGGATGAGTACTTTCTTGTCCTACTCTGAGTGTCTGCTAGAGTGAGCTGGACTTGAGAGCTGCATATGGGGGAACTAGAGGTGGACATGGCGGACTGAGAGGGGGTTGGTGATGGTGATGGTGGTGGTGGTGGTAGTGGTGGTGATGGCCTAGATTCAGTCTTTCATTGGAAAAATGTTGTGATTCCCTGACTGCTTTGGCCTTGCGACAACACCTCAAAATTTCTTGTGGTGGTGTGCTAACCAGTGGGCTTACAGTGGGGAAGCGATGTAGCGTTGCTGGCTACCTTCAGTTGGAGCAGGTGCACATGTGCTACCTGAGGTTTTGTAGTCCATCCACGCTTGCAAGTGCATGGGGTTTAAATGTCTAAGAATGCAACTGGTATTCAAATTTCTGAGATTTTTCCCTCGGCTAAAGGTCCTTTCGCACTTCTTACAGATGACCTGATAACCTTTGCCTCATCAATAGGATTTTGGTCAAAAAAGTGCCACACTGCACTCTTCCTACTATGGGATAAATTTTCAGGGCTAGCACGCTGTGCTAATTTGACCGTCTGGCCAAGCTGTCCTGCAACTATTTTTTTTTTTTTAACACCTTTTTGGACTGCTACTGGCCTGCCAGATAACCGCATATGCGATGTCGATGCCTGCTGCGGATCCTCCTCCTCTTCTGAGCTATTGCCAGCGGCACCCTCTTCCCCAATGGATGCCAATCTGGGTCAACAACTGGGTCATCCATCACCTCCTCTCCATTTTCATCTGCAGTTTCCTCTGTGTCACCGTGTAAGGTGGTATAGTATGTGGGAAGGGGTACCTGAGTTTCATCAGGATCAGTAGACTGCGAGGGCATTGTAGTGCTCTGGGTGATTGTACCAGCAGAATCATATAGCAGTGGCTGTGCATCAGTGCACTCCATGTCAGATTCATCTTGGACTGGGGAATTCAGGATTTGATTTGATAACCCAGGCATGGTATGTGAAAAGAGCTCCATGGAGTAATCTGAAATGTGGCCTGCCGCATCCTTCACTTTTGGTGGGTGTAAAGGACACAAGGAAAGGTGTCGTTTCTGACCAGGAGCCTGCACTGACGACTCAGTGCTTGCATTTTTTGAAACTTTCCTTGACCATGAAACTACAAAAACACTAGTGCATGCCCTCATCATCTCCCGCCTCGACTACTGCAACCTCCTACTCTCTGGCCTTCCCTCTAGCATTCTGGCACCACTCCAATCCATCCTGCACTCTGCTGCCCGACTAATACACCTGTCTCCCCGTTATTCCCCAGCCTCTCCTCTCTGCCAAGCCCTTCATTGGCTTCCTATCGTCCAGAGGCTCCAGTTCAAAACCCTAACCATGACCTACAAAGCCATCCACAATCTGTCTCCTCCATACATCTGTGACATGGTCTCCCGTACATACCCACACGCAACCTTCGATCCTCTCAAGATCTCCTCCTCTACTCCCCTCTTATCTCTTCTTCCCACAACCGCATACAAGACTTCTCCCGTGCCTCTCCCATACTCTGGAACTCTCTACCCCAACACATCAGACTCGCGCCTACCATGGAAACCTTCAAAAAGAATCTGAAGACCCACCTCTTCCGACAAGCCTAGAACCTGCAGTGGTCATCAGTCTACCGAACCACCGCACGACCAGCTCTACCCTCTCCTAGTGTATCCTCACCCATCCCTGTAGACTGTGAGCCCTTGCGGGAAGGGTCCTCTCTCCTTCTGTACTTGTGTGTGCCTTGTATTGCTCATGTTTACTGTACTTGTCTATATTTGCCCCTCTTCACATGTAAAGCGCCATGGAATAAATGGCGCTATAAAAATGTATAATAATAATAATAATAATAAAAACTTCAGAAGAGGAGGCGATAGAGCTGGAGGCTGTTTCGGCAATGTAAGCCAAAACCTGTTCCTGATGCTCCGGTTTTAAAAGCGGTTTACCTACTCCCAGAAAAGGGAGCCTTCTAGGCCTTCTGGAGCCAGACGATGACGCAGGCTCAACACCTCCTGCCTTAGGTGCTATTGTGCTGTTGGCACTGCCAGCAGATGCCCCACCACCACCATAAGTACCAGCTGGCCCCCCCGCCCACGTCCGCGGCCTCTTCCACCATACTTCCTCATGTTTGTGAAAATGCACCAAAAATACCAGCAGATATATGGTACTGTATCAGAAGCGTACAGCTGTATGCAGTGTTGGGGTAATTTTAAATCTCTGTATATATTTCCGGAGTCACACACAGACGCTCACTCAGTATGGATTAGACCAGAGTATAAAAAGCAGAAAAACGGTCCTGTATCAGAAGTGTACAGCTGTATACAGTGTTGAGGTAATTTTAAATCTCCGTATATATTTCCGGAGTAACACACAGACGATCACTCAGTATGAATTAGACCAGAATATAAAAAGCAGAAAAACGGTCCTGTATCAGAAGCGTACAGCTGTATACAGTGTTGGGTAATTTTAAATCTCCGTATATATTTCCGGATTAACACACAGACGCTCATCAGTATGGATTTGACCAGAATACAAAAAGCAGAAAAACGGTACTGTATCAGAAGTGTACAGCTGTATACAGTGTTGGGGTAATTTTAAATCTCCGTATATATTGCCGAAGTCACACACATACGCTCACAGGCTCAGTATGGAATAGACCAGAATATAAAAAGCAGAAAAACTGTACTGTATCAGAAGCATACAGCTGTATACAGTGTTGGGGTAATTTTAAATCTCCGTATATATTTCCGGAGTAACACACAGACGCTCACTCAGTATGGATTAGACCAGACTATAAAAAGAAGAAAAACAGTACTGTATCAGAAGTGTACAGCTGTATACAGTGTTGGGGTAATTTTAAATCTCAATATATATTTCCGGAGTCACACACAGATAGTCAGCATGTATTTGTCCGTGACACCAGCCGGTACACGGTAGTGTTTGAGGAGCGTACACCTCTATACGGTGTGGGAAAAAATGAACGCCTGGTAACTGTGCAGAAAAAATGAATAAATGTATTATTTCTGTGTAAAAAGCAGTCTGCACATCAGTGTACACACAGCAATACAGCTAGCAGGCAGCCTAATAACCAGCGCTGCTGCACACAAGAAAATCCTCCCCTGTCACTGCACACTAACTGTACAGCACAATTGCTATCAGCACAAGCACATAAGAACTTCTCTTTCTAGCCCTAACTCTCTCTTTTCTGTTAAACAGCAAGCAACCTCTCCCTACTGTTAAGATCGGCAGAAGTAAAATGGAGGTTGGCGGTCAGGGCTTTTACAGACACTATGACGCCACACAAAGCAAGCCAATCACTGCAATGACCTTCTCTAAGATGGTGTTGGACGCTGCACATGTCATCTCGTTGCCCACAGTGTACGTCCTTGCTCATTGGCTGAAAAAAGGCGCCTGCAAGCATTATGGGAAAACCGACTTTGGCGCTCGTTTTGCCGAACGCATGGCCGACTTCACGCCATGGTCGGGTTTCGTTTTGCGAAACCCAACTTTGGCGAAAGTCAGCGACTTATGAATCTGACTGACCTGTTTCGCTCAACTCTACTGGTGGGCAGTGAAAATGTTGAATTGGATGGAAAATGTGCTGAATGGAAGGACAACAGCATGGGGAAGACCACTGGAAGCATCTCTGACTCCCAGATTGCTGCTGAGAACAATGGTGTCACACTTTCACTTCACTTTAAGATGTGACAATAAAACATTCTTTCCTGTATAATGCCTTGTAAATAAGGCAACATTTAAAAGGATTTAAACAAAATTATAATTTAAGTAAACCAAAATTTAAATTTGTATAAAAAAATTGAAAATTTCAGTGTAATTTATGAATGAAGCAGGAACTTCCAAAAAATAGATGAAAGAGGGACTCAGATACACCCTGTATTAGACATAAAGGAGGGCCTCATACACATTCTGCTCAAACTGTCATGTAGTGGTACTCCTAGATTCATAAAAGCTATACACTAAACACTAAGTGCAAAGCCTGCCAAAAATTACAAGCAGGGTCATCCATACACCCTTGAAGGTAACAACTTAAGGGCCTCATTCAAATATTGTGTAGTTGTTGTATAAGTAAAAGTGTAGTTGTTGTACCTTTACACTCGTAAAGGCTCTGCACATAGTGAAATGCAGGAAAATTTATGAGGTTCATTCATAGACCCTTGAAGGCACCAACTGGAGTGCCTCATTCAAATATTAAGAAAGTGTAGTTGTGGTACTTCAACACTCATAAAGGCTCTGCACACAGTGCAAAGCCAAAAGAAAATTACAAGCAGGGTCATCTAAACACCCTTGAAGGCACCAACTGGAGTGCCTCATTCAATTAACATTAAAGTGTAGTTGTGGTACTTCTACATTAGAAATGAGTGAACATGCTAAGCGATACTCGAATATAACTTGAGAATTTGGGTGCTCAGATGTGCTTGGCACTCGACGAGCATTGGCTGGTGCTTGGATTTGAAGCTTGAATCCCCACCCCACATGTTTGTCGCCTGTTATACAGCCATAAGCATCTTGGTAGTGGCATTAAACTGATTGGCTGGCTGCATTATCTCATCAGAGGTTATAAAAGAACAGGCACCACTATGCTAGGAACACTGATGCCATTGCACAGCTCAGTGACAGGTGAGATTACAGGGAGAGAGCAGTTATGTTATGTTTCCTGCATTTATCTAGATTTAGGTAGGGTGACCATATATATAAATATTCCAGCTTTTTGTGCTACGCACACCTTTGCACAGATACGTTTGTTAATTTGCTTCCTAAATGTAAAATGTTGTGACTTTTTACGTAGTCTTCTTTAAAATTCCTAGTATTTTGCTGCTACCTAGTTTTAAAATCCTTCATCTAGTTAACCAGTCTGTAAAATCTAGCACAAATCTACTAGAGCTTTGCCCCTGGCTCTGACGGCTCACTCTGCTCTCCTCGTCCCTTCTCTCAGTGTTAGAAGCAGCAGCAGGGAAGCCATTTCTACTCAGATATGAGTATGGAGAGAAGCATCTACATTTTAAGGGAGGAGAAAGAAAACAGACTGTACAGATGTAGCTAAGGTAATCATGACTTACATTGTATCATCTTGTTAACATGTCTCAAAACAATTAAGGGGAAATTAACAGCTCCCCCCTGCCTCCCAAACCTCCACCTTTAATTTATTCTTATGTTAATACATTTTCTAACAAGTCCTTTGTACTGTATATTTGATTACATTATGATAGCAAAAAACTATTTTATAAATCCATTTGCGATTTGTTAATTAGCATCAGACTAGTCGAGGGAGCGCTGGTTTCCCCAGACTAGTCTTCCCACTAATCATGTTATCATGTAGGTTCCCAAGCTTCATAGGTGCACTATGCACTGTGCATGCCAGGGTGCAAAGCCATACTTAGTATTCTCCTTCAAGGTTTTATCTTTGACACACGGCAGATTACGTTGTCCTGATTTGCCATCAGGACATGCGCACTGCGCCTATGAGGTTGAGGAACAAGCATTTGGCTTCATTGCACACTGATATGAAAAGACAAAAGTTACTCATATGCTTGAGATCTGCAAATATCTGGTGGCGACACACAATGATAACATGATTAGTAGGAGGACTAGTCTGGGGAAACCAATACCCCCCAACTAGTCTGACGCTAATTACCATATTGCAAATAGATTTAGAAAATTGTTTTTTGCCATGTAGTGTAATAATCAAAAATCCAGAGCAAAAGGCTTGTTAGGAAGCTTATTAACATAAGAATAAATACTGTACATGGTGGCAGTTTTAGAGGCCATGAGGAGCTGTTAGGTTCCCTTTAAAATAACTCAATATTCAACAGGCCATTAAGCGATGTCAGGTTGAATGCTGAATTACATTTTTTTCTGTCGTAATATTTAATTGATAATGTATCTAAGAACAAAATAAAAATTGAAATATCTGTAGAAGACGCTCTGGGCAAAACGCGCGTCGAGGTGGAGGGGGGGACTCCTTGCCTTCCCTGCTATATGGTCCGCATCTGATGTTGAGGTAATGTGCTCTTATATATATCATGGTCTTGTCGAGGCCTGGATGCATAGGACAAGCTTAAGACGCATATGCTTTGAGCGGTGTGTCAATATGTAGGCATTTATACTACTTTGGGATGTTGTGTATTCAGGACCTGAGCTATATATATACTGACCATTGAAAACAATTGACTGGTATTATGAATTATTGATTTTTTTACTGATTTCTGGTACACTATGTGCACTGTTATCTCCTATATTTCAGTTGTTACCATACTGATCTAGGATATTTAAAGTGATAGACACCTATATTCAGGGATTCGGGCTAGGTTCCCCCCTATATGACATTTTGCTGAATTGTCTTTTGTGCCTTTTTGGTATATTAATAATATTTTTTGATTGAATATCCCATTAAAAGTTTTGAAGGATTTTTATTGTTGTATGGTTCTCTTCAGCGGCTGTTTCTAATGTAAGTTCGCATTTGGTTATATATATATATATATATATTTTTTTTTTTTCTGTCGTAATATTTAATTGATGATGTATCTAAGAACAGAATAAAAATTTAAATATCTGTAGGTAGAAGAAAGTGAAGTAAAGAGAAACCACTCAGGGAATGACGCTGTAGTGATACATGAGAGCTAGTGAAGACATGAGCACCCTGCACACAGACCTCACAACTGCATATCAGAGGCCAGAAAATAAATGAAAGAATAAAAACTGAAGGTAACAACTTACTTATGTAAAAAGTCCTTTTTATCATGTGAAGTTTCCATAGAGTTTAAAACAGATTTGAAAATCCTGCTTGTTATTGTCTTCTACAGGATTAAACATTGAGGATAGCGGACCCCAGAGAAAAAAATGGGCTGCACTCAGGTGCATAACTTTGTAAGTCAATCCCCATTATTGACCAATCTACTTTAGACCCTCTTCCTGACACTTCCCAGATCAAGAGACCATATCCTTGATGGGCCTGTATCTGAATGTTGATTCACTTTCTAGGATAAAATATAGTTGGGCCACGGTGAACCCACTTCTTCTGCTAAACCAAATCACTTCTAGAAAAGTACCAAGAGTGGCATAAAATAAAATTAAGCTGCAAATTTTTGCATGCATTTTTTTTTTTGCCAAAATTAGTTTTTTTTTCAATAGTTTACAAACCCCTACTTTGATGACTGATTTTGTAATTGAGTCTTTTGTTAATATATGTGTCCTTTTGGACTCCAAAAATTAAGTTTTTTAAATAGATATAAATATGTATTTAGGTAAATATAGATAAAAGATAATAGATAATGAATAGATAGAACATACATAGATTGACTGATAGATACTGTAGAAAGATACTAGAGAAAAAGATAGATAGTAATAGATAGATAGATAGATAGATAGATAGATAGATAGATAGATAGATAGATAAACAGAAAGTTAGATACAGATACAGACAGTACATTGAAAACAGAAATGGATAGAACCCAAGACAGAAATGAAATCAACATATTCCCTGCTGTAAGTTAATAAGAACAATAGTTCAGGTAAAGTAGGGTACTTAGTAAACACTGTTTTTTATTAAAAAAAAGCGTAAAGCCATCCCACTAACGTCAAGGTGTACCCCAAACAGGATAGTCCTAACCTTCAGTACTAAAACCTTACCATGTATCAAATGACATCAATATGTCACGGGTTTACCGTGACAGAGAGGAGTCAGAAGATTTCTCCTACTCCTGCACTGATTAGAAGCACTTCACCTTCATATTAAATGGGGTAAAGTTATTTTAGCAGTGCAGGGGTTAATCTGCTCAGTTGAGAAGTCCTGGAAGCTTTCAAGTCTTAAGGCTCTCAGCTGTTCACTGTTAGCCACTCCCATATCCTATATAATCTGGGCCCTGGCTAGCACTCATTGTCAGAGTAGCTTATGCTGTATGGCTGGAGGTTGTTGTGGTTATTATTGGAGAAGGCGTTTGGTAGATTTATGTAAGACTGTTGCGAGGTTTGGGGTATGTGCTAATCCCCTTCTTCTCCTGCTTTGGTTTAACCTCATCTTCCACTCCCCAGTGTTTAACCCTGTTGTTTATGTGTGTATATTTGTTTAATTGGTATTTTTCTTTAGCCTTGTTCATCTTACCTTGTTAGTCTAGTTGATGTATTACAGTACACTACTACTCCCCTCTTCCCTGGGTGGGGGAAGGGTATCGACTGAGGGTGGATTCAGGAGTTAAGGCAACGTACGTGGCCCAAGCTTCTTCACCATCAAAAGTAATCCGGGGAACAGGGCGAGCTAGGGTGCCCCAAGCGCTAGTGACAGGGAAGGAACCCCTGGTCCCTGGACACCCGACAACAGAGTCATGATACAATGTGAATAAAGGCAGAGCAGGACTGGGACCCGAATGGATACCCCGCAGATGGGAATTTATATGAAAGTTATGTCCAGCTCAAAGAAAAATAGATGGGCATTATTGTGGCTCAGTGGTCAGCACGGTTGGTTTGCAGCGGTGGGGTCCTAGGTTCAAATCACACCAAGGACAACATCTGGACGGGGTGTTCTCCTGTTTTCTCCCACACTTCACAGATATACTGATAAGGAATTTAGATTGTGAGCCCTAATAATAATGTCTACGAAGCGCTGTGGTATATCATGTCGTTGTATAAGTGGGTAAAAATGTAGTTAGATAGACGATACAGAGGTGTAACTTGCTTTTCTTGAGTCTAAGGCCGGAGTCACACACAACCACAAAAAATCGGTCCGTTTTAGACGGTCGACAATCGGATCAAAATAAAAACATCACACATCCTTCTGGCATCCGATTTTCCTTCAAAGATGCGATTTAATCGCATGTGTGTGTACCTTGTAACATCCGATTTTCATCCGACTTGCGAGATTTTCTCGCAGGCTTGCAAAACTGACATATAATGGATCCAAAAGAATAGTATTTAAATGCCAAAAGAAAGAATAGATATATACACATAGAGCACATATATATATATATATATATATATATGTCATTGTGACATATATATATACATATATTTATAATTCTTACACTTCTACATACTGTTATAGCCGCTAATTCAATTGCCGGCTTCAGTGAAATCACAGAAGCCGACATGAAATGATACATTGTTTCCACACATTTAACCATGTAATTTCATGTATTTTTATATATGTTTGAAACATACAATTACATGAGTATATGTGTGCTAAATTTCAGACATGTAGGGGTTAATTAAAGGTGTAAATTCGTTGAAAAAAAATGCGTGGGCTCCCGCTGTATTTTCTCCACCAGACAGACAAAGCAAAGCGAGTGGGGGCAGATAATAATAGCCTAGGGAGGGTACATTTTTTTTGTGCCCCCCCTGGCTACTAACATCTGCCCCCAGACACCCCAGAAAGGGCAAATCTATAATTAGATTCGCCCTTTCTGGCACTTTGCCCGTCTATTCCCATTGCCCTGTAGCGGTGGCGAATGGGTTAATCTCACCTTACTGTCACCTTAGTATTGAAAGGTGACCTTAAGGCAGGTTAATAATTGATAGCTGTCAATTAGACAACTATCAATTATTAATCCTATTGTATGAAAGAAAAATCAAACACACACACTTTAATAAAAAATAAGTTTAATTAAATAATCACACAGTTTTTGACCATATTTTATTTTCCTGCTAAAACCATTTCCTGTAATAAAAATAAAATAAAAAAGCAAAATTATACTTACCAATCCGATGTACAGTCAGGTCCCACGGTGTAATCCATCAGAAAGGGTTAACAGGTTACAGGTCGCAGAGAGCTAATAATGCTGTCTCAACCTGTATTCCCCTGAATGAATAAGTTCCTCTCCCAGCGAAAGTAGAGGAATAGATTCATGAATGGAGCTTAATTGATTTATTGGCAATTTAACTGTAGTGACCTGACCTAAAGGGAAAGTGGACACAATCAATTAAGCTTCATTCATGAAACACATCCTCTCCTGTCGCCAGGAGAGGAACTTATTAATTCATGAGCTTTGAGCTGAGCATGCAGGATTACTTGCACTGCTTGGCTCAAAGCTAGTTAACCCTTTGTAAAGGATTACAGCGTGGGACGTGACAGATCGGCGGAATAGGTAAGAATAATGTTGTTTTATTTTTTTTTCTTTATTTTAGGAGATCAATGGCTTCGCACGGATTAAGTGTAAAATAAAATATGGTCAAAAAAATGTGTTTTTATTTCATTAAAATTATTTATTCTTAAAGTGTGTGTGTTTTTTTATTTACTTCAATAGGATTAATAATTGATAGTTGTCTAATTGACAGCTATCAATTATTAACCTGCCTTAAGTTCACCTTTCAATACTAAGGTGACAGTAAGGTGAGATTAACCCATTCGCCACCGCTACAGGGCAATGGGAATAGACGGGCAAAGTGCCAGAAAGGGCGAATCTAATTATAGATTTGCCCTTTCTGGGGTGTCTGGGGGCAGATGTTAGTAGCCAGGGGGGCACAAAAAAAATGTACCCTCCCTAGGCTATTATTATCTGCCCCCACTCGCTTTGCTTTGTCTGTCTGGTGGAGAAAATACAGCGGGAGCCCACGCATTTTTTTTCAACGAAATTACACCTTTAATTAACCCCTACATGTCTGAAATTTTGCACAAATACACTCATGTAATTGTATGTTTCAAACATATATAAAAATACATGAAATTACATGGTTAAATGTGTGGAAACAATGTATCATTTCATGTCGGCTTCTGTGATTTCACAAAACCCGGCAATTTAATTAGCGGCTATTACAGTATGTAGAAGTCTAGGAACTATAAATATATGTATATGTACATGTCACAATGACATGTATATATATATATGTGTTCTATGTGTATATATCTATTCTTTCTAGTCTTTATTAAAGCTGTCAGTGTGATTTTACAGTATAGCCGGGGATGAATTGCCGGCTTTTCTAAAGGACACCGATGCGATTTCATCGCAAGTCACACAGTGTGGTCCGTTTGTAATCCGATTTTTCATCGCTCCCATAGACTTGCATTGGCGATTGTCGACCGACAATCGGTGACAATCGCAGCATGCTGCGATTGTACACGGACGTTTAAAACGGACCACAAAAAATCGGATACTGGGAGCTGCTCCATAGATTAACATAGGTCCGACTGCAATGCGATATTTCATCGCATTGCAGTCGTCCGATTTTGTCGCCAGTGTGACTCCGGCCTTAATCCAAAATCTGCACCTGGCTCACTTATGATACATTATTATGTGCAGATGTCTTCTCATGGTGCAGAGGGGATTTTATACCTCTAAGGCACAAGCCCAATATATATTAACACCAGTAGTAATATACAGTACACTTATACTTAATAATCCACACATTTTACTTTTAAAGGCATTGTATATTGTAAGAACTTTCTTTATATTCCAAATTTGGGTATTCTAAAATTTGGCTTAATATATTTTTGGTGAGAATTATCTTCTCCGGCTCTCCCCATTGTCTTCAGATATGCTCCGCAGTCTTTCTATACAAATTGCTTTGGAGAGTAATATACTGCATATCGCAGGTACACAATGATATACTTGTCCAGAACTTGTGGAATAACCTTTCCCAGTGTTACTCTGCCTTTGTGTGAATCTATTTCCTTAAAAATGACATACATAAACGTGATTTATGGCTCTCGCTGAGTAAGATATCATTTGATTTTGTTAGTGTGGGAATTCTGTATACTGTATGTCATGTTTGACCAATCTAAGGGAAATCCCTTTGGATGTAATTCATACATAATTCTGCATGTGCTGAATGCCTCTTTCTGTACCTTTTGTGCACATTCTGAGCTCCACTGTCTGCATTTTGCATCGGGAAATATATACATGATATAAGGGGATTTGCTGAAGTTACTTTTCGGTGTCCGATTAGAATAAAACCAGCAGGCTTTATAACTCTGTAGTTCTGAGATATACGGTAGGTTATCAAAGCCGGCTTGTCTTGGGATACCTAAATGTGGACTGACGCTTGGCATGGAAAATAAAGAGAGTGTCGTCTATATTGTGACTTCTCCAAAATGGATGACATTCTACAACATATCTCTTGGAGGCTTTCCTTTATATAGAATGAATTGACTATGAATCTACTCACTAATTTTGTAGTACTCAACTTCTAAGAATCAACCACGCGCTTTATTTTAACTTCTTAAAGCCTCCAGTTTGTACAGAGTAGTGATGGGCGTGTGTGCTTGGATAAGGTGTTATGCTCGTGTCTTAATCGAGTATTTTCGGCGTGCTCGGAAAAAAATGCTCGAGTCACCGCGGCTGCATGTCTCGCGGCTGTTGGGCAACCCCGACACATGCAGTGATTGCCCATCAAACAGCCGCAAGACATGCAGCTGCAGTGACTAGAGCAGTTTTATTAGAGAGTAATATTTTTCAGTATTACATTGGGAGATGTTCATACTTTTTGTGTCTACCTAGATGCTGGGAAGCAAATTGTCTCATGGTAAGAATTTTGATAGCATGTTATCATAATTTATGGGAATTGTATGGTTAAAATTGGAAAGGTAAATGTGGATACATCCATGTTTGCCCATCTTCAGACCTCAAAAAGTAGAAAATATTGCTTAATTTTTCTCATAAGGTATTCTGATTGGTGAAAGTATGTTTTTTGGAAGCATGATTGGTTGACCTAATTGTCATATTGGACAATAAAACCAGCATGTAGGATGTAGTGGGTGTCTACCATGATGTAGGGAAATGAATTTTTCTATAAATTCAAAGCAAAATTTTAAGACAAATGTGTTGTTGAAAAATCCACCTTGTATAGACCTGACCAATTATATGCTGAAAATCCAAATGTGAGAGGATGCCATTGGACAAGATAGTGGTTACCAGATGGAAAACTTGTATGTTGTAAAAATGCTGTAAAATATCATTTGATATTTTAAAGGGAGTCTGTTAGCACAAAAAGACTGATCAAATTAAGTTAAGACACTCGGTGCACCGTTGGTGTGGCAAAAGGTTCAGTGCACCTTCCCACCTATATGTTTTACATCTATCTCTACCTCCATCAGCCAGAACTGTAAATCAAGGAAAAGGAGGATGGAGATTGATGGCAAACAATTAGATGGGAAGTTGCAGTAAACAGTTTGGGCACTGCAATGATGCACTGAGCGCCTGTGCTTGGTACAAACAGTTGTTTTGTACGGACAGATTTCCTTTAACCCCTTTATGACCTTGGACATATAGGTATGTCCAAGGTTGCTTCCCCCTGTTTGATGATTCGGCAATGAGCCCCTGACTTTTCCGGCACATGTCAGCTGATTTTATCAGCTGACATGTGCCCCTATCAGCTGCGTGTTGAATTGGGATCCACCCGCAGCTGTTATCATGTTAAATTCCGCTGTCAATCTCTGACAGCGGCATTTAACAGGATCCCGTCGGAAGCGTGTCACAAACTACACCCTTCCGCACTTGTGTCACATGACTGTGGGTCACCAATGGGTTGGCATGAGAACCCGGAGTCTACAGAAGTCTCTTGTGTCTGTCATCGCCGAACTGCTGTGAGCACCTCCCAGCAGCCAACGCTCATAGCAAGTGAGCATTCTAGCTACACACAGCAGGGCTGAAGCCCTGCTGTGTGCTGCAGATTCTGGTCTCCAATGGAGACTATTGAAGCCAGTAAAAAGTTAAAAAAATAAAAGTTTAAATAAACCCCCCCATTCGCCGCATTCAAAATAAAACAATAATAATAAAAAAATGCACATATTTGGTATCGCAGCATTCAGAATCGCCCGATCTATCAATTATATATATATATATATATATATATATTGTAAGCTTTTCAGGGGATATAGCTCTGAGATCGCTGTCCGGGTAGACAGAATGGCATATAAACAGTTCACTCAGACAGCAGTTCTGATGTAAAACTGGCCGCAACCAGCTTTATTAAAGTCCACAGCAAACAGTAGGTGATAAAAACGAAATCATAAACAGAAAACCTAGGCTTGTCTAGCCACTAATTACACACATGAAATGTCCCTTTCTAACAGGAACCCGGCTCTACCAGCCTGGGCCCAAAACAACACATATGATAGATATTACCAGTATGGAGTTTCACAGATACTCCTCTTTATGTCTGAAGGCAACTCCAACGTCCAGACTTGAGAGAGATCACCTCCTATTCAGTAGTCACCAGCATGGAGTGTCGCAGAGTCTCCTCTTTGTGTCCGGGGTACCTCGAGCACCCAGACAGAGAGAGCCCACCTCCCGGAGTCTCCTTCCGTGCCTGGACTCCTGTCCAGACTGAATGAGCTCTCTGACTGTGCTCCCAAGCACCTACTTCTGGCTTCCTAATAAACACCTGAGTGGATTCAGGTCTGAGCTGCAAGCGTGTACTGAATGGCAGGTGTAGTGACCTTTCTTTACCACCAGGTTTACAAAGCCACACATTTCGCTCATACCAGTCAGCAAGGTACTTAGGTGAAATATACACCTCATTCACCACATATTCCTTCACTGTCTCACATATCCCCCCCCTTCTCCAGACCGGAGGGCTGGTCATCCAGACCGGAGGGCTGGTCAACAATCCTAAAGAGACAGTGAACTCCGGACCAGTTATGGCCAACACCAAGTTCATCTTCACCATTGTCATCTGTATCTTCACCTAAAGCAACCGCACTACGCTGTACCGTCCCAGGCCTATGCTCTCTGCGGGCCTCGGGTGTCCTGCACGGTTTCAGCTTGACCTTAGTGCCAGCCTCAGTCTCGGTATAGTGGCTCACCAGATAAGTACGACCAGGCACGTCAGAACACCTCTGCTGATTCTTCCTCAGAAACTTTCGTACCTCTTGTTTTTGGGGCACTGACCCTGTGTCACCAATTGTCACAGGAGGTATAGGGGTTTTCTCTAATTCCCCCTGAACCTTTTTTAGCCCATCTACTTTCTTAAATATCAGTTGATTCATAAATTCTATTTCACAGAACTTAAGCGCCTCTGTCATGGTCTCTGACCATTTTGAGCCACACTGTTCAAACGATTGGCACTGTAGAGGGAGCTGATCGTTTTTCTTGGTCGGTACACATAATTTATCCTCTTCTGGTACAGGCTCACTTTGCATAAGACTCAGAGCTCTTACTTCTTTCTCCAGGAGATCCTCATGGCTACGCATCTTCTCCTGTAGTTGTTGGACGTCCTTTACGTCTTCGGCCCCTTCTTCAGGCTCTTCTGGTAAGACATGCTCAGAAGCCCTACCATCAGTCTTCTTTTCCACCACGTTCTGCATCCCATCTGAGCTCCCGTGTATCTGCAGCAGCAACGGAGCGACACATCGCCCCTCCCACTCACTGGGACGTGGTTCAGGTGTAGACTCCATGAAAATGCGCCTGAGCTCACCAAGGCCAACCCGAGGTCTCAAAATCTCATCTTGGGATTTATCCAGATCCTTTGTGTCGCTCGGAAACTCCGATGGCGCACCGGGCGCCGAACTTCCGGCCCGAGCTTCGCGAGTTGCAGCCACGGATCCGGACAGTACATCGTCCACGCCGCTGTCTCCAGCAGAAACAGATTCCGGGGCAGAGTCATTCCCCACATCTTCAGTCTTGTTCCTTACAGCTTCACTTGAGACCTCAGCTTCTGGTGAGGCACCTGGCCTGGTGTCCACCACTTCCATGGCTTTTTCCACCTCTGCAGCATCACCTTCAGAGTCCTTGGCCTGATGCAGATCCACACCATACATTGATAACTTCTCATTTTCAACAGCATCCACTTGTGCTGTGTTCAGTTTCAGAGTCCTGTCTTTCACCTTAGTCTTCGCCAGGGAACCGGCCAACTGTACAACATCTTCAGATGCCATCTTCCGTCCGACTGCAAGGTCAGCCTCAGCCTTCCTCTCAGGACTCTCAATCTCCTCTGCTACCATGCCTTCCTCACTTGCACTGGTTGCTTTATTGTCATCAGATGACTCACTATCACCACCACTATCCCTGTCTGACCCCCTTTTCTCAGCCACATCTGGCTCACTTCCAGGGCTAGACACTTCATTTTCATTCACATCCGGCTCACTGTCAGGGTTATACAATTCATTCTCATTCACATCTTGATCCGGAACCTTAGTTAACATGTCATCCACAACATTAACTTCACCATCTGGTCCCTGGTTTCCCTCAGGTGGTCCCTCAAGTATGTGACTATGTGATAACCCCAGCACTATACTTCCATATAGCTCAGGTACCAGGAGCTGACTCACGACCTCTCCCTGGACTTCAGTGTCCCTATACAATAGGTTATTGTTCATGGCAGCATGAGGAAACCTCTCCTCAGAGCCAGGCTCTTGGGGAACCTCATTCAGAACAATTACATTTTCCTGTGCCGTTTTAAGAGTGGGGTCTCGCACCGGCTCACTCCCAAAATTGTCACAGGAGACAGGCAGGTCAGGGACACTCGGTTCCCGAGAACCACCATCCTCGTCTCCCAACATCACCTGCAAAGAAATTTCATCTTTATCACGGTCATCATCAGTATCATCACTATTATGATTAGCATCATCATCATTATCAATATCAGCATCATCATCATGGTCATCATCATTATCATGATCATCATTATCATTATCAATATTATCATGGTCATCATCATTATCACATAAGTTTAACGGCCCACTAGCATTGTGTTCCGCCCCTCGGGACTGCGGACCCTCAGTAGGAGCTTCATCACACTGTCCCTCAGAAATATTTTTCCCCCAGAGATCCTTAGACGGGGAAAGTCATTACCCAATATGACGGGGTGCACGAGGTTCTTCACTACCCCCCCTTCATATGAAACCTCCCCGAGTTTGGGGACCAAGTCCACGGCAGTCTCTGGGTAGACTTTGGTGTCTCCATGGATGCACACCATACTCAGGTGCTTATCAGGGATGAAGTCCCTATCAATCAGGCTGTCCCATACGGAAGTCACTGGACTCTCTGAGTCCAAGAGGGCCTGTGCTGGGCAGTCATTTACAACCACCGGGGACCCCTGTGGTCCAGTCTCTTTGGCTGAGGTGGACACACACACAGACTTGCGCAGGGAGAGAGGGATCCGCCAACATCACAACACATAGGCTCCCCCTCTATTGGACAGTTGGCTGCAATTTCACGACATCTCCAACCCTGTCCATCACACTTTTCCACCCACATGTCCCCTCGGGCCTGAACCCACTTATCAGCACACCCCATGTCCCCAACAGCTGGAACGCTCTTACCGGGAGAGTTCGACGTCCGGGAACTCTGAAGTGACGTCCGCTCAGACGGCTGGTCACGGAGGCAGTCTTTGGGGCCAAAGTACCTTTCTCTCTGTACCTCAGGAGGAAGTGCTCGGGTGTAGCGGTCCACTGTCACCTTTTCGACCCTTTGGGCAGGGTTGCTGACGGCAGACTCCCAACTGTATCTCCAGTCATGGACTCTCTTGGCACGGACTGCAACCGTAACACCCAGCCGGGCAAGAATCTCCTCTTTCAGCTTGGCATAGTCTTGGCTGTCCTGCTCGCTCAGGTCAGCATAGGCCCTTTGGGGCTCTCCAATCAGATAGGGTGCGACCATCATGGCCCATTCAGATAGGGGCAGATTCTCCTTCTCTGCCAGTCTCTCAAACCTAGTGAGATATACCTCCACATCATCACGAGGTGTCATTTTTTTTAAGGACCGTCTTACCGCCTTCTTTACAGCGGACAACGCAGGTGCCTTTGCCACATTACTTCGGGACGCGGCACCGAAATCCTTTTTTTGTGCTGCCATCCGCTCAACAAATAACCGGTTATTCTCCTGCTGCTGCTGCAGGAATTGCTGCTGGGCCTGCTGCATGCGCTGCTGGTGCTGCAGGCGCTGCTGCTCCATGCTCTGCTGCATGCTTCGCTGGGCCTGCACCAGGTACTCAACGAGCTCCTCCATACTGCCGGACTCATCTGTCGCAATCACAGCAGTCTTATGTTGCATATTAACTTGCGCCATTTGTTCAAACAGCGCCTCCATGCTGTCAGATTTCTCTGTCTTCACAACGGCAGACTTCAGTCAAGGCATACACACTACACAGCTTTTTTCCACAGAAAATTCAGCCTTGCTGTGCAAACACCCTTTTTTTTTTTTTTTTTTTTCTTTTGCAAAGTCTATTAGGGCTACTGTCTCTTTAAGACTGCTCCACAGACGTTTCTTTTGCTGCTGCACATTCCACAGTAATTTTCACAACAAGTTCAGCTTTTCTGTGCATACATTTTCTCTCTGCAGACCCTTATCAGGGCCACTGTCTCTCCAAGACTGCTTCAATAGACGTTTCTCTTGCTGACAAACTTTTTTTTTCTGCTGTCTATTGACCACTGTGCTGCATGCACCCTCCAGCACTAACTGTATCAGCCACTGCGCTGCCCCAGCATTCTCCGCCAATTGTAAGCTTTTCAGGGGATATAGCTCTGAGATCGCTGTCCGGGTAGACAGAATGGCATATAAACAGTTCACTCAGACAGCAGTTCTGATGTAAAACTGGCCGCAACCAGCTTTATTAAAGTCCACAGCAAACAGTAGGTGATAAAAACGAAATCATAAACAGAAAACCTAGGCTTGTCTAGCCACTAATTACACACATGAAATGTCCCTTTCTAACAGGAACCCGGCTCTACCAGCCTGGGCCCAAAACAACACATATGATAGATATTACCAGTATGGAGTTTCACAGATACTCCTCTTTATGTCTGAAGGCAACTCCAACGTCCAGACTTGAGAGAGATCACCTCCTATTCAGTAGTCACCAGCATGGAGTGTCGCAGAGTCTCCTCTTTGTGTCCGGGGTACCTCGAGCACCCAGACAGAGAGAGCCCACCTCCCGGAGTCTCCTTCCGTGCCTGGACTCCTGTCCAGACTGAATGAGCTCTCTGACTGTGCTCCCAAGCACCTACTTCTGGCTTCTAATCAACACCTGAGTGGATTCAGGTCTGAGCTGCAAGCGTGTACTGAATGGCAGGTGTAGTGACCTTTCTTTACCACCAGGTTTACAAAGCCACACATTTCGCTCATACCAGTCAGCAAGGTACTTAGGTGAAATATACACCTCATTCACCACATATTCCTTCACTGTCTCACAATATATATATAAAAATCAGATTGGTAAACGGCGTAATGAGAAAAGAATCAAAACGTCAGAATTATGTTTTTTGTAGTCACTGCAACTTAAATAAAAAATAACCTACCGTATATACTCGTGTATAAGCCGACCCGTGTATAAGCCGACCCCCTAATTTTGCCACAAAAAACTGGGAAAAATTATTGACTCATGTATAAGCTGGGTGTATAAACTGCCCTCCTGCTCTGTGCTGCCCCGTCCTGCTCCCCCATCCAGCTCTGTGCTCCCCCATTCTCCTCTGTACTCCCCCCTCCTGCTCCATCCTCCGCTGTGCCCTCCATCCTCCCTGTCCTGCTCCATGCTTCCCCGTCCTCCTCCACGCTTCCCCCGTCCACCGATCTCCCCCCCAGTCCTCCGTTCTCCCCGTCCTCCTCTATGCTTCCCCGTCCTCCTCTATGCTTCCCCCGTCCACCGATCTCCCCCCCGTCCTGTTCCATGCTTCCTCGTCCTCCGTTCTCCCCCTGTCCTCCTCCATGCTTCCCCCATCCTGCTCCAGCTTCCCCGTCCTCCTCTATGCTTCCCCTGTCCACCGTTCTCCCCCCCGTCCTGTTCCGTGCTCCTTGTCCTCTCCTCCATCATACTCATCCCTCCCCGTGCCATCGCTGAGCGTCCCTGCAATCCTGCAGCTCTCCCCGTCTTCCTGCAGCTCTCTCCAGCACTGAGCGGTGATGTAATACGCTCATTAAGGGCATGAATATGGAGGCGACGCCCATGGGAGTGGCGTTGCGTCCATATTACATGACCTTAATGAGCGGGTGTTACGTCACCGCTCAGTGCTGAAGAGCTGCAGGAAGACGGGGAGAGCTGCAGGATTGCAGGGACGCTCAGCGATGGCACGGGGAGGGGTGAGTATGATCCCAGCCACCGGCTCCTGCCGCGGCATCCCCTCCCCCGCTGGTTTCTGCCCTATGACTCGTGTATAAGCCGAGGGGGCATTTTCAGCACGAAAAAAGGTGCTGAAAATCTCGGCTTATACACGAGTATATACGGTATACTTGTTTGGTATCTCTGAACTCATAATGACCAGGAGAATCATAATGGAAGGTAATTTTTTAGGAGTTAGGCTACTTTCACACTTGCGTTTTTTTGCACTGCGTTTCGAGCGCACATGAAACGCATTAAAAAAACGCATGCAAACGCTTGTAAACGCTGCAATATTTAGTCGCATCAGCATGCGCATTTTGACAAAAAAACGCAGCGTTTGTCTGCGAATTCATGCGTTTTTGCATGCGTTTGCGTTTTTTTGGCGCATGCGTTTTCTCACATTATCATCTCTGCCTCCATCATCTCTGCCTCCATCATCTCTGGCTCCATCATCTCTGCCTCCATCATCTCTGGCTCCATCATCTCTGCCTCCATCATCTGTCTCCATCATCTCTGCCTCCATCATCTCTGGCTCCATCATCTCTGCCTCCATCATCTCTGGCTCCATCATCTCTGCCTCCATCATCTCTGGTCTCCCTCATCTCTACCTCCATCATCTGTCTCCATCATCTCTGCCTCCATCATCTCTGGCTCCATCATCTCTTCCTCCATCATCTCTGGCTCCATCATCTCTGCCTCCATCATCTCTGGCTCCATCATCTCTGCCTCCATCATCTCTGGCTCCATCATCTCTGCCTCCATCATCTGTCTCCATCATCTCTGCCTCCATCATCTCTGGCTCCATCATCTCTGCCTCCATCATCTCTGGCTCCATCATCTCTTCCTCCATCATCTGTCTCCATCATCTCTGCCTCCATCATCTCTGGCTCCATCATCTCTGCCTCCATCATCTCTGGCTCCATCATCTCTGCCTCCATCATCTGTCTCCATCATCTCTGCCTCCATCATCTCTGCCTCCATCATCTCTGGCTCTATCATCTCTGGCTCCATCATCTCTGGCTCTATCATCTCTGGCTCTATCATCTCTGGCTCTATCATCTCTGCCTCCATCATCTCTGGCTCCATCATCTCTGCCTCCATCATCTCTGGCTCCATTATTTACAGAAAAATCGCGTGCGTGCAAAAGCGCTAACGAGCGCAAAGCCATGCGCACGCCAGCGCCCCCATAGACTGCAATGTTATTTTTTGCGCATAGCATGCGCACACGTGCGCACGCGTTTTTTTTAAAGCGGTTGGGCGGAAAAAAAAATGCAACATGTAGCGTCTGGCGCGTATGGGCGCACACCGGGAAAATGCGCAGCGCACGACAAACACACATGAACGCGTGCAAGCGCTAGACCCTGCGCCCGCCATGTTAAAGATAGGGGAACATTGCGCATGCGTCCGATAGCGCAAGATGCGCTGCGCAAAAAAACGCAAGTGTGAAAGTAGCCTTAGTGAATGTGGTAAAAAAACAAACAAAAAAAACAATTGTGGGATTGCACTTTTTTTTGGCAATTTCACCACACTTTGAATTTTTTTCCTGTTTTTCAGTACACTTTATGGAATAAAAATGGTGTCATTCAAAAGTACAACTCGTCCTGCAAGAAACAAGCCCTCACTTGGCCATATTGATGGAAAAATAAAGAAGTTATAGCTCTGGGAAGAAGGGGAGCAAAAAATTAAACCTTAAAAATGGAAAAAAAAATGTGGTGAAGCGGTTAAGCAAATTGTATAATTGCATTTTACTTTTTTTTTTTTTTAACAAGTGCTTGAGAATGAAATCTTCTTCTTCCACTAGTGAAATGTGTTGTCCGCCATTATCAATTTCTGAGATTATGCTATGCTGACAAAGGACGTAAAACGCGTCAGCTGAACATCTACATCTAATAATATTCTGAAATAAAAAAGAAAATATAAAAAACTTTCACACAGAAATATAATTTAACACATAAAAATGATGCAAGCAATAAGTTGACAGCACCCTTAAGCCGTCTTTTACCCACCAGCTCCTTCTGCATTTGTAGACCTCTTCCTCGGGGTCTAATGAAGCCAAGAGGCTGGTTCTTTCTTCCTAATGCATATATTAAATGTTCTCATATGATGATGACCCTTCCTGTGGGATTCTTTAACCTGGAGGGAGGCCGGCGGCATCAGCAAAATAAAACATAAATATTTGCTAAATGACCTGCTCGCTTTTCTTTTACATCTTTTTAGTTTTTTTTGTCACTAACTGACAAGAAATTTGCTTCGGTCTTTTTTCCCTCTGGGCACTGACAGATCAGCATTAATAGGGACGGGGATTTTACTGGTATGTGTATTTTTGGAAAATCATTTTTTCCTCACTGCTGCATCTGATTGAAGATTTTATAAAGAAGGCATACACGAGATCACCTGCTTAAAAACTAGTGACATATGCTGTCATGAATGTCCTACAATGTATAATTACTATGTAAGTATTTATAGATCTGTAGGTCTGCTAACTCATACAAGATCTTCATAAAGGCCTCCAAAATATGTAATTTCATACAAGTTTAAAATTGTCAGCAAATTTTCCAACTTTTTTTTAAATTTGACAGTATATATCATATGTGCCATTGTCAGAAGAATTAGGTCAGTCATTCAGGAGTATTAGGCTAAGTGTTACATCCATGTTCATGCTTGTTCTCTCTGCTTCTGTTTCTACCATTGGGCAGCACCATGTCTTAGTTGTGGGCAAATTTCTGATATTCTGGGACTTGATGTGCCATCCAGGCAGGAAGCCTGGGGACCTTAACATAGTCATCTCCTTATCTCCCTTCTGTGAGCCATGGCCAAGGTTCACATTATATAAATCCCTAGCTCCCTGTCTCTAGTGGCCAGTTAAAGTTTGTACCTGACCCTGGTTCTGTCTATATACTTTTGCTGCTCTGATCCTGACTTTTGCCTTTTCCTCTATGATTCTGTCTTGTTTTCTGATTTCTATGGTTTTGACATGACTTTTATGACCCTTCTCTGCCAGCTCACTCCACCGGTCAGCAGCCACTCTGTGGATCCAACCCAGGGGGCCCTAAGTAATTTCAGACCCTTGTACAAGGGTTAGAGGGTGAAGGCTGGTGTTCCTCTAGGACCTGCTTGACAGAGAAGCTTACATAAAGCCTATCTATGGAAGCTCTATTATGAACAGAGCTATTTTACAGTATAAATATATATACAGGTGCATTTCATAAAATTAGAATATCTTCAAAAAGTTAATTTATTTCAGTTCTTCAACACAAAAAGTGAAACTCCTATATTATATGGAGTCATTACAAACAGAGTGATCTATTTCAAGTGTTTATTTCTGTTAATGTTGATGAATATGGCTCACAGCCAATGAAAACCCAAAGGTCAATATCTCAGTAAATTAGAATACTTTATAACACCAGCTTGAAAAAATGATTTTAAAATCCGAAATGTTGGCCTACTGTGATGGTTTGGGGAGCCATATCATTTGCTGGTGTAGGTCCACTGTGTTTTATAAAGACCAAAGTCAGCGCAGCCGTCTACCAGGAAATTTTAGAGCACTTCATGCTTCCCTCTGCCTGCAAGCTTTTTGGAGATGGAAATTTCATTCTCCAGCAGGACTTGACACCTGTCCACACTGCCAAAAGTACCAATACCTGGTTTAAAACAAACAGCATCACTGTGCTTGATTGGCTAGCAAATTCGCTTGACCTTAACCCCATAGAGAATCTGTGGGGTAATGTCAAGAGGAAGATGAGAGACACTAGACCCAATAATGCAGACAAGCTGAAGGCTGCTATCAAAGCAACCTGGGCTTCCATAACACCTCAGCAGTGCCACAGGCTGATCACCTCCATGCCACGCCGCATTGATGCCGTAATTGATGCAAAAGGAGCCCCGATAAAGTATTGAGTGTATTTACTGAACATACATTTCAGTAGGCCAACATTTCGGATTTTAAAATAATTTTTTCAAGCTGGTGTTACAAAGTATTCTAATTTACTGTGTAGTGCAGCGGTGTCCACGCTGTGCAGGGATGAGGCAGTGACCCAAGCAAGTCCACAAACAAAACGTGTTTTAATGTCCAAAAGGAAAACTCACACAGTGCACAGCACGCTGTATCCTCTGGATCTCAGCCGGGAAAATCAAATACATTCCAGGACTGCTGTCGTGAGCGACGGCACTGCCGTGTACGCTGAGGTGCCAGGCGTTAGGCTCCACTGTCTCTGTGTTGCCTCACACATAAAGCGCTCTGCACAAGCCTCCTGCTTGGTCTGCTTTGAAGACCAACACTGACACACCCCAAACACGCCTGCCAGGTTTTTTTTCCTCTCCACCAGTTTCTGTGGCCATGGACCACTAGTAAGATCCGGCCTTGAGAAAACGGACCGGCCCACTACCTTCCTGCAGTCTGTTTCAAAAATAAAAGCCCATACTAGATTTTCCTGAACAACTCCTTGGTCACAATTGATTGACCAGGTTCAAGCTTACTTTTATTCTGCCTTGTGACTCACAGGCGTCTTGCTGTGATCACAAGCAACTCCAGCGAATCTATTACCCTTCTGAGTGCATCATGGGGGACACATAGCGACCCTCGCATATGACACCGGTCACTGCCTCACAACTGAGATAATGACTTTTGGGTTTTCATTGGCTGTAAGCCATAATCATCAACATTAACAGAAATAAACACTTGAAATAGATCACTCTGTAATGACTCTGTCTAATATATGAGTTTCACTTTTTGTTTTTTTGTGTTGAAGAACTGAAATAAATTAACTTTTTGATTATATTCTAATTTTGTGAGATGCACCTGTAAGTATATATATATTTTAGATCCACCTGGTGCATATTGTTAATTTTATAGACAAAGTCAGATCTCAAGCATTAATTCTCAAGCCATATTCCCAGCTATGGACTATTTCCACTCTCCCACTTCATGTCAGGTACATGAGCTGCCGAGTGTTACCGTATGTTTCGGGCTATGCAGGTGCAGTTTTCCTTATAGCACACACTACTTAGATTTTAGACAAATACAGTGCACGCAGCACTTACACACTGACATGTAGCACACACCAATACCACTTACATATCCAACACATGCAGCACACTTTATATTTTGCAGTGCAGCAGAACACATCATAAACATCTATCACACTGTTATACGTTCCTGCATAGCTCATCACTTTTGGTGCTGCAGGTTTGCTGCACACCTAAGCCCTGCCCATTATTCAGCCAAGATCCATCTCTAATCAATTGATGGCCACACCCCTTTAATTACATTTTTATCTGAGTCCCTGACTTCAGTGCCCCTTGTGCTGTGCTGATAGTGGAGCTGCATGGATGGTCCATGCATGATGGTGGACCTGAATTTGCTGCACATTTTTCCATTCAATGTGGACAAACCCTTACAATAGTAAGGCCTCATTCAGTGATTTTGCAAAGAATTTCAGCAGTATTTTTTTTATCACAGTCTCATTTTTTACCATCAGAGTTTTATCAAAATTTTTCCAAGATGAAAAAAAAATATGGAGATTTCAGAAGCTTCTCAAATGTCCATGAACAATGGACAGCAAGGAAGTTGGTCTGATTTTTTCATTTATTCATAGACTTACATTGGCGACTTTGTTTCCAGACTGGGATAAACATCGATCATGTCTCAATAATTTTATGACCACACAGTCCAGAAGACTATATAGACATGCAAACAACCCCATAGGCTACAATAGGTATGAGTTCTACGTATAGAACTTGCGTGAGAAAAACTAACGTCTAGCACTTATTGTAATTTGCCTGCTTAGGACCCTCTATCTAGTGATTTGACCCCCCAAACCCCTTCATAAACTGCCATATTGAATGTAAAGTACTTATAGAATCAATTGTCTATACCTTGACGTTCATTTTTCGTGAATGGTTAGATTAATAGATCAAACTGAGGCAAACAGACCAGACCTGCCCCAGTGGAAGAGAAGCATTTTCAATCCAAGCGTGATACAACTGATTTTTCCCTTTGCCCACATTATTCATGTGATGGCAGATTATCCTAGGGCACAAGCATCAATTTTACACATCCCAAAGAGGGTGTTACCATAAAGGTTTCTAAGATACTTCAAATAAAGCTTAAGAGAGCAGAGGTAAAGGCAAGAAAAACATTTTCTTGCATTTCGCTTCAGCTTTTCCTTTCAACCGGTAGGAGGTCCCTAGAATCAATTAGAACGATGGATCAAGCTGTAAACCAACAAAGAAGAAAATGAAAGCGAATAGTGCTGTGGGATAGTTGGGAGACAAGCCATTTACATTTTAGAAGCATTCAGGGTTTCTCTGGCTTTCCATCGCCTGCACAGAATGAATTTCATGTGAATTTTTTTTTTTTTTGGCCTCTCCTTGCTCACTTGCTGCCGGGCCATTGCCTTGTCCCGACTCGCATCCATAACGAGCCATCAATCATTCCACTCTCATTTTTACTGTACGTTATAAGGGACCATCTGGTGGCAAAGACTTTAATCAAATCAATTTCAATATGCTACCAGTTCCTACTACTTCACTGTTCCCTGATGTTCGGGATCTAAAAATCTGTTATTATTTCACATTTGCAATAATATTGTAGTTGAACTATAGACTTGCGTGTTTCACGCTGCTTCTCGATTTCCCTGCGATTGGAGTGCAAAGCATTAACCATCGGCAGTAATAGTATTTTCATTGTAATTAAGTGTTAATTACTTCCATATGTTAATCGACTTTCCGAGAGAGGTTTGTTGCTATTGTTACGGAGCCTAAAATAATTTCCATGTGATAATTTTCCAGATATCAAAAACTGAATAATTACAGTAGGCACTAATTAAGAAAGTCGAGAGTGAAGCTAGGAGTTAAGACTGCATTAATTTTAATGTTTTTACAGTTCTTTAATTGGGGCTCGAGCTGTAAATTGAGAGCGGATGCACTTTTCTTTTCTATAAGCAGCTTCGCATTAGCAATCTGCTTCCTATATAGGCTGTACTACGGCGAAGGTCAGCACAAGTTTGCAAAATCCCTCTGCTCTTCGTATGAGACGTACTGGTGGTGAAGCATGCATCTATCACTCTGACAAGCATTGAACTTTCCAAGAGCACATGCTCTCGGTCCTTAAATTATTAATTGCATTAAATACATTTTCATATTGTGGACTGTTTGCTGCAAACTGTTCTCCGGTTGAGGAGCTTGGTCTCGCCACAGTATGATACAGTTTGCCTTCTGTTATTGCAGTGTACAAGTGCAAAGATTCCACACCCCGAGCTTGGCGGGGTTGGAGATGAAATATGCTATCAATCAAAGCTTTACATAAAATATTGCCACGGATGAATTTGCCTTGCGTTTACATGTATTTTATTCCTCTATCCCAAAAACATTTGGGATGTATGAGCACATGGCTGCCCGCTGGACGGTGATTATTTTTTTCACTAGTAGGGTGGACTTATGGCTTAATCGGAATGATTTTATATAAATGCTGTATTTATTTACACATAGTTTAGATCATATTATGCAGCAGTTTACTGGGTAGCATGGTGGCTCAGTGGATAGCTCTGTTGCTTTGCAGTACTGGGTCCTTGGTTCAAGGGCCACCCAAGGACAACATCTTCTAGGAGTTTGTAACTTCTCCCGGTGTTTGTGTGGGTTTCCTCCCATACCCCAAATACATACTGATATGGAATTTAGATTGTGAATAGAGTTGAGCAAATTTTTCAAAATTCGGATTCCAATTATGTTTTCGGCAGTAAATATTATTTTTGCAGTATTCACCGAACACAGCCGAACGTCATTGGAGTCTATGGAAGTAGAAATGAATGAATATGTTCGGAACCGATCATCAAACATAAATTCAGCACGAATAGGTTACCAATATGGCACGAATATGGCAAATTCAGATTCGGCGACCGATTCCGAACATATTCGCTTAACTCTGATTGTGAACTCCAACGGGGACAAAACACTGTGGAATTAATGGTGCCATATAAGTTAATAAAATAAATACTATCACAAATGTAGATTGTACAAGGAACCCTCCTTTTTCCTTAGATATGAAATGAATGGCTAGGCTATATCTACACTGATGTATATTGACCAAAGTATTGGGACACACATCTAAGGGCTCGTGCAGACAACTCTAGATCGGATCCCGGACTGGCTGCAGGTCTCCCAACTGGAGTATGACAGTTTCATTTATTTCTATGAGGTTGTCACGTTCGGGTCAAGTGACCTAGGTCAGGTCTGTGATCGGACTGATTTGCATGGAAGCCTGCATGAGCCCTTAACTGTATAATTCAGATTTTTCGTTCAGTCCTTTTGGCACGTAAGTATAATATCCGACCCCTCACCATGCAGTCTGCCATTATTAACATTTGTGAGAATATAGCTCTTCTAAAGAGCTCACTGATAGGGCTCGTTCACACAGCAGTGTTTTCGGCCCTAGTGCTGTCTGTAAAAAAAACGGATAGCACTCAGATCAATGTTATTCAAAGGGGCAGCGCAGATGAGCAATTTATTCACTGACTGAAACTGCAAGTGGAAAAAAGGGGAATCTTCACAAATTCAAGTATATGGGTGCGTGAAAAAAATTGAATGCCGTATGGAAAAACAGTATAGCATCTGTTTTTTTACGGATATATTACAATTTTGAAACATAGTAAACTGTAAATGGATTTGTAAATAATATCTGCTGCTGTAAAAGAAAATGATTTCATACAGACTGCACACTGATGACAAGTGAGAAAAAAATCTTCCCACATTTATAGAGGAAACTCCAACCGATTAAGATATACGCTCGTGTGAACCTACCCTACCACCCTACCAATATAGTCCTATAATAAGATGACACTGTTGTAGCAAGTCAATTCTTTAGGAAGTAAAAAAACTCAGCCATGAAGTGGACACCCCGTAAAGTTACAGAGTGGGGTCCCCAAGTGCTGAAGAGCAAAGGGGAGAAAAGTCACCAATAGAGATGAGCGACTTTGCCTTTTTTAGAGTCGAGTCGGGTTTCTCAAAAGTCGAGTCGAATGAAGTCAGACGACTAACGGAAAAGGTTGGGTTCGGAGTCGAAAATCTGACCCCAATGCAAGTCAATGGGGAATAAAATTCGTCAGGGAGTGGAGGACAGTAAACACACCTACAGTGCCCATTTCAATGCCAACGACATCAATTCTTATTACTTAAGCTTGTCAACTTTAATTTACTTTATAATAATAGTAACGCATTGAAAACTGGGTGTTATTTGGCTAAAGTTGTGGGGGGCAGGGCTGGCTCCAGGTTTTCGTGGGTCTAAGTGGGCACCTTTAACACATACCACAATTCATGATGCTCCGATACAGCAGAGAAATATAGGTATAGTACAATGACAAATACCTCACTTCTTTCATTACATGAGTGATATCTATTTTAAATTCTACTAGGATCAAAAAACGGACAGTATAGTCCTCCATACAGTATTATGGGCACCACATAGTGCGCCATACAGAATAATGAGCCCCATATATTGCTCTATACAGAATAATGAGCCCCATATATTGCTCAATACAAAATGGGCTCCATATGATGCTCCATACAGAATAGGCCTCATATGTGCTCCATATGATGCTCCATATATACACTGTGTTCCAAATTATTATGCAAAAATTGTTTAGGAGTGATAAGGTAAGAATTTTTTTGTTTGTCAGTTAAACTCATTGATGGTGATGTGTGTCAGGGCTCTTTATATCACTGTAAGCAATTGCAGACACCTGTGCTAATTAGTTTGGCAGGTGTGTCCAATGAAAGGCAAGACTACTTAAGAAGGCTGTCCCACATTATTAAGCAGCCTACATTTTCTACCAAAATGGGAAAGAAAAGGGATGTGTCGGCTGCTGAGAAGCAACAAATTGTGGAGTGTTTAGGTCAAGGCATGACTAGAATCAACATTGCCAAGACACTTCATCATGATCATCGCACAATCAAGAAGTATGTAGCTAATTCACAGTACACACGTGTGCGTGCTGATAAGGGAAAATTGAGTACTCTTTCCTACAGGCAATTACGTCAGGTTAAAAGAGAAGTGGCAAAAAAGCCTTGTCATAGCAGCAGACAAGTTTTTGAAGCTGCTGGTGCATCCAACGTCCCCCGAACAACAAGATGCAGGGTCCTTCAGAGGTTTGCAGCTGTGCGTAAGCCATCCTGTCGACCTCCTCTATCCACTGCACACAAGCAGAAACGGCTCCAGTGGGCCAAACAATACATGAAGACTGACTTCAAAACTGTTTTGTTCACCGATGAGTGCCGTGCAACGCTCGATGGTCCAGATGGATGGAGTGGAGCATGGCTGGTTGATGGACACCCCATGCAAACACAGCTACGGCGCCAACAAGGAGGAGGTGGAGTAATGTTTTGGGCTGGAATCATTGGGAGAGAGATTGTTGGCCCCTTTAGGATCCCTGAAGGGTAAAGATTAACTCCATAGTGTATGTTGAGTTTCTCAAACAGCACTTCCTGCCATGTTTCAACAAGAAGAACCATGCATTCCGCAGCAAGATCATTTTCATGCATGATAATGCACCTTCTCATGCTGCACATAACACATCTGCATCTCTGGCTGCTATGGGCATAAAAGGGGACAAACTTATGGTGTGGCCCCATGCTCCCCTGACCTCAACCCCATTGAGAACCTCTGGAGCATCATCAAAAGGAATGTCTATGATGGCAGGAGGCAGTTCACATCTAAGCAACAGCTCCGGGAGGGTATTCTGTCCTCATGCAAAACAATTGAAGCAGAAACCATCCAAAACCTGACAAATTCAATGGACGAGAGAGTTCAGAAGCTCCTTTCGAACAAGGGGTCCTATGTGCAAATGTAACATCACCTAGAATAAAGTTTTGAGTTGAAAACTGTTTGATTTCAGTTTGGAAGAACCTGCTAATGCTTATAATTTCAAAAATGACCATTTTTTTGTTCTTTATTAAAATGAAAAGGTTGAAAACTCTGCTGTGCATAATAATTTGGAACATGCATTTTGAGTGCAGTTTGAGTGTTTTATTTTTTTTAAAAATATACTGTTGTCATAGGCAGTTTGTACAAAAACCTTTCAATTGTACTCTAATAGTTATTTGACTGGAAAATTACAATGACTGAAATTCATATAGGTAATTTGGGAAAATCTGAGAAAATATTATTTGCATAATAATTTGGAACACAGTGTAAAGGGCCCTATATGATGTCCCATAAATAATGAACCCCATATGATGCTCTAGTATATGATGGGCCCCATATATGATGCTCCAGTGTGTGATGAGCCCCATTTAATGCTCCAAATATAATGGTCCCCATATATAATGCTCCATATATAATGGTCTCCATGTGATGCTCCATATATAATGTGCCCCATATGATGCGCCATATATAATGGGCCCCATATGATGCTCCAGTATTTGATGTGCCCCATGGATGATGCTCCAGTGTATAATGGGCCCTATCTATGATGCTCAAGTGTATGATGGGCCCTATATATAATTCTCCAGTGTATAATGCTCCCCATATATTGCTCCAAACATTAAAAAAAATGAAATACCTCTTCTCACTGGGCACTGCTCTACTCTGGACTCCTCAGCGTCGCCATCTTCCAGCTCTCTGCACTGTGACTGTTCAGGCAGAGGGCGCACAGACGTGACGTTATCGCGTTCTCTGACCTAAATGTCACTGTCAGAAAACGAGGAAGACGTCACAGCGGTGGAGCAGGGAGAGGTAAGTATTGCAAGTGCTGGGGCCCTGAGCAAGCAGGAGGGGCACACTTGTGGGCACTGGGAACTGGCACAGGGCCCCTCATAGTACGCCAGTGTCTCTGACGACGAGTGGGCCCCCCCACCTCCTCAGGGCCCCGGCACTTGCCCGGGTGCGTCAGGTGCTGACGCCGGCCCTGGGGGGGACAGCCGAGTTAGGGAGGTGGAAAAAGTGGCATATGTTGAGGTGTAGGCTGGACGTTCAGCAGCTGCAAATGGAGGAATTGGAGAAGTCGGAGGAAGAGGAGGACAAAGCGAGCCATTTTGCTGGCAACCTATGTGTCATCAGGGGAAGGTGGAACAAAATCCTTTGAAACCCAGGCATGGTTCCATTTAATGAAGGTGAGATCACCTACATTTTGGGTCGACAGCCGGTCCTTCTTTCTGTCAGTATTGATCCGGCAGCACTGAAGACTCTTTCTGATAGCACACTGCCAGCAGGGCAAGCGAGCTCCTGTAAGCAGTGGCGTAGCGTGGGGGGGGGGGCGGTCCGCCCCAGGCGGCACGTGTGTGTGGGGGCGGCGCAGCAGCAATTCCATATGCACCCCTTCATTGCCCTCCCAACTTCGCACAGCCAGCATTTACCATTGCTGTGCTGTGCTTTGTAAAGGTGGTAGCAGGACCTGTGATGAGGTCACAGGAGGGGAGGAGTTAGGTGTCACATGATCTTCAGGCCCCTGTGTGCAGGAAACTTCTGTTTTGGTCGTCATGGTGCTGGATGATGGTAAGTTTATATGTGGGATCATAAGGGGTTTACAGTGTGGATGTAGCTTAGCTGTGTGTGCATGAGGTGTACGGAGCGGAGCAGTGTGTACGAGGTGTACGGAGCGGAGCCGTGTGTACGAGGTGTACGGAGCGGAGCCCTGTGTGTGTACGAGGTGTACGGAGCGGAGGTGTACGGAGCGGAGGTGTATGGAGCGGAGCCGTGTGTGTACGAGGTGTATGGAGCGGAGCCATGTGTGTACGAGGTGTACGGAGCGGAGGTGTACGGAGCGGAGGTGTATGGAGCGGAGCCGTGTGTGTACGAGGTGTATGGAGCGGAGCCGTGTGTGTACGAGGTGTACGGAGCGGAGGTGTACGTACGAGGTGTACAGAGCAAAGCAGTGTGTGTACGAGGTGTACGGAGCGAAACCGTGTGTGTACGAGGTGTACGGAGCAAAGCCGTGTGTGTACGAGGTGTACGGAGCGAAGCCGTGTGTGTACGAGGTGTACGGAGCGAAGCCGTGTGTGTACGAGGTGTACGGAGCGGAGCCGTGTGTGTACGAGGTGTACGGAGCGGAGCCGTGTGTGTACGAGGTGTACGGAGCGGAGCCTTGTGCGTGTGAGGTGTGTGGAGCGGACCCGTGTGTGTACAGGGCCACAAAGAGCGGAGCCGGGCATGTACAAGGGTCCTGTTACTTGCGGGATCTGTGTGCTTGGGGGCTGCAGGGGGAAGGAGGGGTGCCATTATGTGCATGGGTCTGCGTGGGGACGGAGCGAATGCTGTTATCTGTGTAGGGCTGGGTCCCTGTCCCGCTGTCCTGGCCGGGAGGTTTACTTTCCCGCATTAGAATCGTACATGCGGAAACCCGGGGACCTCCCACACGTTCTGGCAGCCACATGTCACGTTCCACCGGAGGTGACGTGCTGTAAGTCAGCTGAACGCTGGAAATGACCGTTGACCTCATTTCCGGCAGTCAGCTTACAGCAGCAGGTACTGTAACTCGTTCTCGGGAGAGTCTTCAGAACGGCGACGCATCAAGCCGCTGGATCTGTTGGAGTGAGAGCCGGGTATTGTACGGACCGCTGCATACAATACCCGACTCTCACTGAGCGAGACAAGCAGCATGTGGGGATCTCAACATGGGATCTGTTCAACAGATGAAGAGATCACCAGATCCTGCCTGTCTCGCTCAGTGAGAGCCGGGTATTGAATGGAGCGCCTCATAGCTGGTGAGATCCCCACATCCTGGGGAAATGAGGTCAGCGATGGAACGTGACTTGTGGCTGCCAGAATGTGTGGGAGGTCCCCGGGACGATTCTAATGCGGAAAGTAAACCGCCTGGCCGGGACAGCGGACAGGGTCCCGAAATCGGGACTGTCCCGCTGAAACCGGGACGGTTGAGAGGTATGTGTTTATAATTATTGTTTATGAAACAGTGTGATCAGCAGTGCTAAGTGGGTGTGGTCAGGGCGTGGATATGGGTGTGACCAGTGAAATGGGTGTGGCTAGGGGTGTGGTCTAAAATTTGCCGCCCCGGGCGCCACAAACAGTTGCTACGCCACTGCCTGTAAGGCATATTGTGCCAATTCAGGCCAGGTGTCCAGTTTACAGGCCCAGTAGTCAAAGGGGAATGAACTGTGAGGGAGAACATCGATAGGGGAGGAGAGGTAATTTTGAACCATAGTTGACAACTGTTGTCTCCTGTTGTTACGTCGCCCTTGGATTCAGTGGCTGGTGTTCCTGCCTCGGCTGCTGGGAGGCGCCGGACTCCTTCGGCTGGTGGTGCTAGTGATAGGAGTGCGGTATCCTCATATGGTTCCGCTCCTTTGACGCCGGCCTCTGTCGCTGCGCATCGCCATGTTTCGACTGTGGGTAATGTTGGCGACAGAGAAGGGGTCTCTGCGCAGGCGTCTGGTGGGCATAGGCTTCGCTCTTCTGTCAGAAGTGGAGTGGTTGGTGTCAGTCATGCATCACCATCTGGCCTGGTTCTGGGGGCGGTCCAGATGAGGTCATCAGACTGTGAGCCTGTGAGAGGTAGCCATGCCCTTCAAATGCCTTGGAGCCTGGCTTGTAGGCCGCCAGATAAAGTCTTGGTTTCCCCAGTGTGCTAGTTTGTTTTGCTATTGTATTTCTCACCTTTGCCTGGATTTCTGACTGTTCTACTGCCTGCCGATTTTGTACCTCTGCTGTCCGCCTGGTTTTGACTTGAACTTTAGCCTGAATTTCTGACCCTTCTACTGCCTGCGATTTTGTACTTTTGCTCCCCTCCTGGTTTTGACCCTTGGACTTCTGACTATGCATTTGGTCTCACTTTTTATTCCCATCTTAGCATCCTTCCTACTCTGGTCCACTGCTCTCATAGGCAGCTACCCCCTGGGCTTCGCTATAATTCCAGATCCCTGTATACGGGTAAAGGGTCTCGGGGTTTCTCGGGGTGCTGTCTTACCTGCAGTTCAGACCTGCAGTGGGCGGACGCCACACCTGTCGCAATAGATTCAGTATTACCAGTCGTGTGAGCTTTACTCGAGAAATCAGACCACAACAATGTCATGAGACCCCTGTCTCCAATGCCACTTCGGCTGTGTGCACCACGAACACCTCTTCCATTTGGCCCAGTACGGCTCGTGGTAGAACCTGCACCGCTGCTGTGTGCTGGGAATGCCTCTAACAAACGGTTTACCAGAGTTGCTTGTTTATTCGCCAATATTAGCTCTAGGTTCTCCTGTGGCATGATGTTCTGTAATTTGCCTTTATAGCATGGATCGAGGATGCTGGCCAACCAGTAGTTGTCATCCTTCATAATTTTGGCAATGCGGCGGTCCCTTTTTAGGATCCGTAAGACATAATCACACATGTGGGCCAATGTTCCAGGTGTCAATGATGCACTGCCAGTGGTGGGTGGAGGAGCACTTTCTGCCAAATTCACATCCCTCCATTCACGCACAAACCCTGTACCTGACCTTGGCAAGCCAACATTTTCTCTTGCCCCCTGAGAAGCATCATCCTCCCCAAAATAATCATCCCCCTCCTCCTCATCCTCCTCCTCTTCCTCTTCTTCCTTCACCTCGTCCAGGACAGTTCCCTGAGCAGACAATGCCTGACTGTCATCAAGGCTTCACTCCTCCTCCGCTGCAGACGCTTGATCCTTAATGTGCATCAAAGTTTCCATGAGCAGACGCATAAGTGGGATGCTCATGCTTATGATGGCGTCGTCTGCGCTTACCAGCCATGTGCATTCCTCAAAACACTGAAGGACTTTACAGAGGTCTTTCAGCTTTGACCACTTCACACCCAACAACTCCATGTCCGTCCTCAAACTGCCTGCCCGTGGCTCCTCCCACAAATGCATTACAGCCTGCCTCTGTTCGCACAGCCTCTCAACCATGTGCATGGTGGAGTTCCACCTTGTTGCAATGTCTATGATTAGACGGTGCTTGGAGAGGTGG
Source organism: Oophaga sylvatica (assembly GCA_033576555.1). Classification (NCBI taxonomy): domain Eukaryota; kingdom Metazoa; phylum Chordata; class Amphibia; order Anura; family Dendrobatidae; genus Oophaga; species Oophaga sylvatica. The sequence continues at coordinate 578,346,290 of JARQOD010000003.1, read as the reverse complement.
AGCGATCGCTGCAGCCTCTGCATACGACTGGAGTCTATGGGAGAGCGACGTTTGTGCGAGAACAGTCTTCGCACCTTATGGAGCAGGGCTGGTAACTCCGGATAATTATTTATGAAGCACTGCACCACCAGATTCAAGGTGTGAGCCAGGCAAGGTATGTGTCTGAGTTTTGCCAGGGCTATGGCCGCCACAAAATTACGTCCGTTATCACTGACTACCTTGCCTGGCTCAAGATGTAGACTGCCCAGCCATGACTCCGTTTCTCGCTGCAAGTAGTCAGCCAGTACATCTGCGGTGTGTCTGTTGTCGCCCAAAGACATCATCTTTAAAACAGTCTGCTGATGCTTACCACTAGCTGATCGATAGTGGGACACCTCGTGTGCAACACTGGCAGCTGTGCTCTGTCAACGAGCTTTTGCTTCTGGAGTAGGAGGAGGGTCGAACGCCTACATCCAACTGTTGCCTATACCGTGGGCTAGGCAGCACTGTCCCACCACCGCTGGCCCCTGTGGACCCTGCATCCACCACATTAACCCAGTGCGCAGTGATGGACACGTAGCGGCCCTGGCCATGCCTACTGGCCCATGCATCTGTTGTGAGGTGCACCTTTCCACTCACTGATTTTTTGAGTGCATGGACAATGCGGTCTTTCACATGCAGGTGGAGGGCAGGGATGGCTTTTCTAGAAAAGATGTGCCAACTGGGTAGGTCATAGTGTGGGACACCGCAGGCCATGAGCTCTCTGTACGCTGTGCTTTCAACCAAACGGAAGGGCATCATCTCTAATGAGATCAGTTTGGCAATGTAGGCATTCAAAGCCAGTGATGTTTTGTAGTCCGTTCACGCTTGCAAGTGCATGGTGCTTAAATGTCTAAGCATTCAACTGGTATTCAATTTTCGGAGATTTTTCCCTCGGCTAAAGGTCCTTCCGCACTTCCTACAGATAACCTTTGCCTCATCAATAAGATTTTGGTCAAAAAAGTGCCACACTGCACTCTTCCTACTATGGGATAAATTTTCAGGGCTTGCACGCTGTGCTAATTTGACCGTCTGGCCAAGCTGTCCTTCAACTCTTTTTGTTTTTTTTAACACCTTTTTGGAATGCTACGGGCCTGCCAGATAACCGCAGCTACGATGTCGATGCCTGCCGCGGATCCTCCTCCTCTTCTGAGCTATTGCCAGCGGCACCCTCTTCCCCCAATGGATGCCAATCCGGGTCAATAACTGGGTCATCCATCACCTCCTCTTCAATTTCATCTGCACCTTCCTCTGTGTCACCGTGTAAGGTGGTATAGTATGCAGGAAGGTGCACCTGAGTTTCATCAGGGTCAGAATCTGGCTCAGTAGACTGCGAGGGCAATGCAGTGCTCTGGATGAATGCCCCAGCAGAATCATATAGCAGTGGCTGTGCATCAATGCACTCCATGTCAGATTCATCTTGGACTGGGGAATTCAGGATTTGACTTGATAACCCAGGCATGGTATGTGAAAAGAGATCCATGGAGTAATCTGAAGTGTGGCCTGCCGCATCCTTTAATTTTGGTGGGGGTGAAGGACACAGGAAAGGTGTTGTTCCTGCCCAGAAGCCTGCACTGTCGACTCAGTGCTTGCATTTTTTGAAACTTCAGAAGAGGAGGCGATAGAGTTGGAGGCTGTTTCGGCAATGTAAGCCAAAACCTGTTCCTGATGCTCCTGCTTTAAAAGCGGTTTACCTACTCCCAGAAAAGGGAGCCTTCCAGGCCTTCTGGAGCCAGACAATGCCACAGACTAAACACCTCCTGCCTTAGGTGCTATTGGGCTTTTGGCACTACCAGCAGATGCACCACCACCGCCCACGTCCGCGGCCTCTTCCACCATACTGCCTCTTGTTTGGGAAAATGTACCAAAAATACCAGCAGATATATGGTACTATATGAGGAGTGTACAGCTGTATATGGCGTAGGGGAAAATTTGAATATCCGTTTATATTTCCGGAGTCACACACAGACGCTCACTCAGTATGGATTTCACCATAATACAAAGAGCAGATATACAGTACTGTATCAGAAGCGGACAGCGGTATACGGTGTAGGGTAAAATTGCAATCTCCGTATATATTTCCGGAGTCACACACAGACGCTCACTCAGTATGGATTTGACCATAATACAAAGAGCAGATATACGGTACTGTCTCAGAAGCGTACAGCTGTATACGGTGTAGAGGAAAATTGCAATCTCCGTATATATTTCCGGAGTCACACACAGATAGTCAGCATGTATTTGTCCGTGATACCAGCCGGTACACGGCAGTGTCTGAGTAGTCGTACAGCTCTATACGGTGTGGGAAAAAATGAACAGTCGGTAAGTGTGCAGAAAAAAGAATTAAAGTATTAGTGCTGTATAAAAAGCAGTCTGCACAGCAGTGTACACACAACAATACAGCTATCAGGCAGCCTAATAACCAGGCCTGCTGCACACAAGAAAATCCTCCCCTGTCACTGCACACTAACTGTACAGCACAATTGCTATCAGCACAAGCACAGAAGAACTTCTCTTTCCAGCCCTAACTCTCTCCCTACTGATAAACAGCGTCAGCAAACTCTCCCTACTGTTAATATCGGCAGAAGTAAAATGGAGGTCAGCGGTGAGGGCTTTTATAGACACTATAACGCCCCCCAAAGCAAGCCAATCACTTCCTTTCTCTAAGATGGTGGTGGACGCTGACTATGTCATCTCGTTGCCCACAGTGTATGTCTAGGCTCATTGGCTGAAAAAAGGCACCTGCAAGCATTATGGGAAAACCAATTTGGGCACTCGGGTCGACGACCGCATGGCCGACTGCACGCTATGGTCGGGTTTCGGCCAAAGAAACCCGACTTTGGCGAAAGTCGGTGACTTTTGAATCTGACCGACCTGTTTCGCTCAACTCTAGTCACCAATGCTTTGCTGACTCCATTAGTGCAAAGTCCAAATCTTCTCTTAAGATCAATACCAAAACTATGCCCCCACCGGAAGATTCATTCCATGGGTTACCTTGGCTGAGATGTTGGATATGCCCATGGCATATGAATCCCGGTGGATGATCATTCAATAAAGTAGCGTATGGATGACTTTGTGGAGAGCCAGGGGCTTCAGATTCATTGATATGTATCCTGCTTTGTTCACAGTATAATAATTATTCTACTCTAGAAAACAGGACAATTTTGTTAATCCAATGATGAATGAGGAATACAACACATTGCTGAGGGCTTCCAACGAGGTGGAATAAGGTAACAGGTGACGACTAGTTGAGTGTTGTTTGGAGGAAAAAGTGATATGAGGAGAGAGTCAAACCATAGATAGAATTGATTATTCTGATGACCTGTTTTTGAAAGGCTAGTATCAGGTTGCATTCTCCCCAAAATATGCTCGAATGTTCCCTTGCCTGCATTGCATCTCAAGCCCTTATTGCTAAAAGTACATTTGATTTAGCTTAGTTGGAGTTAGTTACTGCCTGGAAAGTATTTTAGACAATGGTTCAGTTTGCTTCCATAGCCCTGCAAGGACAGTGGCTTGCAAAAGTATTCACCCCCTTGGCTTGTTACCTATTTTGGTATATTACAACCTGTGTTTAAATATTTTTGTAATCCGATTTGTGTGTGATGCATCAGCAGCGCTAAATAGTCTACGTTGGTGAAATGAAGTGAAAAATATAGACATAAATTAAATTTATGGGATCAAATAACTAGAAATTGGCATGTGCATATGTATTCACCCCTTTTGTGATGAAGCCCCTAAAAATTTCTGATGCAAGCAATTACCTTTGTAAGTCACATGCTTAGTGAAAGGAAGTCCACCTGTGTGCAATCTAAGTGTCTCATGTCTGTCAGTATATACACTTAACCTTTTCTGAAAGACTGCAGAGGCTGCAACACCATTAACAAGAGGCCCCACTAACCAAACACAATGAAGACCAAGGAAATCTCCAAACAAGTCAGGGACAAAGTTATTGAGAAGTAAAAGTCAGGGATGGGTTATAAAAAAATCCCAATCTCTGATGATCTTTCGGAGCACCATCAAATCCATTATCATCAAATGGAAAGAACATGGTACCACAATAAACGTACCAAGAGAGGATCGCCCACCAGAATTTTAACTCTGCAAAGAGGGCATTAATCAGAGAGGCAGCACAGAGACCAAAGGTAACCCTGAAGGAGCTACATTGTTCCCAAGCAGAGACTGCAGTATCTGTCCATACTACTGCAATAAGCCGTACACTTCATAGAGGTGGCATTTATGGAAGAGTGGGCAGTAAAAAGCCTTTACTTACACACAAAAATTGTGAGATTCGTTTTGAGTTTGCCAAAAGATACGTGGGAGATTCCCCAAATGTATGGAGGAAGTTGCTGCAGTCAGATGAGACCAAAATTGAAATTCTTTGCCACCAAGGTAACCGCTATGTCTGGCACCAAACCAACACAGCTCATCACCCCAAGAACACCATCCTCACAGTGAAACATGGTGGTGGTAGGATCATGCTGTGGGGATGTTTTTAGGCAGCAGGGACAGGGAAAATGGCTTGAGTTGAGAGGAAGATGGATGATGCGAAATACAGGGATATTCTTGAGCAAAACCTGTCTGTCAGTGATTTGAGGCTGGGATGGAGGTTCACCTTCCAACAATACAATGACCCAAAGCATAAGGCATAAGCAACACTCAAGTAGTTTAAGGGGAAACATGTTAATTTTTTGGAGTATCCTAGTCAAAGCCCAGACCTTAATCCAATTGAGAATCTGTGGTCAGACTTGAAGAATGCTGTTCACCAGAGGAAACCATCTAACTTGAAGGAGCTGAAGCAGTTTTGCCTTGATGCAGGGGCAGACACACTGCATGTGCAGCCTGTGGGGCTGCACCGGGGCCCCGAGGCTCCAGGGGGCCCCTGCAGGGCAGTTAATAATGAAGGCAATTTAGCCTGCTTATCCGGCCCCGAGGTTTGGGAGGGCTCCTGGCCAGATTGCCCTCATGTGCAGCAGACAGGGAGATCCTATAAGAGAAAATGGTAGCCTGTCTCTCACACAGTCAGCGGTGCGGCTGGATGACATCTGGCTGTACCAGAGAAAGGAAGCTGCCGGTGAAGGTGATGCTGCGAGAGAGTGTGCAGAGAGGTAAGACTAGAGGGTGTGGGTGGGTGGTTGGTTGTGTGTGTGTGTGTGTAGCGTTGTGGGGGAACGACATGCAGAGAGGTGAATGGTGCTGTGTGTGTAGGTGGAGGAGAGGGGAATGATGGGGGTGGTAGGGAAAAGGTAATGATGGTTGTGGTGGAAAGGACAATGATGGTCGTGGTGGAAAGGGCAGTAATGGGGTGGTGGGGGAGGAGGAAATGTTTGGAGGTGGTGGAATGGGCAATGATGGGGGTGGTGAGGAAAAGGCAATGATGGTTGTGGTGGAAAGGACAATGATGGTCGTGGTGGAAAGGGCAAAAATGGGGGTGGTGGGGGAGGAGGACATGATGGAGGTGGTGGGGGAAAAGGCTAGGATGGTGGTACTGGAAAGGATAATGATGGTGGAAAGGGCAATGATGGGGGTGATAGGGGAGGAGGAAATGATGGAGTTGGTGGAATGTGCAATGATGGGGTGGTGGGGGAGGAGGAAATAATAGAGGTGGTGGAATGGGCAATGATGGGTGGTGGGGAAAAGGCAATGATGGTGGTAGTGGAAAGAGGGGTGTGAGGGATTGGGAAGGGATGAAGGGGGATTTATAATGGATTTAGTAACAGGGGGAGGCTAGGAAAACTTTATTATTATTGCTTATTATGTTTAACACAGTCCCTTAGTATATAGTGTACTCACTTATTATACCTAGCACAGCCCCCTTAGTATATAGTGTACTCACTTATTATCTATAGCACAGTCCCTTAGTATATAGTGTACTCGCTTATTATGTATAGTGCCATTCCTCAGTATATAGTGTAGTCACTTTTTATGTATAGCACAGTCCTTTAGTATATAGTGTACTGACTTATTATACATAACACTATCCTTAGTTACATAGTTTCCTTTTTTGTTATGTATAACACTGTCCCTTATTACATACCATCCTCTCAAGTTATATATGGTGCCGTCCCTTATTATATAGCTTCCTCTGCTGTTATATACAGTGCTATCTCTTACATAGTGTATTCTTCTTATTTTTGTTATTCACAGCGCCCTCTTTTATTACATAGTCCGCTGTCTTGTTAGATATAAAATGACTGCTGATGGAGGAGCCGGTGACCAGACTACCAGTCCATTATCTCCTCTATTAGAAAAGAAGCTTTCCCATGTTCCATCAGCCGTCATTGCATTATATATTTAACAAGACAGGACGGTATGTAATAAAAAACAGGGCTCTATATAATCCAGTATGTAAGGGACGGTGCTGTACATAGCAAGAGAGGGCACTGTATAAGGGCAATATACATAATAAAGAAGACTAGGTAATATATATGTGTGTGTGGCTATACATGTATGTATGTATATATATATATATATATATATATATATATATGTATGTAGCTTTGTCGCCATAAAAGGAGGGGGCCCAGACACATTTCTTGCACAGGGGCCCCAAGCTGTCAGTGTCCGGTGCCTTGATGAATGGGCAAAAATCCCAGTAGCAAGATGTGGAAAGATAATATCCAAAGGAATTTTCAGCTGTAATTGCAGCAATAGGAGGATCTACAAAATACTGACTTTAGGGGGTGTATAGTAAAAAGAAAAACAAATGTTTACAGTTGTAGGCATGTTCTTTACATGAACTGAAGCAAACTCCCCCCCAAAAAGTAGCAAAACACGAAAAATGCCAAGAGGGTGAATACTTTAGCAAGCCACTGTAAGTAATCCCATAGGCACATGCCCCAGAAGCCCTCCTTTGCTACATCTCTCCCCATACACATTATGTATATAAACATGGTGCCATGGTGGTCTATGGCCCTACATAGTGCACCTATGGCATGAGTGTAAGGTGTCGCTCATTCTCTTTGAATGGCTATCCTATGCAAGCAGTATACAAACATCCATCACGTTACGCCAGTAACATAGCATGCCGGATGTTCATTTACATCTGTACATACACATAATCATTTCTAGTCAAGTAGGTATTACCATGGATAACAATGCAAATTATGATTTGGATTCACTGTTTTATGCTTATAATTCCAAGGCTAATAACTCTGCAAATACATTTTCCAGTCAATGTATAATTTCAATCATGGAAATTCGCTGAGGCTTAATTTTAGAATCCCTGAAGTCCTGTGTTTTCCTTGCTTTTGTTTCTGGAACAAGACAACCTATCAGCATGCCCCCCCAAGGACTGTGATGATCTGATCAGTATCCATTCTAAAAAATATTCCCTCTGTTAAATTCTAAACCATCTCAATGGAGTATTTACTTATACAGTATGGAGTTTTATACAGATGAGGGAAACTCTGACAACACCCTGTGCAAGTTCGTACTATGTGATGGCCGTGGCATCCTCAATAACCCAATATGTGGCGCATGCACACTGAAGTTAGGCTTATTTGCCTTGACTAAATCGCACCCTGTGTATGTTTCGGATTTGTCTTGTGATGACATGTTCCAGTATGAATGTGTTAAGTTTATTAAATGTTGTCCATAAAATGAGTAACAGGTACTCATTCCGTAATATGCACACATACTCGGACTTACATTACAGAAGCCGATGAAGAGGACCAGGAAGTTAAATATAAAACCAAATTATATTAATCAGAATTAAAATAACACATAAAAAGAATCTCAAAAGCAGAGTGCCCAGAAGGGAGAAGAGCATCCTATCCTGTATGGTACATACAGTATAAGGTTGATATATAATTTTAGTGTGCTCTTGCTCAGCAAAATAAAATCAAGCTGATAAAGATCACAATAAAGCGGTGCCAGCCTCTGCAATATTTGTGGTCTCTCAAAACTACATAATACTAGAAAGCCAAAATGACCAAACCCTAACTATATAAATTTTTCACTCTTTGTTTCAATTGCAGTCATTTGGTAAATGCAAAAAAGTTCATTTTTTTCTCATTAATGTACACTGTGCCCCCCATCTTTACTGAAAAAAACAGAAATGTAGAAATTATTGCAAATTTATTAAAAAAGAAAAACTGACATATCACATGGTCATAAGTGTTCAGACCCTTTGCTCAGTGTTGAGTAGAAGAACCCTTTTGAGCTAGTACAGCCATGAGTCTTCTTGGGAATGATGCAACAAGTTTTTCACACCTGGCTTTGGGGATCCTCTGCCATTCTTCCTTGCAGTTCCTCTCCAGTTCCGTCAGGTTGGATGGTGAACTTTGGTGAACAGCCATTTTCAGGTCTCTCCAGAGATGCTCAATTGGGTTTAGGTCAGGGCTCTGGCTGGGCCAGTCAAGAATGGTCACAGAGTTGTTCTGAAGCCACTCCTTTGTTATTTTAGCTGTGTGCTCGGGGTCATTGTCTTGTTGGAAGGTGAGCCAAATCTGAGGTCCACAGCACTCTGGAAGCGGTTTTCATCCAAGATATCTCTGTACTTGGCTGCATTCATGTTTCCTTCAATTGCAACCAGTCGTCCTGTCCCTGCAGTTGAAAAACGCTCCCATAGCATGATGCTGCCACCACCATGTTTCACTGTTGGGATTGTATTGGGCAGGTGATGAGCAGTGCGTGGTTTTCTCCACATATATTGCTTAGAATTATCACCAAAATGTTCTATTTTCGTCTCATCAGACCAGAGAATCTTATTTCTCATATTCTGGGAGTCCTTCATGTCGCAGCACCGGTGCTTTGGGTGCATAGCGCGCTGTCCCCCTTGCTGCTCGCATGCTGACAGTCGGGGGATCACTCCTGCTTCGCGCGCTTTTTCCCTCAGCTTCCTGCTGGGTTCCCTGTATATACGTGCACTGGGTCATAGGGCCTGTCCAGTCCCCTATTCCTTTCCCCGGGAAACAGGGGATGCAGCTTCGACAGTTCCGGACCCCGCGCAGCACAGGTACCCGCAGCCTGGTCTTCCTCCTTACATATCTGTCCAATCTGTTCTTTAATGCAAGCATCATAGAAGGCATGTGATCAAATTTTCGAGCGCAAATTGTACATTACATCCATAACAGTTTCACTTTGAAGGACTTTGTGGCTCACATCAATGCACAGCATCATACTAGTCTCATACTTCTAAATTTCAGTGGTAAATCCTTTCAACACAGATACAGTACAGACCAAAAGGTTGGACACACCTTCTCATTCAAAGATTTTTCTGCATTTTCATGACTATGAAAATTGTACATTCACACTGAATTCATCAAAACTATGAATTAACACATATGGAATTATAAACTTAACAAAAAAGTGTTGAACAACTGAAAATATGTCTTATATTCTAGGTTATTCAAAGTAGCTACCTTTTGCTTTAATTACTGCTTTGCACACTCTTGGCATTCTCTTGATGAGCTTCAAGAGGTAGTCACTGGAAATGGTTTTCACTTCACAGGTGTGCCCTGTCAGGTTTAATAAGTGGGATTTCTGGCCTTATAAATGGGGTTGGGACCATCAGTTGTGTTGTGCAGAAGTCTGGTGGATACACAGCTGATAGTCCTACTGAATAGACTGATAGAATTTATATTATGGCAAGATAAATGCAGCTAAGTAAAGAAAAACGAGTGGCCATCATTACTTTAAGAAATGAAGGTCAGTCAGTCCGAAAAATTGGGAAAACTTTGAAAATGTCCCCAAGTGTAGTTGCAAAAACCATCAAGCGCTACAAAGAAACTGGCTCACATGAGGACCGCCCCAGGACAGGAAGACCAAGAGTCACCTCTGCTTCTGAGGATAAGTTTATCCGAGTCACCAGCCTCAGAAATCGCAGGTTAACAGCAGCTCAGATTAGAGACCAGGTCAATGCCACACAGAGTTCTAGCAGCAGACACATCTCTTCAACAACTGTTAAGAGGAGACTTTGTGCAGCAGGTCTTCATGGTAAAATAGCTGCTAGGAAACCACTGCTAAGGACAGGCAACAAGCAGAAGAGACTTGTTTGGGCTAAAGAACACAAGGAATGGACATTAGACCAGTGGAAATCTGTGCTTTGGTCTGATGAGTACAAATTTGAGATCTTTTGTTCCAACCACCGTGTCTTTGTGCGACGCAGAAAAGGTGAACGGATGGACTCTACATAGCTGGCTCCCACCATGAAGCATGGAGGAGGAGGTGTGATGGTGTGGGGGTGCTTTGCTGGTGACACTGTTGGGGATTTATTCAAAATTGAAGGCATACTGAACCAGCATGGCTACCACAGCATCTTGCAGCGGCATGCTATACCATCCGGTTTGCGTTAAGTTGGACCATCATTTATTTTTCAACAGGACAATGACCCCAAACACACCTCCAGGCTGTGTAAGGGCTATTTGACCAAGAAGGAGAGTGATCGGGTGCTAAGCCAGATGACCTGGCCTCCACAGTCACCAGACCTGAACCCAATCGAGATGGTTTGGGGTGAGCTGGACCGCAGAGTGAAGGCAAAAGGGCCAACAATTGCTAAGCATCTCTGGGAACTCCTTCAAGACTGTTGGAAGACCATTTCCGGTGACTACCTCTTGAAGCTCATCAAGAGAATGCCAAGAGTGTGCAAAGCAGTAATCAAAGCAGAAGGTGGCTACTTTGGAGAACCTAGAATATAAGACATATTTTCAGTTGTTTCACACTTTTTTGTAAGTATATAATTCCACATGTGTTTATTCATAGTTTTGATGCCTTCAGTGTGAATGTACAATTTTCATAGTCATAAAAATACAGAAAAATCTTTGAATGAGGTGTGTCCAACCTTTTGGTCTGTACTGTATCTGTGTTGAAAGGATTTACCACTGAAATTTAGAAGTATGAGACTAGTATGATGTTGTGCATTGGTCTGTACTGTAGGTTGTGTGTTCTGACTTCTGTTACATCATTTGTGTGATAATAATTCATACCTATTCATCATCTTAGGAAGCCTTTGTAATATAATGTTGTAAAAATGCAAGCAAGTTAGTGAACTTGGTGGTAAGTTGGTAATTCATTTCTGAAAGTAATTGTAATCTTTACTATTTCTCCATTGCGTGTGTGGTTAACAACCTCATTGATCTTATTTAGTTTCTTTGGCAGTGTATTGAACTAGGGTAACAAGCAGAAAAAACAGTGGAATGGAGGCCTGAAATGCTACAATTGGGAGCCCACAGATAGATGAGGTGTCTGACAGAGATATCACACTCTTCAATATGTGGCCAGTATTTTTTTAAATTTTACCCCTAAATAATGTATTGAACTAGGGTAACAGACAACAAAAACAGTGGAATGGAGACCTGAAATGCCCTATTTTGTAGCCCACAGAGATGAGGCGTCTGACAGAGATAGCCCACTTTAAAATATCTGGCCTGTATTTTTTATTTTTTTTCCTGCACAATAGTGTATAGAATGACAGCAGAAACAGTGGAATGGAGGCCTGAAATGCTAGAATTTGTAGCCCACAGACAGATGAGGTGTCTGACGGATATATCACACTCTTCAATATGTGGGCAGTATTTTTTTAAATTTTTAACCCAAAATAGTGTATTGAACTAGGATAACAGACAGAAAAAACAGTGGAATGGAGGCCTGGAATGCTACAATTGGGAACCCACAGATAGATGAGGTGTCTGACAGAGATATCACACTCTTCAATATGTGGCCAGTATTTTTTATATTTTTACCCCTATATAGTGTATTGCACTAGGGTAACAGACATCAAAAACAGTGGAATGGAGGCCTAAAATGCCATATTTTGTAGTCCACACATAGATGAGGCATCTGACAGAGATAGCACACTTTAAAATATATTGCCTGTATTTTTTGTTTTTTTGCTGCACAATAGCGTATAGAACGAGGGTAACAGACAGTAAAAACAGTGGAATGGAGGCCTGAAATGCTACAATTTGTTGCCCACAGATAGATGAGGCAGCTGACGGAGATACCACACTCTTCAATATATGGCCAGTATTTTTTTAATTTTACCCCTAAATAGTGTATTGCACTAGGGAACAGACAGCAAAAACAGTGGAACGGAGACCTGAAATGCCATATTTTGTAGCCCACAGATGGATGAGGTGTCTGACAGAGATAGCCCACTTTAAAATATCTGGCCTGTATTTTTTGTCTTTTTCCTGCACAATAGTGTATAGAACTACCGTATTTTTCGGACTATAAGATGCACCGGACCATAAGACGCACCCCAAATTTTCAGAAGGAAAATTGGGAAAAAAAAAATAATGTGTCAAATGGGGGTCCGTCTTACAGTCCGAATTTAGCTTACCACTGTGTGGGGTGGTTGGGCACTGTGGGGTGGCTGTGTTATGCGGGGTGGCTGTGTTCTGTGGGGTGGTTGGGCACTGTGGGGTGGCCAGGGTGGCCATATACTCACAAATCCGGTGGCAGCGGCGCTCCCAATGCAGCTTCCCTGCGGTGCGGTGGTGGTGTCTGGGCAGCAGCGGGCCTCTGGGCTGCGTGGGGGGCTCTGCCGGCATCTCGTCCCAGCCACAAAGCCCCCCGCAGCTGTGACGCGGTGCCGGGCTGAAGGCTGCCAGGGGCCTCCGGTGGCGGTCCCGATGCAGTGTGGTTCGGTGGTGGTGTCCGGGCAGCAGCGGGCCTCTGGACTGTGTGGGGGGCTCCACCGGCATTTCGTCCCAGCCGGAAAGTCCCCCGCAGCTGCGACGCGGTGCCGGCATGAGGAATGGCCGCCTGGGGCCTCCGGCAAGATGGCTGCCGCATACTCTCGTTCAAATCTCGGCAACGAGATCTTGTCCTGAGATCTCGGGAGACGAGATCTCGGGAAGAGATTTGAAATACCAAAACAAAGATGGCTGCTGCATTACAGTGCGGGATAGACAATCCCTGCATGTTGATTGGATCTCTAATAGCGCCAAAAATGTGGGGCGTGTACCAGAACTCCCGCCAAGCAATCCCAGAAATGATCGGCGACCGCCGAGTACCTCGAGTACAGCGATGCTCTGGCGAGTAACGAGCATTAATGAGCACGTTCGCTCATCACTAATAAGGAGCAAATATGTAATAGCTTTATGACTTTACTAATGATCGAAAGTTTGTGACCTATAAGTTTACAAAGCCAGAGACCTGTCAATGAACTGGAGCAGAGCAGGATGGAGTTGGCTGGGGTGGTGCAGGACTAGTCTTATCAGTGGTTTGGGCAGCATGAATTGAATAACATGTTCCCTTTAATATCCACCTAGGATTATATTTATAATTCAACATGTAGGGGCATCAATCATAAGTGACTTACGTAGACTTACTGATGACTTTTCCCCACATTAGCAATCTCTAACTTTACCAATCAAAGAATAATAATAATTCCTCATCTATTATTTTTTCTTCCTGTGGCAGAAAATTCCATATCCTGGCATTAATTAGAATTTTAGGTAAATGACATAAGCAGCCTAATTTTTTATATCTGCCAAGCAAACAATTAGGCTGTTGTAAGTAACAAATGGTCTAGACGCTCGATGCCTGTTGAAAATTTTCAAGCTACATTATATCTGACAAGGAAAAAACAAATAATCGTTGTTTTGGCCAATTTTTACCATAAGCAATGTCAGCTTCAGCAGATGCAAGCTAACGCGGCTTCCTCTCTTTTTCTCTTATTGTCATGCCTCATTAAAGTATGCTGACTCTTGTGGATTCCTCGTTCCTCTAGGTAAATAGTTATTTACATGAACCGCGGCATTTTTCTTTGGTGACAATTCCTAATTATTCAGGAGTGCGAGGTTGATGCATTAGCTACGTTGTATCAAGCTTCACCCATAAAGATGTTCTTAAAATTAACTATCCTTTCAAAAGTAAAAGCTAAATTCTAAAATGGACAAATTAGGCCGCTCTTAGCCACATATGGTAAATGCTCGAAGCATTTCCCAACTGGTGCTTACTCCAGAGGGCAATCCTTTATGATGGAGTGGTAGAATTCTGAGCTCATCTGAGGGTCTCTTTAGTTGCCAGTGTTCGCCAGTATTATGCTCAGAAGGCATCAAGATATGGCAGTGAACAATATATTCTGCTCATTATTTGCGGTTTCCACAGCTCCACTCCCTTTTTCGCACTGTAGCTCCTTAATGTGCCAAAGTGAATTGATAGAGTTGAGCAGCTGTATGTCAAACTAATGGAGACCATTTATCAAAACAGGAAGCTTTAAAAAAAAATGTATTCTAATGTAACGCCAGCAGCCTGCGTGATGTCGGAAATAGTAGTTTATAGGCAAAATACACCTAGTCTTGAAGAGCTTGCAATTTAATTTATCACATGGGGAGAAATGAATGGTCTAGGATAAATATGACACCCAACCTAGAGCTACCTATCTGAATATTAGAAGCCTAAGTTGTATAAATGGGTAAAGGTGTTACTATTTTTTGGTATCAAAAAATATAGTATATGTAACATTTGAGGATATTGGACTTACGATAATTGACTCATGGATATGGTACTGGTTTGTCTCTTGTACCTCTAGGTCAGTGCTGCCCAACTCCAGCTTTCACGAGCCACCAACAGATCATGTTTTCAGTATTTCCTTACTATAAACTAGGTGATAATTCTATTACTTCTGGAATATTAAGAAAATTCTATAAACATGATCAGTTGGTGGCTCTTGAGAACTGGAGTTGGGGAGCATTGCTGTAGGTTAAAATGCAATGAAAATCAGTAAAAAATCCAAACGAACATCAAACCTTTGTATAAAATTATTGGAGTATTCCAAACTAAGCAAGTTATCACCTATGCACAGATACGATATAACTTGCTTATTACTACATCACAACCCTGATGTGAAGTTGAGTGGTTGAGTGAAGAGTTACCGGGAAATTGACAATGGATGTGATGGTTGCCTGGCACCACCTCATCGCTTTGATGTGGAGGTATCCTGGCTTGTTCGAAAATCCATATACTGAGGAGTACATTGCCCACTGTTTCGATCAGATTGCTTCATCCTAGCAAGAGTTATTGCACAGTAATCAGCTCATCTTTTAAGTGAATCTCCCTGTATTATTTGACTTGCTTACATGCTCAGATATTAGCATCCACATCCACTATTAAATCTAATACATGCATTGAGGAGAGGAAGGGTTAAAGAAATGAGCCTGGCTCACACCTCTGCCACAAGCCAGACATGAAAGGCAAAGTCTACTATTCAGTTATTGGGCTCTACTACCTTAGCTGAGTTTTCGATCCATGCAGAACAGATCCTATCAAATTTTGGCGGACATTTTCAATTGGAATACAGGATGATGTAGAGGTTGATACAATGATTGATTAACTTGATCCATTGTGTAACTTTGGGAGTACCAGTGGATTTCCACTCCATAATTAAAATTTTTCTAGCGCAAAAACGAGGAGTGTGAAGAAAATAATCTTCTAAGTATGAAACACTAGGATGTTTATTATGGCAAAGTGTATACCAAAGTAGAGATTATCAGGATATTTGGGCTGCGCTCACATATAGGATGAGATCCGGAGAGTATAAGCTAGAGTTTTTTAAAACCAACCCATTTCGGTGACTTTCTCAAGGTTAAAAAAATTTTTATTCATGCGCTGGTTTGAATAAAAGACCTTGCTTATACTCATTCTTTCTATAAGTGCAGGCCGCATATGACCTTTTCGACTTTGCCAAACTGCTATCTGGTTGAGACTTTCCTTCATCATGGCACTGCAGTTACGGCCCATCAGGCTTCTACAGGTTTTGTGTTCTTACACAACCCTTACATAGGTGGGATGCCATCATTCTGACCACCATTTTAATTTTTTCCCGGTACTATCCCATCTGTACGTCCTTGTCCCATCTAGATCTTCCCTAATATACCCAGAAAACATAACAAAGGGAAAAGGACCATCAGGAAACTAAAGTAGGTATTCAAAAATACAAAACTAGCAGGACAAAGGACCAAAATGGGGGCATCCTGTTGCATGACCAAACTGCAGGCAAGAAGGTGCCTAGGTCGAGTTGACACTGAAAACAATAATAATTACCGTTTATACTCGTGTATAAGCCGAGATTTTCAGCACCTTTTTTCGTGCTGAAAATGCCCCCTCGGCTTATACACGAGTCATAGGGCAGAAACCAGCGGGGTAGGGGGTGCCGCGGCAGGAGCCGGTGGCTGGGATCATACTCACCCCTCCCCGTGCCATCGCTGAGGGTCCCTGCAATCCTGCGTTCTCCCCGGCTTCTTCAGCTCTCCAGCGCTGAGCGGTGATGTAATACCCGCTCATTAAGGTCATGTAATATGGACGCGACGCCACTCCCATAGGCGTGGCATCCATATTCATGGCCTTAATGAGCGGTATTACATCACCGCTCAGCGCTGGAGAGCCGAAGGAAGCCGGGGAGAGCTGCAGGATTGCAGGGACGCTCAGCGATGGCACGGGAGGGGTGAGTATGATGGAGGAGGACAAGGAGCACGAGCAGGACGGGGGGGAGGAATGGTGGACGGGGGAAGCATGGAGGAGGACGGGGAGGATAACGGAGGACGGGGAAGGCATGGAGCAGGACAGGGGAGGGAGAACGGTGGATGGGGAAGCATGGAGGAGGACGGGGAGAACGGAGGACGGGGAAGCATGGAGCAGGACAGGGGGGGCACAGGAGGATGGAGAAGGAATGGGGAGCACAGCGGAGGACGGAGCAGGAGGGGTGGAGTACAGAGGAGAATAGGGGAGCACAGAGCTGGATGGGGGAGCAAGGAGCAGGACGGGGGCAGCACAGAGCAGGAGGGCAGTTTATACACCCGGCTTATACACGAGTCAATAAGTTTTCCCAGTTTTTTGTGGCAAAATTAGGGGGGTCGGCTTATACACGAGTCGGCTTGTACACGAGTATATACGGTATATGACATAATGAACCTCTTCAATCTAGCAGGAGTATAGTAAATCTGGTGTAAGAACTTGTATTAAAGTATATCTGGTGCTATCCTCCTTGTTCCATGGTCATCCACTGGGAGTGCAGGTGGTTTTCTCTTCCATCCTCCTAGTGGATGAACATGGAACAAGGAGGTGGAACAAGATTCTGCAGGTGAACAACTGGCTACATCGATGGTGTTGTCAGCAAGGATTTGGATTTATGGATCATGGAGTGAATTACCTATACGATGGACTACTTGATAGAGATGGGGTGCACCTTAAGAAGACTGGAAAACATGTATTTGGAAGTCGCCTTGCTACACTCATCAGGAGAGCTTTAAACTAGAACAATGTGGGAAGGGAAGCAAAAGGCCAGAAAAAGCCATACACCTAACAAATACTATTGAGAACTTTGCTATTAGAATTGAAAAGGAAGAACAAAGACAAAAAATCTAAATAATAAAAATATTGGAGAAAAAGAAACCAATCACAAAATAATATGTTTCTATACAAATGTACAGAGCATGAGCAACAAACAAGGAGAACTGGAACTACTAATGTAGGAAAAGAAATATGATGTCATTGGAATCACTGAAACTTGGTGGGATGATGCACATGATTGGAATACAAGGCTAGAAGGATACAACTTATTTGCAAGAAACAGACTTGATAAACGAGGAGGAGGTGTTGCATTGTATGTTAGAAAAGTGTATATCTGCACAGAGATCCAAGCTTCAGAGACTGGGAGTTCTGTGGACACTGGGTAAGAATGCAAGGAGAGAACAACGAAAGGACACCTTTGTAGGCATTTACTACAGGCCGCCTGTGCAAGCTGAAGATATGGATGAACTCTTTATGCATCAAATGGCCAAGTTCTCCAAAAAATATGACATAGTGATTATGGGAGATTTCAACTGTCCAGACATTTGTTGGGTTTCTCTCTCAGGCAAAACTAACAGGTCAAGCAAATTCTTATCTAATCCTTATAAACATGGAGGAAATCGTTGAAGAGGTGAGAATGGCTGGGACCGTAGGAGGTAGTGACCATGTTATTTTATAATTCTGGATAACTAGAGGAGGAAGACCTGTGAAGACTCAGACTTCAAGGATAGATTTCAGAAAGGCAGATTTTAAGGGACACAGAAAGAGAATTGGAGAGATCCAATAGCTGGATATCCTTAAGGACAAAAATGTCCAGGAAGGATGGGAAATCTTGAAAAATGTGATTCTCAAAGCACAATCCTTAATCATTCCAGAAAGAGGGAAGAATAGGAAGTATTTAAGGAAACCAGGATGGATGAACACAGAACTTAAACACATGCTAAAAAGGAAGAAAGAAATGTTTATCAAATGGAAAAAGGAAGGCATATATAAAGAAGAATATAATGATGTCTGCAGAACCTGCAGGGCAAGAATCAGATTAACTAAAGCTGACAATGAATTAAGGCTTGCAAGAGATGTCAAAAGCAATAAAAAAGGATTTGGGGATATGTCAAAAGGAAAAGAAAAGTCAAAGATGGTATAGGAGTTTTACAGGTTGAAAATGATGAAATGGTAAGAAAGGATGTTGAGAAGGCCAAACTTTTAAATTCCTATTTTGCATCTGTTTTCTCTCAGAAAGGAAATGTAACATCAACAGATCTTCAGTGTCCTATTAAAGTAATAGAAGAATCCAGGATATCTATAAACAGAAAGATAGTGAGGAAACACTTAGCTAACATAAATTAATTCAAGTCTCCAGGTCTAGATGAATTACACCCCAGAGTGCTGAAGGAGATAGCAGAAAAAATTTTTGAACCACTCTCAATAATCTTTGAAAATTCTTGGAGAACAGGAGAAGTCCCAGAAGACTGAAGAAGAGCAAATGTTTTTCCTATCTTCAAAAAGGGGAAGAAGGTGGACCCAGGGAACTATAGGCTGGTGAGTCTGACTTATATACCAGGAAAAATCTTTGAACAAATAATTAACCCCTTAACCCCCGGAGCTTGTTTTGGTTTTTCGTTTTCGTTTTATGCTCCCCTTTTTCCAGAGCCATAACTTTTTTATTTTTCCATCATTATGGCCATGTGAGGGCTTATTTTTTGTGGGACGAGTTGTACTTTTGAACGACACCATTGGTTTTACCATGTCGTGTACTCGAAAACAGGAAAAAAATTCCAAGTGCAGTGAAATTGAAAAAAAAAGAGAAATCCCACACTTGTTTTTTATTTGGCTTTTTTGCTAGGTTCACTAAATGTTAAAACTGACCTGCCATTATGATTCTTCAGGTCATTATGAGTTCATAGATACCAGACATGTATAGGTTCTTTTTTATCTAAGTGTTGAAAGAAAATTCCAAAGTGTGATAAAAAAAAAAAAATTGCACCATTTTCCGAGACTCATAGCGTCTCCATTTTTCATAATCTCGGGTTAGTTGAGGGCTTATTTTTTGCATGCCAAGCTGATGTTTTTAACGATATGACTTTTGTGCAGATACGTTCTTTTGATCACCCGTTATTGCATTTTAATGCAATGTCGCGGCAACCAAAAAAACGTAATTCTGGCGTTTTGATTTTTTTTCTCGCTGCACCGTTCCTTTTATTGATACATCGGGCGATTCTGAATGCGGTGATACAAATATGTGTATATTTGTATTTTTATTGTTTTAATTTGAATGGGGTGAAAAGGGGGTAATTTGAACTTTTATGTTTTTTTTTATTCTTTTAATATTTTTAAACACATTTTTTTTCTTTTGGCATGCTTCAAAAGCCTCCATGGGAGACTTGAAGCTGCCATAAAGCGATTGCCTCTGCTACATAGAGGTGATGCACAGATCACCTCTATGTAGCTGAATTACAGCATTGCTATAAGCGCCGACCACAGGGTGGAATTCATAGCAATGTGCCATCAACAACCATAGAGGTCTTGAGGAGACTCTGGTTGTGATGGCAACGCACCGCTGACCCCCGATCACGGGGGTCAGCGGTGCACGTATTTCCAGCCCGGCGGCCGGAAGCCCTATTTAAAAGCCGCTGTCAGCATTTTGACAGCGGCATTTAACTAGTTAATAGGCACGGGCGGATCGCGATTCTGCTCACGCCTATTGCTGGCACATGTCAGCTGTTCAAAACAGCTGACATGTCCTGGCTTTGTGGTGGGCTCACACCAGAGCCCACCTGAAAGCGAGGGATACTGCCAGCTGACCTACTATTCCATCAGCTGGCAGTAAGGGATTAAGCAACATGTATGTAAGTGCCTGGATAAGAATGAAGTGATTAACCAGAGTCAGCATGGGTTTGTAACTAATAAATCATGTCAGACTAGCTTAATTTCCTTCTATGACAGAATCACTGACTGGGTGGATCAGGGAAATGCTGTAGATATAGTATATCTTGACTTCAGCAAAGCATTTGACAAAGTATCTCACACAATCCTTATTGAAAAAATGACTAAGTATGGAATGGACAAGGCAACTGTTAGGTGGATTCATAATTGGCTTAGTGATCGACACAAAGAGTGGTCATAAATGGCTGCACATCCAGTTGGAAGAATGTCTCAAGTGAGGTACCACAGGGCTCTGTCCTGGGCCCTGTGTTGTTCAAGATCTTTATCCATAATTTAGATGAATGAATTGAGGGTAAACTGATTAAATTTGCTAATGACACAAAGCTAGGAGGATAGCTAATACTAGAGAAGAGAGAGAGAGGATTCAAAAAGATATAAATAAACTGGGCAGCAACTAACAATGGTTTTAAACAGGGAAAAATGCAAAGTACTACATTTGGGCAATAACAATGAAAAAAGCATATACAGAATGGGAGGAATAGGGGTAAGCAACTGCACACGTGAAAAAGACTTGGGTATACTAATAGATCACAGACTGAACATGAGTCAACAGTGTGATGCAGCAGCAAAAAAGGCAAATACAATCCTGGGATGTATTAACAGAAGCATACAGTCTTGATCACGTGAAGTCATTATTGCCCTCACTCCTCTTTGGTCAGACCTTATCTGGAATACTGTGTCCAGTTTTGGGCATCACATTTAAAAAAATACATCAACAAACTGGAGCAAGTTCAGAGAAGAGCAACCAGAATGGTGACCGGTCTGAATACCATGACCTATGAGGAACGGTTACAGGATTTTGGAATGTTTAGCTTGCAAAAAAGAAGGCTGAAAGGAGACTTAATAGCTGCCTACAAATATCTCAAGGGCTGTCACATTGCAGATGGCTCATCTTTATTCTCATTTGCACAAGGAAAGACTAGAAGCAATGGGATGAAACTGAATGGGAGGAGGCACAGATTTGATGCTAGAAAAACTTTTTGACAGTGAGGGTGATCAATGAGTAGAACAGGAGGCCATGAGAGGTGGTGAGTTCTCCTTCAATGGAAGTCTTCAAACAGAGGCTGGACAGACATCTGTCTGGGATGATTTAGTGAATTCTGCTTTGAGCAGGGGGTTGGACCAGATGACCCAGGAGGTCCCTTCCAACTCTACCATTCTATGATTCTGTTGAGGATAGGAAGAAGTCTGACACATCTTCCCAGTGATCATCAGAAATGTCTGGGATAGTCTCACTTATTTTGGTGCCTTAACGGTAGAGCGTGTGTGGCAGTCAATGTTTTTGAGAGATCCCGATTTCAGAGTAGCATTTCCAAACTAGAGCCAGCAAGTAAAATATGAAGGGAGCCAAATTCAAGCTGATGAAAATTGGGGTTGAGCTAAATAACTGTCCTAAGGAAGAAGGATTGATGTTCAATCGCAAGTTAAGAGTGGCCTGTATTCTCAGCCATTGTCATTACCATTATTGGGCACAGGAGGCATCCGTTCAGGTCTTATATTGATCCTGAAGATTTACAAGACTCTAACATGAGCCACATAGAGCATCGAAGAGAGCCTTGTCAGGTTGTTATAGTCAATATCCACTTACCAATGGGCATATATTAAGTGGAAGTTAAGTCACGCTTTAAATGTTATTATAGTTTTTAAGGGGTAAAGTATCTCCTTGTGGAGAATGACATGCCTGAGATGCCAGTGTAAGGAGACTTTTATGTAATGCAATGCTCCTCTGGGAAATTAAATATGCAAACTGCTTCTTCAGGGAGGAAAAAAACTTGAACTCTTGTGCCATCTATTGGAAGCAGCAATTCTAAAAGTCAACATCTCATATTGCCAAGTCAGACTTATTGCCTTGCAGTGAGGAGGGACAACACCCTGAAACATGTGTCTGAAAATTGAGATTCTGTTTTGGCTTTTATCCTAAGTCATGTGGCAAGGATTTCTAGGATTGCTAATTCCAATAGGTGGCAGTAGAGTTCACATCCTCTTCTCTTAAGTGAAAATTTGCATATTTAATTTCCCAGGGGAGCATTGCATGGCCTACAGTCCCTGACAGAAGTTATGTCGCTTATCCATGTTATGTAAATCAAAGCTTATAACCTGATGTTAAATTCATCCATTGGTTTTATAAATTACTCTTTTGAAAGCTGAAACCCTCCCAAATTTGGTTTAGGTTAAGAAAATAAATTGGCATCAATGCAAAAATATTGATCATTTAATGAACATAGAATGGTCAGATTTTGGCAAGACAAAAGTTTTGTCGCCCACAGAAAGTAATGTGATATTCAAACAAATAATTATCTTAAAATACAAATATATGTTGCATAACATTGGTGAATGAAGTTGTGCTGCTATTAGAGTCATATTTAACATTTTGTGTGACTTCCATGAGCTTGAAGGACTGCATCCATGCGGTTCAACAATGATTCATACAATTTATTAATGAAGTCATCAGGAATAGCAAAGAATGCAGTCTTACATGCCTCCCAGAGTTCATCTAGATTCCTTGGTTTTGTTTTCCAAGCTTCCTCTTTCATTCTACCCCAAACATGCTCAATGATGTTCATGTCTGTTGACTGGGCTGGCCAGTCCTTGAGCACCTTGATCTTTTTTGCCTGGAGGTGGAGGAACTTTGTTCTAGAGATGGATGTATGAAATGGAGCACCATCCTGCTGCAGAATTTGACCCCTTTTATGATTTGGAATATAAGAGGTAGCTAATACTTCTTGATATTTTAGGCTATTGATATTGCCTTCCACCTTGCAAATGTTTCGCACACCCCATATTGAATTTAACCCCAGACCATGATCTTTCCACCACCAAATTTAACTGTTTTCTGGGTGTATTTTGGATCCATATGGGCTCCAGTAGGTCTCCTGCAGTATTTGCGGAGGCTGTGGTGTAATTCTACTGAAGATTCATCAGAGAAATCCACCTTCTGCCACTTTTCCAGAATCCATCTGTTTAGCAAACTGTGGGACTTTGCAAATGCCACACGGTTTTTTATTTGCCTTTTCTTTAGTGCTGGCTTCTGGGCACTGAATCGACCATGGAGGCCATTTCAAGACATAATCCTACAAACTGTTCTAGTTGACACAGGGACCTGAGGTGACCAGGCCTGTTGGAGCTTTGCTGCAGTGGAAGAGGGGCTTGCTTTGGATTTTCTAACCAACAAACATTCCTCCTGAGCAGTTGTCTTGCGGGGTCTGCTGGACCTGGGCTTGTCAAACCCATCTCCAGTCTCTTCAAATCTTTTTTTAATTCTTTGTACTTGACGCTGAGACACACCAAAGGTGCCAGCCACCTCTGCAGTGGATCTGGTCTTCAGCCTCTTGATAATCAAGGATTTGGTTGCAGGGTGGATTTTTGGCATGTTGTCAGAGCTCAAGTTGCAGTTCAAGTGAAGGTCTGGGGTGCTGGGTTTCTTTTTATATACACCCACTAATTAACCGATCATTTACTGAACACAGGTGAGGATATAAACTAGGATTGGATGCATTATATGACCAGGCGACAAAATTTTTGTCTTGCCAAAACCTGACCATTCTGTGTTCATTAAATAATCATATTTTCAGCATTGATGCCAATTTATTTTCTTAACCTAAACCACATTTGGGAGGGTTTCAGCTTTCAAAAGAGTAATTTATAAAACCAATGGATAAATTTAACGTCAGGTTATAAGCTTTGATTTACATAACATGGATAAGCGACATAACTTTTGTCAGGGACTGTATAAGACTCCTTACACATGTCAGACATGTCATTCTCAACAAGGAAGAACATTACCTCTTAGAATGCAGTCAGAGGTCCTCATACAGCCAAATCAGATCTCACACTTTGCACTGAGGAGGGGCAACTCCCCAAAGCATATGTCTGCAAATTGAGATCTGGTTTGGCTTTTATCTTAAGTCACGTGGCAAACGTTGATAGTGAGATTTACAGTTTCTACTTCCAATAAGTGGCACTAGAGTTAACGTCATCTTCCTCTCTGAAGAGGTGACTTAAATATTATAGTGTTACACATGCAAGACTCCTTAGACGAACATTGAAAATTCTGACCCGTACTTTACATAGAATGCACACATAAAATACTTTAGCGGCCAGACCATGCACATTTCCATTTCCCACTCACGTAACATATTGGGCAGAAGAGAAAACACAATTAACACTTCCAATTTCCTTCTCCAAACAAAGCAATATTTAATAAATGCCACCTATAACCACGTTCTCCTACTTTTGCTTTAATTGTGTTGATTATGCTCAAATCCTAATTTTCCAAAGCTATCCTTGTTTTAATGTGTTGTAGATCAAACCATGTGGAGTTTTGACCTTAATATAATAGCAGTGATGTTCCTCTGCTTACCTTTGGCTAATTAAAACATATACAGTAGTGCACTGCCATTATTTATCCTGTTCTCATTTTGATCACTGTGGTAATACATTCTGAAGAGCGATGGCGGTGTCATGTAATTAAGCTGTAATGAAAGAGGGAACTCGGAAAATCGTCGATGGCTTTTCTTATGTAATAAATGCAAATTAATTTATTATCAGACGAGAAGTGATTGTTTTCCTTCGGTATTTCAAATCTTTTCTGAATATTTTTAAAAACATTTTTTTTTTAGCCGGTAATTATTTTTATAGTTCACCTTGATGATACCAAAGTACTATGTCGTGTGGCAGAGATAATTTACATCTTCTCCTGCCCTAATTGGGCTTCCATGATTGTTCAGGAGGTCTCTACTTGTACCTATTTATGCCTCTGAGTTCATAAATATGAATCCAGAACA
Organism: Oophaga sylvatica; assembly: GCA_033576555.1. Taxonomy (NCBI): domain Eukaryota; kingdom Metazoa; phylum Chordata; class Amphibia; order Anura; family Dendrobatidae; genus Oophaga; species Oophaga sylvatica. The sequence continues at coordinate 578,321,310 of JARQOD010000003.1, read as the reverse complement.
ATAATTGCAAAAATATCCTTCAATTGTCACATGTACAGATCTGGTCTATCTAGTCTAACATTTTTTTGGGGAAAAATAGCCCTATACATAAAGAAACTGACAGAGCCAGCACATGGAGGTTGTATGGCTTCGTACTAAGGAATCGTACAACTCCGGTGCACTCTCCTATACTGTAGACTCTATGGACAAGGCTCTGTCATGTACATGTGCCCAAGGTTCACACTCAACTTCAAATCAAGGCCATTCCCAAGATGTTTTTGGATTGATTTACAAGAAACCCAAAAATAATGAGTTCATACCACCACAGAAAATGTAGGGCAGGGATCTACAACCTGTGGTTCTGGAGCCACATGTATCTCGCGCGACCATGATGTGTCACTCTTAGCTGTCTGCCAGCTTGGTTCATGAGCAAACCGCTATGAAGAGAAGGTCTGTGAATGGTGACTTTTGTGAGTAGCCCCAGTTTGGATGCTCATATAATAGCTTTGGGGTTGAAGACATAAATTAATTATGATACTACCAGATAAAGTGGGTGCTTGTACCTGATGCCATAATGTGGCAGGAGTACTTGATGCAGGAATACCCAATTGGGGTAAGGCAGGAACCCATGGATGCAAATGTACTGCCTTGGTGTGATATCCATGTGGAAGCTTTGGTTATCATCATACCAATAATGGGGGCTCTGGGTATCACTACTTGGGGGAAGGCAGGATCTGGATTTCACTGTTCAAATGGGGCTCCGAATGTGGCTCATGACCCTTTCTCAGAGCTGAACATAGCTTTGAGCTAAGAAAGGTTGGGTATCACTGATGTAGGGCATTCAATGGATGGAACTACTGCTGAGATGAATTTTATCATGGGTCACCAGGACCTAGATAAAGTAGCTGATTAGGTAGCCACTTGGCAGAAAATGTTATTTCATTAGATCTAAAGTCCTATATATTAGGGCAAAAATTACCAATACTATTACCTTTCCAATAGATTGAGTCTAATATAGGGTAGGCTTTCGTTAGGATGTAGTTTCTGACAATAAAGTAGATTATTTCACTCAATGCCAAGCAGCTGCATGCAAAGCTAAGAAGTTATTGTATCTATTGGAAAAATTACTTGGCTTTGGGGCTTTAATAATAAGTTCTTGTCATTAGGTGACATGTGGTTAATAGTGAAGATAATTTTAAAGGGCTGTTCCCATTATATTAGGCGATAACATCATTTTGATTTTGTAATAGGTGGGAATCTGGTTTCTGGGGACTTAAGGTACTGCCACACTACTCGATCCCGCTAGCGATCTCGTTAGCGTTGCATACTAATGAGATCGCTAGCGGGATTGTTTCTATATCGCTAAATGCTGCCGCATTTAGCGATATAGTTAACGACGCTATCGCCGTTAGCGATCTTCTTAACGACTTTAGCGGTACAAAAGTACCGCTAATCGCTAAGAAAAGGTGCCACACAGCGATTAGATACTTACCCAGCGGGAGCGCCAGCGATGAAATAGGGTCCGGAGCGATTCCAGCGACGAGCGAGATCACAGCAGGAAGCTCGTCGCTGGAAGCTGCCGCACTGAACAATATCGCTAACGGATCGCTAAATAGTGACGTTTTTTAGCGATCCCGTTAGCGATATTGTTTAGTGTGGCATACCCTTTACACTGATCCTGAGACTGTTTTTCCCGGCTGAGTGGCACTGCTGGCTGCACCTCTGTGCAGGGAACTATAGACAATGAGGAGGTCAAAATCATCACCATTCAAGAAAAAAACAGTGAAGAGAACACAGCATTGCACCCCCTTCATTCTCAAGGATGATGTGGGTTGTGGTTTCTATATTACTCCTGAGCCCCTGTAAAAATTTAAAAAAAGTTCAAATAACCTTATTTTAAAGGGAACATGTCAGCAAATTTTTAAGAGAAGCATAACATAGGGGCAGAGAGCTTGATTACAGTGATGTGTCACTTATTGGTCTGCTTTGTGCAGTTTTGGTACAATTAATGTGGTGGGGGTTGCGTTACACAGATTGGCTAGACTAGGCTGCACATGAGCCCTGGTCCAGCAGTAATAATCTCCTGCTGATAAAACACTGATTGTATTGAAACTAAAGCACACAGCCTAATGTGTGATACATCCCTGGCATCAGGGTCTCTGCCTTTACATCATGCTGCTTTCAAAATAAATAACAAAAAACTGCTGAGAGATTCTCTTTAAATGCCCTTGATCATTATAATAAAAAAATAAAATTTGTTCATCATAATACAGTAAAACAAAAACTACAGTGTGGGCTCAACAACTTTACTGTATAGGGCTCTGTATAACCTTGAGCTGTATGGGAAGTAATATGGCTCCCATAGACTTCTAGTGTGACTTCTACACGGCTTTATGCAATGACAATGCCTATAGGATAACCAGTATAATCCACAGGGTCTTAATAATGAAAATCTTTCTTTTAACTTCTCTCTTATCGGCCTCTAAAAAAGTAAATGCAATCATGAAATTTTTTTTATATTTGTGTTCTCATGTAATAGCTATTGTGCGGCGGTTTTATCTCCTCTTTGTACTTGCAGTAACATATTATTTGACCATGAATCACTTTAATGGATTGAAACATAAGCATACGAATTGAAAAATAGACGCATTAGTCAAATCAATAAATAAATATGAAAATATATATCTACTCCGAAAAAGAAAAAAAAAAACATCTTGGCTACTGTGTCCTCCAAACTTGGATGTGGGAATGTGAAATATATTGCTTTAAAATATGGCTTTCTATGTCAACTAGCCAATGCCTGAAGCCTAAAAGGAATTTCGAACACAGAGTAAGTAGTATTTCATCAACAAAATCATAAAAGAAAGACATTAAAATGAAGGGATGATTGAGTGCTGTAGGACATTTTTAAAATCACCCTTCAGTTTGTGGCTGGAGTAGTTTAAGAGAAGACATTGCATAGTTTTCCTATGCATTTGCTTACAAATGGCTTTCGTTAACAAACAGCCTTTCTAGAAAGACCCTGCAGCGAATACTTATTTTTACAATTTTCCTGAACATTTTTCTTTTTTTTCTTTGTTAGGATATTTTTTGAAATAGCATTAGATTATGCTAAGTAATACAATGGGGGCAATTCATCAAAGCATTTTTTTACTAGATTTTTCACATTCTGGCTTTGAAAAGTCATAAATTTGTCACGCAAAGCAAGGCTCTGCAAAAAAAAAAAAATGCAACATTCGGAGTTTTTACGCCATTTTTGCCCAACAAAGTGGCATGATGGGGAGTGGCGACCCCTGCTCGTCAATTCATGATGAGCCTTGGCATTTGCTGTACTACAATTCTTACTCCAGCAGCCGCACTTCTTAATGGATCAGGAGCGTCCCCTCAAACACGCTCCCTCATCGGTCTTGATGAATCGGGACCAATATATATAATTTGACAATTAGGACAAAAATATTTATCAATCTGTTGTGACAAAGTTACTGGCAAGGTGCTCGAGGGGGATACGTTTCACTGAGGCTATTGGCTTCAGTGAATTGAAACCCAGTAATTTGCTCAGGCACACTATGTTTTAGAGGGATTAATCAGCCATTTTAAGGGCTGGCTTTTTGAGGACAACCATAGAGCGGGTTGGGGTTGTCCATCTTATCTCCACCCCAGGGTGTGGTCTGGGATTTAAATAGTCTGCCTCCTGAGGCACTCTGGGTTTCAATTCACTGAAGCCAATAACCTCAATGAAACGTATCTTCCCTGCAGCACCTTGACAATGTAACAAGGTGGCACGGGGTGGTAGTCATGACTGAGTCTATTTAAAGTAATAGTCCACAAACACCCCAGCCCCTTGCATATAGAATAGACAGATGCGATCCCAGGCATTACCTTTCCATCACAGTCACTACAGTCGCTGGTGATGAGGGTCAGGGAAACACTCTGGCACAGTTTCAATCCAACAGGGAAAAATGTTTTAATGAAGATGCAATGAACAAGATATAACTTCCTGCACTTTCCCTAGCAAAGTCCACCACAGCATTAGTGGCAGCAGAAGCAGCAGTAGTAGTAGTTCACAGCCAATATCTGGATGCTCAAAGTCCTTAGCGGGGCACTACCGCAGTCCTGGTGCCCGCTTCCACTGCTCGGGATCCGGGGCAGCACTCTCTTCCCTCCAGGGGAGTCTTCGGCTCCAGACACTGCTGAGCACCTGCCCTGGGCAAGACTGCCCAGCCACTGACTGGGAGACAGAAACTTCCTGTCTCTTGGAGGCTCCTGAACCAGCCCCTTTAATTAACTCCTTACTAGCCCTAATCTAATATATATAAGTGGTATATTGCAATGCACATATTAAGGCAATACAAACACAGCACATCACATTGGTATAACATTAACATATGAACATATTAACATATAGGTACACCATCCTGGTAACACATGATGCGAGAGAGAGGGGGCAAATGAGGGTCCCCTCTACCTCCTTACACCAGTGACTTTGTCATACTGTCTAGACAAAGAAAGCAGCAGGGGTGTGTGAAAAAGTGTTTTGTTTTGTTTTAATTGGCCAATTGTGTTTCAGTTACAAAGTGTGAATCTTCTACAAGCTTGATGAAGGTTCGCATATTGGAGCTAAAACGTCATCAAAATGGTCCAATTAAAAAAAAAAATCACTTTTATACATTATTTGATGTGATACTTCCACTGGCTTTTTATCTGGATGGTTGTTTTTGCCAGGTAGGCTTTTGCACTCTGAATGTTCTGGTGCTGCTCATTTTTTTATTCATCTATCTAGTTACAAACCCTGAGCAGCATCTCTAAACAGATGAAGCAAATGTGAATTGGTGCTAGCTGCTGTGACTGCACTACACATTATATACAATGTGTAATACAGTCACAGCCGCTTGCACCAGTTCACATTTTCTCCACTCTGTTAGGAGGTGATCGCTTCCTTTCTATTTTTGTAGTACACAATTGAAGGCGGTGACTGTCTCCGTATTTGACCGAGTACATCTGTGTGACACGTCCTGGTGCTGTCAATTTTTTTTTCATGGTGTAAAACACTTGTGAGGTGGCCAGGGTTGTAGTCTTAGCGAGGGGCTGCTGTTTTGACATACCCTGGCACCCAGCAAAAGAAACATAATGTCCAGTCTGTTGTGTGATTTGTGTGTAATGCAAGTCACTCACTTTTGGACTGGAGATCTCCTCAGGTTGCACGGTTCCAGTTCCGGATGTCACCACATGCAGATAGACAGAGTATGAGTCCATTTTTAACATCTCAACTTTCTCAACAGGTTCAGTTCAGTCTCAGACACTACACAGAAATTCTCACTGTTCACAGATCCTCTGCGCTGTGCTTTCCCTTGCTCTCCTGGCAATGTTTGTTCCTGAAACATAACATCCGGTAACGCAACTTCCCGATTAGCCAGACAAGTTCTTGCTTGGGACTTCCCGCCTGTTTTCCCCTCTGAGGGCTATGAAAGGATGGCTCTTCCAAACCTTTTCCAGACAGTAGGGCTTGAACGTTCCGTGATATCCCACTTAACTTAGTCGCTGATGTTTTCATGCTGCTCCTGTTTCCTGGTACCCGTGTGACTTCCATCCCTAAGGCCCTGAGCTGTTGGTCTCTCCTTGAACTATTTTCTGAAACAACCTCACCAAACTCCATTCAGCTCTGTAACTGACTAAACTAGGAAGTGTCCCAACTATAGTTACCCTTGCCCCTCCAAACTTGGAAATCACCTTATTTCTTTAACCAGTTCTATCCTAACCTTATCTAATTTCCTAATCTACAGTGCCCCCACTGTACTAAACCCTATACTACCCATTACTATTGTTCTAACTAAATCCTACACTTGTACTATAATTTCCTAACTCTATCACTAGTCCCATAAAGATACATAACTATACATTACCCATACATCATCACATAATAAAGCATCTTACATGTAAAATGTACCTGATTTACTAGGAAGGGATGCAGGGTATGACTTGACCCCAATGCACCCTTACACATGGGTGAAACATGTTAGAACTACTGTGTACTTCAGACTTCCATCCATGGTTCATCTGCCTTTGATCCATTTCTCAGAGTCAACAAATAAAAAAAATTCAGTCTACTCCAGTGAATAAAAATGGATAAAAAAAGACTCAACTAGGTTGACACTTGAGAATTAAAATCGGTCTATTCCTTTCAGATGGTAACACTCAGGGTTGTCAACTGTCAAGAATCTTCACAACAGTCCGTAAAAAAGTTGTTGTTGTTTTTTTTGTGGCTGAAGAAACTTACAGATTATTTTTATTATAATTATCAAGTTTCAATTTACAATTTACTGATCTCTTCATATCAGAGTTATGGGCTGTAGACATGTATCACTTATAATCCTAAGGATTATTAAAGTTTTTCAATGTGTCCATATGAAATCTTGTCCATCCACGATTTTTTGAAATGCTGTCGAGAAAAAAATCATAAGTTAAGTTGGCTACCTTCCAGGATGTGAGAATGCAACCTAATGCTGTTGTTCATAAATGCTGGATTGTAAATGCCTTTTAAACTCAAAGACGTTTGACCCAGAAGAGGCATGTTTGATTAAAATTAGGATAGGTTGCCTTGGCGTGGTTGGCCAATTTGTGTGCTAAATGCTTCAATTTTAAAAGTATAGTCTATTTGGTATTTATTGTTTTTTTTCTATTCATTGTTTGTATATGTGTTGTTGCACACTGGGTGCTTTATTTCTTTGGTTGTTATCTGTACAATTATCATTGGAGATAAAGGAATCTTTTCAAATTCATGTTTGCCTGCATTGGCAAATTTTTCCCCCAAAGTTGATTTGCGTTGAGAAAATTTACTGCAAATTGCAGGTACTTCAAATGCCCTGAGAACATGTTTATACCACTCAGAGGTTTTTTAGGACTGTATCCAACCTCTTTCAAGACCTTTAATGCAAGCACAGCCTAAAACACAACATAAAGTTTGATACAATTTCAATTTGTATCTAATCGATTCATTCCTAATTACTATCTATCATCAATCTATTTTCCAAGTTTCTGCTCGGGGTCAAGTATTTAGGGCAGCAAGAATAGAGCTGCAAACTGTGCTATACTTGCTATGAGATCCTACATGGACGGCCATTAGTATGTACATATTCTTATACATCCAGTTGTGCAATGTTTCAGTACCCAAGTGCAGCTTGTTTGGACTCTCCAAAAAATTTCAAATGCTAATACATTTGGCTAAGATAATTTTGAGCTGGAAATTTAAATCTGGCCCTTTTTGGGGGATTTTTTATTGAGATGATATCTGGAAGACATGCAGCCATTACAATACAAAACAGTGGGAACAGATAGCACCAAGATACGACACTGACTGTGTAATGCTCTGAGCAATTATTTACTGGGAAATTTTAGATCCTGGCATTCACATAGATGTTACTTTGACACATACTCTTAAATAGGTGCTGATCTGCATTTCTTAGCAGCAGCCTCTACACATTGAATGGAGTTGTGCTGTTCAGCTCTTTTCAATGTCTACATCCATTTGCCAAAGAGAGATAATGTTAGGCTCACCTAATGAGGTAGTTCCTCCAAGACCAAGGTCTAGGTGAGCACACAGGCCACAGGCATCAGTGCAGCAGGTAGAGATACTGGAAGCCGCAAAACAGATAGAGGTCCTTGAGAACGCAGGCAGACATGTAACTAAGGTACTGGAAGCCACAGGCAGATGTCTCGACCACGCACCACAATTGTGGGTTTCCAGGGCAATGGGGTACTCAGAGCCGAGCCCGTGGAAGTCTATGGGGATGTCACAGGTAGCGGTGGCTCGGTCTGTGGCCCTGGCGGTCAGGCGTATATTGGGGGGTATATTTACAGGGGATAGGTATATATACAGTTCGTGACGCCACCTGTAGTTCTCTGGTAACTTGTACCAGCGCTGCTGTAGAGCTCTGAGGGGATGGTGAGGCAGCTAGATGTTGGGTCCCCTACAGGTGGGACTCTTCCCTCAGGTCGATGGTTATGATAGGGTAGTGCAGGAATGCAATCAAATAACACAGTCTCACACATCAGCGTCTTTCCATACCTTTACTTGTAAGATGGTAAGGCAGGTCCCAGGGAGGCTGATCCAAGGAGAATGTATTTCGAGATAGCAGCTGGACAAGTTAGGGGCCTCCTTTACTTTCAAATGATGATGAGTACAACCAGCATGAAGCGTAGTTCCCTCTATAATCTCCAGCTTCTCCAAGCTGTACTGCCCAGTCAGTTTTGTGGTCGGAGCCTTCCTGTGAGAGAGCTGAATTCCTATCTTGTCCTGCAGAGACTCAAGGTCCTCACTCCCCCTGACCCCAGTTACGTACCGACTATTTAGGGGCTGCTTGCCGCGACCTAAGGTCCGATAAGCCTCTGGTTTTCTTACCACTAAGCTTGAAACTATAGTGATCCTTCGGTCCCCAGTGACCGGTAACAATGTGCAGGACTTCTCCAATCCAAAAGCACTTTTAAATATTCCTTCCACTGTGCCTTTCGCCTTGTCCGCGCTTGTAGCATAAACACTCACACTTGCAAAAAGTCATATAATCACTCCCTTCTTTTCTTCCTTCAGAGTTAGTTGCCAGACTCTCAGTAATCTTCTAGGCAGGAGCACGTCTCTGAACCTTCACTGTCCTTGAGACAGGAGACTGAAGTATTTCTGTACTAAACTCTTCCTTCTTTATCAATGTCTTCAGTGAGGTACAGCTCTGACCAGGCTGAGGTGATCTATATCTCGCCCTTACTGGCCTCCACTTGCTGAACTGCTGATAGAACCAAGCTGGACTGCTTCCTCCCTCCAAGTCCCAGCTAGACTCCACACGTCTGCTCTGTCTGAAGACAGGAAACTGACTACTAAATCACTCAACGAATCTACACTGACCACTCCCTACGAGTCACTACACTACCCTAAGGGTGTGTCTAGTGTATATTGAGTGAATGGGTATAGAGCATTGAACTGCTATCTCTCCACACATTCTCCAGGGTACTGCGTGTGCCTTCACACCAGGGCTACACACAGACAGGTAACTAAGGTACCGGAAGATGAAGGCAGATAGGTAGCTGAGTAACTGGAAGCTACAAGCAGACAGGTAACTAAGGTACTGGAAGCCACAGGCAGAAACGTAACTAAGGTACTGGAAGATGAAGGCAGATAAGTAGCTGAGGTACTGGAAGCTACAAGCAGACAGGTAACTGAGGTACTGGAAGCCACAGGCAGACAGGTAACTAAGGTACTGGAAGCTACAGGCAGACAGGTAACTAAGGTACTGGAAGATGAAGGCAGACAGGTAACTAAGGTACTGGAAGCCACAAGCAGACAGGTAACAATGGTACTGAAAGATGCAGACAGACAGGGAGCTGAGGTACTGGAAGCCACAGGCAAAGAACTGTACACAGACAAACAAAAATTATTAATTCCAAGACACAGGTGTGTGTCTTTGTGAGCCTATTATATATCCTAGACAGATGAACACATGTGATCACGCCAAGCCATCTGCAAAGCCTGTCATGAAGCACAACAGAGTTTAGTGGACCAGAGTGAGGGAAGCAAGGCCCGGATCCAGGACATGTGCATTATAGCTAATAACAGCTGATCTGTGGTGGTGCCAGGTCTACAAACCCTTTTATACAAAGTAACATGGCTGTAATATCTCACTCTTTTGCTAGTCTTCATATATAGGGTTCCCATTTTCCCTCTGCCCTTGTCAGATGCATTATTTTTCTTCTGGGAGAGTATGAATGCATCTCCTGGGCCCCCCAAAAGGCCAGTTAATTTCTCCTTTGCCCCAAACTTCTTAGGGAGCCATTCTCTATCTCTCCATGCCTGAACAATCTGGTTCATTTGTTTCGTCAGCTCTGGTGCTAGCCCAACTTGTTTTTGGCCATGTCTTTTGTTTGCTTCCAACCCCAACCTTCTGCTTCTATAAAGTTGGTATACACTTTCTCCTGCCCTGACCTTTTGCCTTTCAAACTATGTTTTCTGAAATCCTCTTTGGTACCATGTGCTAAAGTCTTCTAAACTTCAGCCATTGCTATCAGAGGGTACTCTGGCGAAAGAGGCATGGAGTTTTTTTTCTCCAAGTCCACATCTCTATACCAAGTCTAAAGTGTAAAACCTTGAGAATCTCTTAGACTTTGGTCAGTTTAGCTCAACAGTAACCCCATTGGGTCCACATCATCCACGGTAGACCTTACATCAATGACTTACTAAATGATGAGTGTTTAGCCTTCTTTAAAGTTCCGCAGTTAGGTGGGAAGGTTTCCCATTGTTTCAAACTTTTTTTTACAAAAAATTTTAATATTATTATTATAATACTAATTGTTATTTGTAAAAGGTTTTTTGTTTAAACCATTTTTTGCCCGGGGCTATTTTTTGCTCGATAAATTTTCCATTTTGCATATTTGACATCTATCAGTAAACAGCGTTAATAAAACAAATTAAACAACTTCATTCCCTACTGAACATTGAGGGGGTCGAAATATGTAATCTGGAAATAATCCTTTTTAATATTTTTTGTAAAATAATTATTGGGTTCACCAAATGATATCACTTTGTAATCTCAAAACCCAAGTTGACATCTACCCCGGGGTACTTTTTATTGGACTTCCCGCTTGAGTTTCTATAGACAGCATCTTTGGGCACTAAAAAAAGAAACATTCAAAACAATTTGTGAGAAAAAAGTAACAAAACCTACAAAAATCAACAGACTAACCCGCTAGGCAAAAAATGAAAACTAAACAGGGGTCTTTTTTACTTTCGTCAACGTAGAACCCCACTCCCACATCACGAGAAACCTTTGGTTCCGCCAACCCTAACGACGGGGCCGGCACCCACCACCCTCACAGCGGAATGCACCGGGCAAGGCCCCCATGTCTTCAGAGTGCCGCACCACCGCACAAAACATAGCAAAAAAACGGCTGCCAGCACACCCCTACCAAAAATTTAAGGGGCAATGAAATCACCCCCACAAGTTTCGTGAACAGCAAGAGCTAGACCCCTACTTTTAAGCTTTTTCTAATTAAAAACACCGTGGCCCAATGGAGGAGGAATCCCAAAAAAAAAAAAAGGCACATAGCTATCTGAAAAAAGGTGGGCAGCACCCTCCAAAAAAACATACATGATCTAATGCCTCTAGGCAAAAATATATAAACTGAACAGAGGTTTTGAAATTATGATAAGCTTTAAGCCCACTAACCCAAAAACGGGAAAACCCCGTAGGGGGCCCCACCACCCCAATGGGGAGGCCCGGCCCCACCACGACAATCACCCGGGGGGCAGATGGGCCCTGCTTCAGACTGCGATCCCCACCACACAAAACCCCGCAAAAAATGGCTCCCCACCACCAACACCAAGCGGCCCACGCCCCCCCACAGGGGCCTGTGCTGGGTTGT
>JARQOD010000003.1:578287467-578309831 GCA_033576555.1 Oophaga sylvatica | reverse complement strand
CTTTTTACCTCCTTATTTTCTCCCTGAAAACTTTATTGCTCATTATCTCGTGAGCAGCAATGAAGTGATACATGATTTATTGGGAAACAAAATCTGTGTTTCACTGCTGAATGCATTTTTTTCCGTGTTTTTCAGGCATTGAGCCTTTCCCATAACTGAAAGAAAAAGTATGGTATGCCACTGCTCTGTTCTCTGACTATCACACGTAAATATCCACATTTCATTGCCGGGTTTGTGGTTAATTCAATTCCCATTTGTTACTTAAAGAATCTATTTATTTAATTAGGCCATTTCACAGTAAAAGTGGATTCCAAATATTTAACAGGTCATAATACATTACTTGTATGTTGGACATTTTTCTCACTCCTCTGCACGCTGTGAAGGTGTGTACATGACTTATATACATATATAGCTAATTATGTTTAGAATAACCAACTGCTTTAGGTGTGTATCCAGCTCAGTTAATATTTTAGACATTTTTTCTAGGGAAAAACGATCTGCTTTGTGAATTTTTCTTACAGCAGACACACGCTAAGACCCCAAACATCTTTACATTAGTCAGGGATTTCTGATTAGATCTGGGACGTCCCAGCGCTTGCGGTCGGAAATCTCGCATCTAGAGTGTAATTAGCGGGTTACTGGTGAACGTCCTGTTGTTACGACGTTGCAGAACGTTGCAGAGACCTTTCGACACATATGTGCAGAGTTATCCCAAGCCTAGTCTCAGCCAGAAATCCCAGCCAAGGGTGCACTGTAAGGTGGACAGAAGTTCCGGCCTAGCTCGAAGAGGTCAGGAGTTTCAGTGCATGGTGTGGATAAGAACAGGAAGTGAGGACCGTCGAGGTGGCCAGAAGGTGAGTGGTAAGCATTAGTTTTTACATTTTTGGTATGGTTTGACAAAATGGCAGCCAGCATAGAGCGTCTTACAAGATATCTGCATTCCGCATAATACAAATTTATCTCAAATTTGAGTAGTATTCAGTTCCACTCAAATAAGTATGTCCAACTCTAGCTACAACTACCAGAGATTAGTGGATCTTTTCAAATTCGAATTTGCCGACTTCGCCGAATTTCCCCCCAAACTTTAGTTTGCGGAGAATACTTTTGTGTGAATCTTGTATCAGTGTGTTCTGACTTAAAGTCAGATAGCGGGATCACCAGTGAGGCCAAATCGTGAATACTTGAAAGTTTGAGAGAGAGAAAGAGAGAGGGGACCCTGTTGACCATTAAAGGTTATACTCTACAGCAGGGGTGGGCAGCCTTTTTTCTGCCGAGGGCCTTTTGGATAGTTATACCATCCTTCAGGGCCATACAAATCTAATGCCTCCCACAAGGTGCATCCTATCACTGGCACTGTGGTCTGGACAAAATCTTTCACTGCATGCGCCACAGCATTTGGTAGTGAACGCTGAATGCGAGTGCTTACAGAGCAAGAAGAAATTAAAGGGCTGTCAGCCATCAAACACAGCTGCCAGCCTAAGCACTGTGTTCCCCGTAAATATGCCCAGGGGTCAGAGAAAATGTTATCGAGTGGCCCTAAATGGCCCTCAGGCCTGAGATATCCCTTCCTGCTGTACAGGATAGAGAGGAACCTGCTGACCATAAGAGCTTGCCCTCTAAAGGAGAGAATGGACCAGCTGAACATAATAGCTTACACTCTAAAGGAGAGAGCGAGGACCTTGCGTGCTGACCATAAGAGCTTACACTCTACAGAAGAGCGAGGGCCCTGCTGACTATAAGAGCTTACACTGTAGAGAAGAGAGAGGACCCTGCTGACCATAAGAGCTTACACTCTACAGGAGAGAGAGAGGACTCCACTGACCATAAGAGCTCACACTCTACAGAAGAGAGAGCGTGAATCCCTGCTGAGCATAAGAGCTTACACTTCACTGGAGAAAGAGAGAGAGGACCCAGCTGACCAAAAGAGCTAACACTCTACAGGAGAGAGAGGACTCCACTGACCAACAGAGCTTACAGGGTCCTGTCTCCTCCTGTACCAGTCGTGACTTGAATTGCTTAAGATTATTGTGCTTGGTTTTTTTTTGTATAACCCCTTTTCACGTGTAAAGTGCCATGGAATTAATGGCGCTATAATAATAATAAATAATAATAATATTACAGGAGAGAGATCCCTACTGACAATATGAGTTTACACTCTACCGGAGAGAGAGAGGGGACCCCGCTTATTATAAGAGCTTACACTCCACAGGAAAGAGAAGACCTGATGACTATAATAGCTTACACTCTATAAGAGAGACTTACCCAATGACTCAGGAGAGGGAAAACGACTCTGCCATACAAACTGTGATGATCCAGGTAGGGACCACCATTAGAAGGTGTGATAATCCACTAGATGTCATAGCTGCAGGGCATTATGGGGAGGTCGTGTGGTAACGCGTTGATTCAGGGTCTTCCGCTCATGTTGACAGAACAGTGGCTTCTCTTCCTTACTGTTCTGCTGCTTCCCATCAACAGAGTAGCTCTTCCTCTTTAGGGCTGCTCTGTCGACATGGCGTGACTACCAACATCATGGTAATTGACAATTGGCTCCCCGCTGCCTAACTGCAGGAAGCCAGCTGTCAATCAGCTGTCAATCAGCTTGATGTTAGCAGTCACTCTCTGTCGACACAGCAGCCCTGAAGAGGAAGAGCTACTCTGTTGATGGGAATCAGCAGAATCAGCAGAATCACCGGGAAGAGTGGTCAATGACTGCTCTGTGCAGACACCGGGTAGTTTGACAGTGCAGGGTTAATTTTAGACCATAATAAGAAAATAACAGTCCTGAATAAACCCTTTAATCCTGTGGGATCTTCTGTAAGGAGGTGGCAGGACCCTCGGTTGCTCCGTCTCCCCTTCCCTGATGTGGTCCCCCATGCAGTGCCCTGACTGTGGGTTATGCATAAATGTGTATTGTCTTTCAATTTTCACTATGTATTAATGTAATGTGTTATGGTAATGCTGTGCTTTGTTTGTCTTGTCCCAATGTTTTGCTATTGTACAATGTTATGTATATAGCTTAGGGTTAGTATAGGGTTAAGTTAGTGGGCTGGGTCAGCAGCCTCCAAGCAAACAGGAAATCCATGTCTGCAGTTCAGTGGCAGGCTGGCTTGTGGCTGGATGTGCTCCTCAGCTGGGAGCTGGTCATACCCCTGGAGGGGAACAGAGCTGCCAGTGGACTATCGGGCAGTGGGCACAAGCACTGTGTGTGCCCCACAAGAGACTTTTAGTTCCTGGGAGCTGACTGAGAGCCATTGCCTCTGTTGTTGAATAGTGAATAGGGGCAGATCAGAGATTGTTACCTTCTTCTATTTTTCATATTTATTAAACAAGTTGCCACTGTTGGGCCCTGAAGAGTGTGACGTGTTGTGCATTCAGAGGACTTTGTTCCAACCTGGAAAGGAGCCATGATCCTAAAGTAACCCACTGTGACCTGGGGCTGGGATTAGAGCTATCTTTTCATGTGCAAGGGGCCGGGGTGTGGACTGACTGTGCCTTAGTGGCCTTGCCCATGACTACCACCCGAGCAGCTTTGTTACATTTGGCGTAGTTGGCAGGATCGACCCCAGCAGCTCTGCAGCCCTGAGACTGATTGAATTGTTGACCGCAGTGAAAGAGTTAATGATGGCAGCTGACATTGACTTTGAGATGCTGATGGAGAAGACTCCCGAGATTTGTGAATTGTTGACCGCCATGAAAAAGTCAAAGATGGCGGCTGACAGTGACTGTGAATTGGTGCCAAAAACTGAAAATAAAATAGAGGTCAGTGGTGCGAAAATGGAGGAGGGTGCCGCCTTTAGTGGTCATCATGCCAGAAATTTTGTGCCAAAAGAAAGAAGGCCGCACCCTGCTGTGATGGATGCCCGCCCGAAATGGGTGCGGGCGAAGAGAGAACTCCTGCCTCCGCAGCAGATTCTGGAGGAACAGGTGAAGCAGCAGGAAGTGACCCCACCCATGAATGGGAGGAGCCTGGCAAAGAGTGACTACCTGCTAATGGACAAGGCGCCATTGCTGGACGTAATGGATAGGTGCAGCACATCTTTCCACTGCGGCATCGGCCACCAGGACTGGAGGCAATTTGTGGCCCGGGCAGAGATGGACCTGCATTTCGAGGCCTGGTGGTCGGAGGAGCTAGAGGAATAGCATCCTTTCCAGCGGCCGGACAAGCGGCCGGTGAAGTCCCTGTCTGCAGTTCAGTGCCCAGGCAGGCTGGCCCTTGGCTGGATGTGCTCCCTGCTGGGAGCTGGCCATACCCCCGGAGGGGGACTATCGGGCAGTGGGCACAAGGACTGTGTGTGTGCCCCACAAGAGACTTTTA
Source organism: Oophaga sylvatica (assembly GCA_033576555.1). Classification (NCBI taxonomy): domain Eukaryota; kingdom Metazoa; phylum Chordata; class Amphibia; order Anura; family Dendrobatidae; genus Oophaga; species Oophaga sylvatica. Next base: position 578,305,516 of record JARQOD010000003.1, on the reverse strand, counting down.
GCTTTTGGGAGCTGACTGTGAGCCATTGCCTCTAATGCTGTAGCCGTTGTTGTGAATAGTGAATAGGGAAAGATCAGAGATTGTTACCTTCTTCTATTCTTCATCTTTATTAAACAAGTTGCCGCTGTTGGGCCCTAAAGAGTGTGACGTGTTGTGCATTCAGAGGACGCCGTTCCAACCTGAAGAGCAGCCGTGAATCCTGAGGTAACCCACTGTGACTTGGGGTTGGGATTAGAACTGTTTTTTCATGTGCAAGGGGCCAGGGAGTGTACTGACTTTGCCTTAGTGGACTCTCCCACGACCACCACCCGTGCCACCTTGTTACACTTCCATAGTGGAATGTGTGATGTTGCTTTATGAAATAGATATAAGTGACATCAATGCCATGATATGTGGAGTGCATAAAGGCAGGCAAAAGTCTATAAAGACCCCAAAATATGTACAAAATGATGGCACATACATAGCAAGCACCGAGTTTGCTTGTAGCCTTTGTGGAAACAGAAAGCAATTTCTGGCATGCTTATCCTTCTGTGCTAAGTGCAGCTAAATTTTTTTTATTACTTTAGTGTTCCTTTAAAACAAAGGTCAAGTCTGCAGTGATAAAATAGGCTCCAGGTTGCTTTTTTTTAATAGAGGAAAATGATATTGTGTTGATACACAAAGCAGCCCGGCTCTGTTACACATAAATATAACTTTAAGATGTGTTGTGCTGATGTCATCAATAAAGTTTTTAGTAAAAATTGCAAGTGTTAGACATTGTGTAAGAAGTAACGCTTTTTTTTCTCCCCACGTTTATTGACATTTACAATTATTAATGTGCCCCCGTAACTAATAAGGAACAAGGGAATCACTGCGTATTTTTCCAAGGTTTACTAAACCTTAAGCTGCTGCACTTTAATAGCACTGTTGCCAGCATTATGTGTATGTTGGATGGCTTTATAAACACTTAAGAAAAATGAATTATGTTTCCACAATGGGATTACCGTGTATCATTATGGCCAGGTAAATGCCAGGATGGTGACATAATTGGTAGTTGTGAGTAAAATACAACCCCCTTTAAAATGTTACTAAGGTAAATGCTGCATGCTTGTAATTCATTATACATAAACATGACTACAGGATATTTATCATTTTCTAAATCATGTATGCTTCTCGTACAAATTTCCTTAATTTTTCTGGCTGATACTGCATTAGTTCCTTTAAAAAAACACAATGTTACCCATTTTTGTAAGTCTCTTAATTTACTTTTCCATAATGATGCATGGGTTTACTTGAATAAAAAACAAAGGGCATTTCGTATTCATATCTTTAGCTACTATCTAATGTTATGGTCATTAAATATGGGCAGATTGTCAAATCCAGCTTTGTTTTATGAGGGTGCACTACAAAGGTCACAATTTACTTTTTCTATATTGTTATATGAGTATTATGGAGAAGCAGGCTACAATTTTATTCTGTTCGCAAAAATTTGGAGCTTTTTGAATTTTTTTTCTGCTTCAGGGAATTTATGGAATTTGTAATGAAACATTATTTCTTTAGTTATTGGAAACTCTTTTCCAATCCTCTCTACTATGTGACTTCACATTTTTGTTTATTTCCAGTTCTGAATGTTGAAAATGGAAGAGTCTCTTTTTTTTTTTGTAAAATTTGGAACATGACAGTTTTGTTCTGGGAAAAAACATTGGGAATTCAAAGCCATCACATTTTGGGTTAAAGAATAACTCAGGCATTAGGTACATAGTCTCTACTGGTCCTTCAGGTCTCTGCAACAATTTTTGGTTTAGACGTTGAAAATAAAAAGTAAAAAAGTATTTTTTTTTTTTTGGAAGATTTAGAATTAGAATTAGAATTTTTTTCTAAGGTAGAAATGTTGGGAATGAGAATTTGGAATGGGACAGTTTTTTGAGGGAAGAAATGTTGGGAAACCAGTGCCATCACATTTTGAGTTAAAAAAATAGAAATTGGTTACAAAGTCTCTCCTGGTCCTTCAGGTCTCTGCAACAATTTTTGATTTGGACTTTAAAAGAAAAGGAATTTTTTTTTTGAAAATTTATAATGGGACTATAATAATAATAATAATCTTTATTTATATAGCGCCAACATATTCTGCAGCGCTTTACAGTTTAACAGTTTCAAAACACAAGTCATAAGTAACAACGTTAATACAATAATTAAAGCAAAATAAGCCGACCATGCTCGTGAGAGCTTACAATCTACAATGAGGGGGGAGATACAAAGTACAGGTGTGTATATACAATGGTGCATTTACAATGATGGTCCAGCCATCTTGAGGGAGTGAGGCATGGATGGAGATAGTGAATGGGCTACACATACACACTTAAACATAAGAAGGGACTGTTTTTTTCTGAGAAAGAAACGTTGAGAATCCTAAGCCATCATATTTTTGGTTTAAAATAAACCAGGCATTGAAAGACAAAGACTTTTCTTAGTCCTTCAGTTCTCTGCAATATTTTTCACTTAGAAAAAAAGTAAAAATTTAAAAACAGCAAATTACTGTTAATGAAACCACCAAGGTAATGTAATCTCTTCCGACTAGTCAAGATACTGTCTTTTTTTGTCAGACCCCTAGGATATCTCTTCAAGGTAGTCACTGATTGTCCTCATGAGTAGTACTGAGGGTGTCGGGATGGTATGTGGCAATGGAACGAGTAACCAAGAGTCAACAACAAAAAAGCAGTCAATTAAAAGTCTAGGGAACAATCCAAGACAAAATTAGAAGTTGGAGTCAAAGTTAATATATGAGTCCGCAAAGAAAGGTACTAGACAGAAAATCAATGGGCAAACAAAAGCAAGATCCACTGTTCAGCCTAGACCAACCTTTCCCCGATAGAAGCAAGGACAATAATAAAGGAATTCCTTAGATTGGACTCCCCAATCAAGCCCATTCCAAGGCAACTGTAGCACTCACGACACTGTTTCATGAGTAAATCCTTAGACACACAGACTTTCTTTTTCATGTGTTGGAAAAAGCCAGAATATTTGATCATGACATTAGCAAAAACATTCTGTAACGCCAACATCCCGGCGTGGTCCCTCTCCCTCCTCCAGCAGGTTCACTGACATGCTCACTGCCCTGGCCGCACACCAGTGTCATCATTCCTTGCTGTGATTTCCTGTCTTGGTCATGCAATACAGGTCACCCAGCGGCGCACACCTAGTACGCATTCTTCCTGACTCTTAGAGAGTGTCATGTGTCTGGATTTGAACTCTTGATCCCGTGTTCTGTGGTTGTAGTCTCTTTCCGCTGAGCCACAGCAGATACACCTTTTCTTTGGATGTTTTAGTTTTGTTATCTTTGTTTCTGTTGGGTTTGGCTAACGTGTTTTTCACTTACTCTAATTGTCTGCCCTATCACTTTCAGGTGCAGCTTTATAAGCCTTCCCCTGATGATGCTTCCTGCTACTGATAGTCTTTGTTGGATTCATTCACTTGGCTGTAGTTTATGTTGGTTGCAGTGGTTTTGTGTGTGATTCCTTTGTTACTTAGGGAATTGCTAAGTACATTCAGGGTAAGCTGCCATCAAGTTAAGGAACCATTGCCTTATTTTATGGTTCTAAACATACGTCGGGTCAGGCAGGGACAGATCTGGATCAGAGGAGGGTTTTTCCTAGTCTCAACAGGGATCTTTCAGGTTCAGCTATTTGTCCCCCTAGTTTGTACACTAACAGTATGAATGTGCTTTAGCAGTCATAATAAAGGAGCAGAGCGTGCTCATTATGGAAATGCCCCAATAGCTGGGAGGAATCAAATATATAAGGCGTGCTCCACAGTTGGGTGGTGCCTGAGTAAAACCTCAACCTTGATTTAGTTAGTCCTGTGCAACTAGTCAGTTGTCAGGTCTCATTTGTTGTCTCAACCCGAACCCATCCTGTAACCATTGTTGTCTGACCCAGAATCTTTTCCTGAAATTTGTTTTGTCTGATCCAGTACCTGCTCTTGAAACCCTTGTTGTCTGAACCAGTACCCGTCTCTGGAACCCGTGTTGTCTGAACTTGAAACCACTCTGGTGGTTCCTGAACTTGAAACCGCTTCGGCGGTACTTGAGCCTGAAACCGCTCCGGCGGTACCCATGCCTGAAACTGCTGTGGTGGTACCTGAGTCTGCAGTTACCTGAACCAGTCTTGTGTTACAGAATATGCACTGTCAGAACCAGAACCAAGTATCTGAATCTTGTCCTGCCAGGTATACTGAGTCTGTGTCTGTGACTGCGATCCTGACCCTTGAGGTCAGCTGTTGCAGTACCGGGGACTGCTCAGGAGTGGTACCTGGCTGCTACCTGCAGCGCAAGCCTAACTCCATCATCATGAACTCTAGCACACCAGGTAGCCTCTTAGCCATATTCTTCCTGGATAAACCTGGATCATTGCACAGTGCGTCCACAATTCACATGTGTGACACATTCATTTTGTTTATTTACTGTAGACAAGTGCATCATGTTATCAATTTCCCTTACAGCACAAAGTATGATATCAACTCCATGGAGGCAAAGTTTTTCACCTGTGAACAAAACTTTTGTAAATTAGGAAAAATCCATAAAACAATGTTATATTTCAAAATAAATATTCCCTTCCAAGAATCAAATGTGACCAACCCATAAGACAGTCATATCTTCCTTAGATTTATGCAATCTAATTCATTATTGTTGAGTTCTTCCAACGAATACTGCAATTTTAAATGTCCTTGACAGAAAACAAAATCCAATATTAAAGGGGTATTTCAATCTTGTACCTTTATGAATTATCCATGAGATATAGCATAAATGTACGGGTGCATCTCACAAAATTAGAATATAATCAAAAAGTTAATTTATTTCAGTTCTTCAATACAAAAAGTGAAACTCCTATATTATATAAGAGTCATTACAAACAGAGTGATCTATTTCAAGTGTTTATTTCTGTTAATGTTGATGATTGTGGCTTACAGCCAATAAAACCCCAAAATTTATTATCTCAGTAAATTAGAATACCTATATACTCGCGTATAAGCCGAGATTTTCAGCCCATTTTTTAAGGCTGAAAGTCCCCCTCTCTGCTTATACGCGAGTCATATACCGGGGGTCGGCAGGGAGCAGGGGTGTCAGATCATGCTTACCACTCCGCCGGCGCGTCTCTGCAGCCCCTCTGCTTCTCCCACAATCTCAGGCTCTTTCCTGCAGCGGTCACGTGGTACCGCTCATTAAAGTCATGAATATGCTCATATTCATGACTTTAATGAGCGGTACCACATGACCGCTGTAGGAAGGAAGAGCAGCGGAGACCGCTGGAGAAGAGCAGGGGCTGCAGAGACGCGCCGGCGGGGGGGTGAGTATATTCGATATTCACCTGTTCCGGGTCCATCGCTGGGCACCGCTCTGACCTCCTCGTCCGACTCCTCTGGCTGTGATGTTCAGGCAGAGGGCGTGGCGTGCACTAACTACGTCATCGCGCCCTCTGCCTGAACATCACTGCCTGAGCGCTCACTGACAAGAGGACCCAGAAGACAACAGCATGCAGTGGTGGACCAGGGACAGGCGAATATCTCAGGTGCCGGGGCCCTGAGCGAGCGGTGACACAGGCACCTGTCCTCCATAGTGTGCCGGTGTCCCCACCTGCTCAGGACACCGGCACCTGGCCCCAGCGACGAGAGGTAAGTATGTAAATTTTTTTTTAGTTGCAGCAGCAACGGCAGCATAAGGGGCCTATACTATGGAGAATATGGGGCATAATCTGTGGAGCATATGGGGCATAATCTGTGGAGCATATGGGGCATAATCTGTGGAACGTATGGGGCATAATCTGTGGAGCATATGGGGCATAATCTGTGGAGCATATGGGGCATAATGTTGTGAATGTTTTAGAAATGAACTCTGAGCAGAAGCTCCCTCTGGTGGTTACAAACAGTACTGAACCATTCAATGAGGATTGGCAATCAGGAATCACAGACTGGCTGGATATAAGGGAGGTTCCCTCCCATCATGGTTGCCGGTGATCAATTGTTCTTGTCTCAACTTTGTTTCCTGGTTCTCTTGGAAGTTTGCTGAGTCTTGCCTCTTCTCCTGTTCTCAGATAAGATATTTTCTGTTTTTTGTTTTTGTGCTTACCATTTGCATATTTCTCTGCATTTCTGTGAAGTTAGCCAGGTCCCCCTCCCCGGGGGGCTTGGGCAGTTCCTCTGGAGCCACTGTTATTTGTTCATTTGCCTTTTCCAGTTTTTTCAGTGGCTGCGGCTTAGTTTTGTTACACCAGAGAACTAATTTAGGTGGTAGAGGTCGTGTGATCTCAGGTGTTTTTGCAATTAGTAGCGTTGTTTTTTTTTAAGGTTTTTTTTTGGATTGCAGTAAGTATCCTTCCTATCCTTTTTCTGTATAGGCAGATGGGGCCCCAACGTTTGCTCATACTATTTTCTGTCTGTGTCTGTATTTCCTCTTGTCTAACCGCCATTACATGTTTGGGGGCTTTCTATGTTCTTTGGGGATCTGCTCCGGGGCAGATAGCTTTCCTCTTTCTATCTTTAGTTGTAGTTAACCTCTCAGACTGTGACGAGGCGTCTAGGACCAACGTAGGAACGCTTCACGGCTGCCTTTAGTTGTGGTGGTTAGTCAGGGTACTGCAATCCAGTAGATTCCAACCTCTCTGGTGTATTGCCGTTTTTGCCTGCTCTCCTCAGCTACCAAAACATAACAGTATCACCGGCCTAACTGAAAATTATATGGTACTCACAGAAGGGAAAAATAGTGTGGAAAGAAAAAAGGTTGTCAGAGTTGTCAGAGAATTTTTTTCTGTTTGTTGCATTTTTTCCCTCTTTTTCTCTGGGTGCTGAGGAGGATTTTTTTTTTCTCTCTCAATGGAGTTTGCACAGTTGTCTGGCCGTGTGGATCAGCTTGCCACTGAGGTTCGGAGTATTGCTACCTATCTTGCTAGGTTGCCAGTTGTGGAACCCAGGATCCCCATGCCAGATTTGTTTTTGGGGGATCGAGCTAAATTTCTGAATTTCAAAAATAACTGTAAGTTGTTTTTTGCCTTTAAACCTAAGTCCTCAGGGAACGCAGCACAGCAGGTTCAAATTGTCATCTCTCTCCTGCGCGGCGATCCTCAGGATTGGGCTTTTTCCCTGACACCTGGGGACCCTGTTTTGAGTAATGTTGATGCATTTTTTCTGGCTCTGGGTTTATTGTACGATGAACCTAATGTCACTGATCAAGCTGAAAAAACATTGTTGGCATTAAATCAGGGGCTTGAGGACGCTGAGTTATACTGTCAGAAATTCCGAAAGTGGGCAGTCCTGACCAAATGGAATGACGATGCTTTGGCAGCCCTTTTTCGGAAGGGTATGTCAGAAATGTAAAAGATGTTATGGTGGACTTCCCTGCTCCCTCTGGTCTCAATGATTCTATGTCATTAGCGATTCAAATTGACAGACGTTTGCGTAAGCGTAGAAGTATGCGTGGAATAGTGTTGCCTTGTGAACCAGCTTCTGAACCCATGCAGTGTGATAGAGTGGCTTCTGGGGCACAGCGTCATGAGTTTCGAAAACGCAATGGGTTATGTTTCTACTGTGGTGATGCCTCTCATGCTATTTCAGTTTGCCCTAAGCGGGGAAGACGTTTTGCATGCTCAGTGGTCTTGGGTAGTGTTCAGACTAAATTTCTGTTGACTGTTACCCTGATTTGCTCCCTGTCCACATTTTCTGCTCAGGCTTTTGTTCATTCGGGAGCAGCTATTAACCTGATGGATTTTGATTTTGCTAAACGTTGTGGGTTTCCCTTGATACCCCTACGGAAGTCTATTCCCCTACTGGGGATTGATTCTACCCCTTTGGCTGAGAATAAACCCCAGTTCTCTACTCAGGTGATAATGAGGGTTGAACCTGATCATCAGGAGAGTTGCAAATTTTTGGTGCTGTATAATCTGCATGACATTATTGTACTGGGTTTCCCTTGGTTACAGTCTCATAATCCTGTTTTGATTGGAAATCTGTGTCTGTAACCAGTTGGGGCTGCCAATGTGTTAATGCCAACACTCCTGTTTTTTCTGCCTCTCCCAGGCTCAGGATGTTCCTGACTTTTTGATTGATTTTTCTGATGTGTTTAGCGAAAGTAAATCTGCATCCTTGCCCCCCCATAGGAGCTATGACTGCGCTATTGAATTAGTGCCTGGTAGTAAATTCCCTAAAGGTCGCCTTTTTAACTCGTCTGTACCTGAACCTGACGCTATGCGGTCTTATATCAAGGAGTCATTGGAGAAGGGTCATTGCAGACCATCCTCTTCACCCTTGGGTGCCGGTTTTTTCTTTGTGGCCAAAAAGGATGGTTCATTAAGGCCGTGTATTGATTATCGTCTCTTGAACAATATCACTGTGAAATATCAATATCTGTTACCCTTGATTTCTGACCTGTTTTCCAGGGTGAAAAGTGCTACTTGGTTTACCAAGCTTGACCTCAGGGGGCGTATAACCTTATTCGCATTAAGCACGGGGATGAATGGAAGACGGCGTTTAATACCCCAGAGGGGCATTTTGAGTACCTAGTGATGCCCTTTGGGCTCACTAATGCTCCTTCCGTCTTCCAGTCCTTCATGAATGACATTTTCAGGGATTTTGTGGATCAATTTTTGATTGTTTATTTGGATGATATCTTGATTTTTTCCAATGACTGGGACTCTCATGTGAAACATGTTCGGACTGTGTTCCAGATTTTGAGAGAGAATGCTCTGTATGTGAAGGGATCAAAGTGTCTTTTTGGCGTACAGAGGATCTCATTTCTGGGATTCATTTTGTCTCTATCTGTTATTGAAATGGACCCGGTCAAGGTTCAGGCCATCTGTGATTGGGTCCAACCTACTTCATTAAAGGCTCTTCAGAGATTCTTGGGTTTTGCCAATTTTTATCGTAAATTTATTCGTAATTTCTCTGTTATTGTTAAACCATTGACTGATTTGACCAAAAAGGGTTCTGATGTGATGAATTGGCCTCCTGAGGCAGTCTCTGTGTTTCAGGAACTTAAGCAGAGATTCACTTCTGCTCCTGTTCTTCGGCAGCCTGATGTTTCTCTGCCATTTCAGGTGGAGGTTGATGCCTCTGAAATTGGGGCAGGTGCCGTTTTGTCCCAAAGAGATCCAGAGACCTCTAAGAGTAACCCTTGTGCTTTTTTCTCTCGAAAATTTTCTCCAACTGAACGTAATTATGACGTGGGTAATCGGGAGTTATTGGCCATGAAGTGGGCTTTTGAAGAGTGGAGACATTGGCTGGAGGGAGCCAAACATCAGGTGGTGGTCCTCACGGACCATAAGAATCTGGTTTATCTGGAATCAGCCAAGCGACTTAATCCTAGACAGGCCAGGTGGGCCTTGTTTTTCACACGTTTTAATTTTGTGGTTTCCTTTCTTCCTGGCACTAAGAATGTTAAGGCGGATGCCCTCTCGAGGAGTTTCCTTGCGGACTCTCCTGAGTTATCTGATCCTGCTGTTATTTTGAAAGAGGGTGTAGTTCTTTCCGTCATCTCGCCCAATTTGAGACTGGCTCTGGAAGGGTGTCAGGAGGATAAACCCGAGCGCTGCCCTATTGGGAAATTGTTTGTCTCAGACCAGTGGAAGAAGAGTGTGATGTCTGAGATTCATTGTTCCGCATTGGCCGGTCATCCCGGAATTTTTGGTACCAGAGACTTGCTGAGTCGGTCCTTTTGGTGGCCTACTTTGTCTCGTGACGTCAGGGAGTTTGTGCAGTCCTGTGGGACTTGCTCTCGCTCCAAGCCTTGCTCTCGCTCTAGTGGTTTGTTGATGCCATTGCCTGTGCCCAAGAGACCATGGACCCATATCTCTATGGATTTTATTTCCGACCTCCCTGTTTCTCAGAGAATGACCGTTATCTGGGTGATTTGTGATAGGTTTTCCAAGATGATACATCTTGTGCCATTACCTAAGTTGCCTTCCTCCTCAGAATTGGTGCCTTTGTTCCTTCAGCACATGGTTCGGTTACACGGCATTCCTGAGAACATTGTGTCTGACAGAGGAGTCCAGTTTGTTTCCAGATTTTGGAGGACTTTTTGTTCTAAACTTGGTGTTCAATTGTCTTTCTCCTCTGCTTTTCATCCTCAGACCAATGGACAAACTGAGAGAACAAACCAGACATTGGAGACTTATCTGAGATGCTCTGTGTCTGCTTATCAAGATGACTGGGTCTCTTTTTTGCCTTTGGCTGAGTTTGCTCTTAATAATAGGGCAAGCTCTGCCACTTTGATGTCTCCATTTTTCTGCAATTTTGGGTTTCACCCTCGATTTTCTTCGGTACAGACGGAGACTTCTGTCTATCCGGGTGTTGACTCTGTTGTGGAGCGTATGCAGCAGATTTGGGACCAGGTAGTGGAGAGGTTGTCCCTCTCTCAGGAGAAGGCCCAGCGGTTTGCCAACCGGCATAGGACTGATGGTCCTCGGTTTAAAGTGGGGGACTTGGTCTGGTTGTCCTCAAGAAATATCCCTATGAGAGTTGCATCTCCTAAGTTTAAGCCAAGGTTCATTGGACCTTATAAGATCATGGAGATTCTTAATCCTGTTTCCTTTTGTTTACTTCTTCCAGGGACATTTAAGATCCATAACGTGTTCCACAAGTCCTTATTGAAGAGGTTTGTCGAGCCAGTGGTTCCTATGGCTGCGCCTCCTGACCCTGTTTTGGTTGAGGGCAATCTGGAGTATGTGGTTGAGAAAATATTGGATTCTCGTTTTTCTAGACGGAAACTCCAGTATTTGGTTAAGTGGAGAGGTTATGGTCAGGAGGACAATTCTTGGGTGTTTGCTTCGGACATCCATGCAAGGAGACTGAACCGTGCGTATCACAGAGCTCATCCTGACCGACCTGGTTGCACAAATGAGGGTTCGGTGACCCCTCCTCAAGGGGGGGTACTGTTGTGAATGTTTTAGAAATGAATTCTGAGCAGAAGCTCCCTCTGGTGGTTACAAACAGTACTGAACCATTCAATGAGGATTGGCAATCAGGAATCACAGACTGGTCTTATATAAGGGAGGTTCCCTCCCATCATGGTTGCCGGTGATCAATTGTTCTTGTCTCAACTTTGTTTCCTGGTTCTCTTGGAAGCTTGCTGAGTCTTGCATCTTCTCCTGCTCTCAGATAAGATATTTTCTGTTTTGTGTTTTTGTGCTTACCATTTGCATATTTCTCTGCATTTCTGTGAAGTTGGCCATGTCCCCCTCCCCTGGAGGCTTGGGCTCCTCTCAGTTCCTCTGGAGCCACTGTTATTTGTTCATTTGCCTTTTCCAGTTTTTTCAGTGGTTGCGGCTTAGTTTTGTTACACCAGAGAACTAATTTAGGTGGTAGAGGTCGTGTGATCTCAGGTGTTTTTGCAATTAGTAGCGTTGTTTTTTTTTTAGGGTTTTTTTTGGATTGCAGTAAGTATCCTTCCTATCCTTTTTCTGTCTAGGCAGATTGGGCCCCAACGTTTGCTCATACTATTTTCTGTCTGTGTCTGTATTTCCTCTTGTCTAACCGCCATTACATGTTTGGGGGCTTTCTATGTTCTTTGGGGATCTGCTCCGGGGCAGATAGCTTTCCTCTTTCTATCTTTAGTTGTAGTTAACCTCTCAGGCTGTGACGAGGCGTCTAGGACCAACGTAGGAACGCTCCACGGCAGCCTTTAGTTGTGGTGGTTAGTCAGGGTACTGCAATCCAGTAGATTCCAACCTCTCTGGTGTATTGCCGTTTTTGCCTGCTCTCCTCAGCTACCAAAACATAACAGCATAATCTATGGGGCATATGGTGCATATTTCTATGAAGCATATGGGGCATAATCTGTGGAGCATATGGGGAATAATCTGTGCAGCATATGGGGCATAATCTGTGGAGCATATGGGGCATAATCTGTGGAACATATGGGGCATAATCTGTGGAACATATGGGGCATAATCTGTGGAACATATGGGGCATAATCTGTGGAGCATATGGGGCATAATCTGTGGAGCATATGGGGCATAATCTATGGAGCATATGGGGCATAATCGGGGGAGCATATGGGGCATAATCTATGGAGCATTTTATGGGAGCATAATCTATGGAGCATTTTATGGGGCCATTATTAACCTTTATGGAACTTTATATGGGGAGTATTTTGTATGGATTATCTTATGGGGCCCATCATGAACTGTATGGAGCATTATATGGGGCTCCTGATTCAATATGGATATTCAAAAACATTTAACCTACTGATGTCTCAATTAATTTTACTTTTATTGGTATCTATTTTTATTTTTGTAATTTACCAGTAGCTGCTGCATTTTCCACCCTAGGCTTATACGCGAGTCAATAAATTTTCCCAGTTTTTTGTGGCAAAATTAGGGGGGTTAGCATGAGTATATACGGTACTTTAAAACACCAGCTTAAAAAAATGATTTTAAAATCCAAAATGTAGGCCTACTGAAATGTATGTTCAGTAAATGCACTCAATACTTGGTCTGGGCTAATTTTGCATCAATTACAGCATCAATGCAGTGTGGCATGGAGGCGATCAGCCTATGGCACTGCTGAGGGGTTATGGAAGCCCAGGTTGCTTTGATAGCAGCCTTCAGCTCATCTGCATTGTTGGATCTGGTGTCTCTCATCTTTCTCTTGACAATACCCCACAGATTCTCTATGGGGTTACGGTCAGGTGAGTTTGCTGGCCAATCAAGCACAGTGATACTGTTTTTTTTAAACCAGGTATTGGTACTTTTGGCAGTGTGGACAGGTGCAAAGTCCTGCTGGAGAATGAAATTTCCATCTCCAAAAAGCTTGTCGGCAGAGAGAAGCATGAAGTGCTCAAAAATTTCCTGGGAGACGGCTATGCTGACTTTGGTCTTGATAAAACACAGTGTACCTATACCAGCAGATGACATGGCTCCCCAAACCATCACTGATGTGGAAACTTCACACAAATAGATAATTCTGTTTGTAATGACTCTATATAATATATGAGTTTCACTTTTTTGTATTGAAGAACTGAAATAAATTAACTTTTTGATGATATTCTATTTTTTTTAGATGCACCTGTATATTATAGGTATGAGAATAGATGAATCCCTTGGGAGGCCCCTCTGCATGACTGGGCGATGACCCCCACGCCTCTACAGTCATGGCCAAAAGTTTTGAGAATGACACAAATATTATATTTTCACATGATCTGCTGCCCTCTGGTTTTTATGTGTGTTTGACAGATGTTTTTATCACAGACAGAAATATAATTGCAAACATATGAGTAACAAAAGCTTATATTGACAGTTAGAATGAGTTAATGCAGCAAGTCAATATTTGCAGTGTTGACCCTTCTTCTTCAGGACCTCTGCAATTCTCCCTGGCATGCTCTCAATCAACTTCTGGACCAAATCCTGACTGATAGCAGTCCATTCTTGCACAATCAATGCTTTCATTTTGTCAGAATTTTTAGGTTTTTGTTTGTCCACCCGTCTCTTGATGATTGACCACAAGTTCTCAATGGGATTAAGATCTGGGGAGTTTCCAGGCCATGGACCCAAAATCTCTATGTTTTGTTCCCTGAGCCATTTAGTTATCACCTTTGCTTTATGGCAAGGTGCTCCATCATGCTGGAAAAGGCATTGTTGATCGCCAAACTAACTGCTCTTGGAGGGTTGGGAGAAGTTGCTCTTGGAGGACATTCTGGTACCATTCTTTATTCATGGCTGTGTTTTTAGGCAAGGCTGTGAAAGAGCCGATTCCCTTGGCTGAGAGCAACCCCACACATGAATGGTTTCAGGATGCTTAACAGTTGGCATGAGACAAGACTGGTGGTAGCGCTCACCTTGTCTTCTCCAAATGAGGCGTTTTCCTGATGTCCCAAACAATCGAAAAGGGGATTCATCAGAGAAAATAACTTTACCCCAGTCCTCAGCAGTCCACTGCCTGTACCTTTTGCAGAATATCAGTCTGTCCATGATGTTTTTTTCTGGAGAGAAGTGGCTTCTTTGCTGCCCTCCTTGAGACCAAGCCTTGCTCCAAGAGTCTCCGCCTCACAGTGCGTGCAGATGCACTCACACCTGCCTGCTGCCATTGCTGAGCAAGCTCTGCACTGCTGGTAGCCCGATCCCGCAGCTGAAACACTTTTAAGAGACGGTCCTGGCGCTTGCTGCTCTTTCTTGGGCGCCCTGGAGCCTTTTTGGCAACAATGGAACCTCTCTCCTTGAAGTTCTTGATGATGCGATAGATTGTTGACTGAGGTGCAATCTTTCTAGCTGCGATACTCTTCCCTGTTAGGCCATTTTTGTGCATTGCAATGATGACTGCACGTGTTTCTTTAGAGATAACCATGGTTAACAGAAGAGAAACAATGATGCCAAGCACCAGCCTCCTTTTAAAGTGTCCAGTGGTGTCATTCTTACTTAATCATGACAGATTGATCTCCAGCCATGTCCTCATCAACACCCACACCTGTGTTAATGGAGAAATCACTGAAAAGAGGTTAGCTGGTCCTTTTAAGGCAGGGCTGCAATGATGTTGAAATGTGTTTTTGGGGGATAAAGTTCATTTTCTAGCCAAATATTGACTTTGCAAGTAATTGCTGTTAAGCTGATCACTAGAGTTGAGCGATACTTTCCGATATCCTAAAGTATCGGAATCGTAATGGTATCGCCGATATCACTAAAATATCGGCGATACCCGATACCGATACCGGAAGTCCCATGTAAGTCTATGGGAACAAAATATCGAAATTAAAAAAAAACCATTCTTGTCTTGTTGGTTAATTGTACATGAAGGAAAACAACAAAGAGTAATGTAGAATGTATTGGGGAGGTTGAGGAGACATTAAAGGCATAGATGTTTGACCCAATCCAATGGAATAGCATTATTTATTTTTTTTTAGGAAATACGTTCGGATTGACGAACAAATTGACAATGTTGTTAACCTTTTTTCTATTTTGTCAAATATGTCTGTTTCACAACTTCCATGGTCTTCACCTTTTTAACTTTTCACACACTTTCTCCTTCATAATTTTCAGCAGCATCATCTTTCTCATCAAATTATTCTTCATCTTCACCTTCTTAATCTTCTAAAACTTCTTGCTATTCATCTTTTGTTAACATTACTTATATTGTTCTTATTAAACAGTTATTATTCTTCATATTCTACTTCTTCATCTTCTTCCTATTCATCCTTTTCATCATATTCTTATTTGTGACAGACATTCCTGTACTTGTAATCTGTAAAACTCTGAATTTTCATCCTTCCGTTCTTGCTGTCACAAAAGATTTTAATTACAACAGTATTTGTCCGCGTTCAGTTTAGCCTGCAGCAGCATCAGGCATTTTCCAGGGGCACCACGAGGAGGAACGGACTCACCCCCATACACTGCTTAGTCTTCTTCTGCTTAGAATTTAGAGCAATATTTTGCTCTTCATTTTGGTCTTATACTTAATGTTCTTCTGCTTTTTGATCTTCTGCTTATTGTTCTTCTGTCTCTTGTTCTGTATCTTGTAGTTTGTCTTAACCTTCTTTGTCCTGTTGGTGATGGTACAAAAGCCAATGGAAGTAACGAGGACCAGCTGACTGTGCTGGAACCCGGAGGGTCAGCAGAAGGAAAAGAGCCAATGGCACAACCGAGGACCAGCTGACGTTACTGGGACACGGTTACTAAGCAGGAGGTACCTGTGCTCCAAAGCACTACCAAGGACCAGCAGACGTTGCTGGAACTCGGATACCGACATGGAGGCACCTAGGCCAAAGGCACTGCGGAGAACCAGCTGACGGTACTGGAACCCGGATGAGTAGCAGAAGGTACAAGAGCCAATGAAAGTAACGAGGACCAGCTGACTGTGCTGGAACCCGGAGGGTCAGCAGAAGGAAAAGAGCCAATGGCACAACCGAGGACCAGCTGACGTTACTGGGACACGGTTACTAAGCAGGAGGTACCTGTGCTCCAAAGCACTACCAAGGACCAGCAGACGTTGCTGGAACTCGGATACCGACATGGAGGCACCTACGCCAAAGGCACTGCGGAGAACCAGCTGACGGTACTGGAACCCGGATGGGTAGCAGAAGGTACCCATGGAAATTAAAGTTGAGGCAGCAGGACTGTTTGCTGTTCACACAGCAGGGGAACAGCTGACATTACTGAACCCCAGTAACACAGGAGCAAGTGTAGACTGTGCTAACAGCACTTCCGAGAAACAACTGGCGGTGTTGTAACCCAGGGATGAGAAGAGAACATGGTGGAGGCAGCAGGACTTTTTGCCGTTCACACAGCAGGGGAACAGCTGACATTACTGAACCCCAGTAACACAGGAGCAAGTGTTAACTGTGCTAACAGCACTTCCGAGAAACAACTGGCGGTGTTGTAACCCAGGGATGAGAAGAGAACATGGTGGAGGCAGCAGGACTTTTTGCCGTTCACACAGCAGGGGAACAGCTGACATTACTGAACCCCAGTAACACAGGAGCAAGTGTTAACTGTGCTAACAGCACTTCCGAGAAACAACTGGCGGTGTTGTAACCCAGGGATGAGAAGAGAACAGGGTGGAGGCAGCAGGACTTTTTGCCGTTCACACAGCAGGGGAACAGCTGACATTACTGAACCCCAGTAACACAGGAGCAAGTGTAGACTGTGCTAACAGCACTTCCGAGAAACAACTGGCGGTGTTGTAACCCAGGGATGAGAAGAGAACATGGTGGAGGCAGCAGGACTTTTTGCCGTTCACACAGCAGGGGAACAGCTGACATTACTGAACCCCAGTAACACGGGAGCAAGTGTTAACTGTGCTAACAGCACTTCCGAGAAACAACTGGCGGTGTTGTAACCCAGGGATGAGAAGAGAACATGGTGGAGGCAGCAGGACTTTTTGCCGTTCACACAGCAGGGGAACAGCTGACATTACTGAACCCCAGTAACACGGGAGCAAGTGTTAACTGTGCTAACAGCACTTCCGAGAAACAACTGGCGGTGTTGTAACCCAGGGATGAGAAGAGAACAGGGTGGAGGCAGCAGGACTTTTTGCCGTTCACACAGCAGGGGAACAGCTGACATTACTGAACCCCAGTAACACAGGAGCAAGTGTAGACTGTGCTAACAGCACTTCCGAGAAACAACTGGCGGTGTTGTAACCCAGGGATGAGAAGAGAACAGGGTGGAGGCAGCAGGACTATTTGCCGTTCACACAGCAGGGGAACAGCTGACATTACTGAACCCCAGTAACACGGGAGCAAGTGTTAACTGTGCTAACAGCACTTCCGAGAAACAACTGGCGGTGTTGTAACCCAGGGATGAGAAGAGAACAGGGTGGAGGCAGCAGGACTTTTTGCCGTTCACACAGCAGGGGAACAGCTGACATTACTGAACCCCCAGTAACACAGGAGCAAGTGTAGACTGTGCTAACAGCACTTCCGAGAAACAACTGGCGGTGTTGTAACCCAGGGATGAGAAGAGAACAGGGTGGAGGCAGCAGGACTATTTGCCGTTCACACAGCAGGGGAACAGCTGACATTACTGAACCCCAGTAACACGGGAGCAAGTGTTAACTGTGCTAACAGCACTTCCGAGAAACAACTGGCGGTGTTGTAACCCAGGGATGAGAAGAGAACATGGTGGAGGCAGCAGGACTTTTTGCCGTTCACACAGCAGGGGAACAGCTGACATTACTGAACCCCAGTAACACGGGAGCAAGTGTTAACTGTGCTAACAGCACTTCCGAGAAACAACTGGCGGT
This sequence comes from Oophaga sylvatica, assembly GCA_033576555.1. NCBI lineage: Eukaryota > Metazoa > Chordata > Amphibia > Anura > Dendrobatidae > Oophaga > Oophaga sylvatica. Next base: position 578,287,825 of record JARQOD010000003.1, on the reverse strand, counting down.
GTTGTAACCCAGGGATGAGAAGAGAACAGGGTGGAGGCAGCAGGACTTTTTGCCGTTCACACAGCAGGGGAACAGCTGACATTACTGAACCCCAGTAACACAGGAGCAAGTGTAGACTGTGCTAACAGCACTTCCGAGAAACAACTGGCGGTGTTGTAACCCAGGGATGAGAAGAGAACAGGGTGGAGGCAGCAGGACTATTTGCCGTTCACACAGCAGGGGAACAGCTGACATTACTGAACCCCAGTAACACGGGAGCAAGTGTTAACTGTGCTAACAGCACTTCCGAGAAACAACTGGCGGTGTTGTAACCCAGGATGAGAAGAGAACAGGTGGAGGCAGCAGGACTTTTTGCCTT